>CM021109.1:460922340-461421763 GCA_007115665.2 Sequoiadendron giganteum
GTGCCTGTGGTGCAACTCTGACTCAGCGGATCTGCCTACTTAGGCCCTCATATGCTGCCTATAGTCTCATGAAGGGTCTCAGTATCTCCAGATCTTGCTCCATGATCAGTGGGGGCACATAATAAAATTCCATCTCCTCTTCCTCAAGATATTCCAACACTATCTTCATGTCCATCTGATGGTATAGCTCTTGCCAATCCTCTCAGGGCCTTGCAAAATTGAAACAAAATTTAATCAGTACACATCATGATATATATATAAATGCATCAAATCATACATCAAACTATATCATACATATATCAAAATTAAATATCATCACCTATATCTTTGGATGGATGAGCTATATCAACCTCATCCTATGCAAGGGGCATGGATGATGCGCTCGCCTCCCCTTGACTGTAAGTGTCGGTGCCTACTACTACTATTGTCTAGGATCTAGTCATATGTATGGGTGAGACCTCTCCCCGCTCATATCGGTCCCTGGTTGCTGCCTCATTGTCATCACTCAAGGGTGGCTCCTCAACTCTATCCTCCTCCTCCTCCTCCTCCTCCTCCTCCTCCTCACCCTCATCCCCATCCTCCTCCTCTCCCTCCTGCCTGTCATAATCTGGATCTACATCCTTGTCATACTCATCATCAATAATATCAGTAAATATATCAGCAGCCCTATAGCGTGTCTCCTTGGCTCTATCCTCCCTCTCTCTATCCTCCCCCTCATCTGGCACCGGTCCTACATCCCCTACTATCTCATCGACCAAAAACACTAGGGCCAGTCTTGATGCTATCCACCACTCCTCATGGTCCCATGTGACACCGAAATCATCTGCATTGGAGACCAACGACTGATTGTGATCTAAATCATTGGAATGACTCTGGACAACATCCTCTAGTGTGAACCGTGTTGTATCACCTGACCTCTAGGCACCTCACACTGATATTCTAATAGATAATAGTGGTTGTGGAGGACTTTGAACTTGTCCAAACTATCCCATCACCCAGTCATAGTAAAAGGGCCACACTATGTGATCATGTCATCCCACCAAACATCTATCCAATTGCAGCCTCCTCATATGTTTGGTGTGATCTGGCTACAAAAGTACAATCAAGTATAGTCTCCATGGGATATCATCCTCAGCCATTCAGTCAAATCTCACCCTCCAAAAGTGTAGATCGTTGTACTGCCATAATCATCGAAGTGGGTAACCAAATTCCCATGGATAGCCTATCGTTGTTAGACATGGGAAGCCAACTGTCCTAGTACATGTGATATGCTCCAAACACCACACCTTTAGAAGTGTATAATGTACCATGCTATCCAATTCCCAAAAGACAAATCTACCCATATCATAGTATAAATAAGCCAGGATGCACCATCCCCAGGCATACACTGTTTGATGCTCTGCCATTCCTCGAGGTGCATTTCTCATCCATCTAGTAGGAGGACCAATGCTACAATATGCATCATGATCCGCCTAACCACTAGCGCTCGTGAGTAGAGTAGCACGGTCAACTCGATCTGTCTTGCCACTATGTCATCATACACTGGTCCATTGAGGCAATAGTGCATGTTTTCTTGCTACTCCTAGAAAGAATGACCCCTCTAAAGATGCACCCACTCCCCCTGAATAGGAACTCAGAGTATACAGTGAACGTCCTCTAAAGTGATAATCATCTCGCCCGTAGGCAAGTGGAAGGTGCATGTGTCTGCATTCCACCACTCACACAATCCCATCAACATCGCATCATGATACCTCATGGGGGGCATGAGGTATGCATAGTATATCCCCACCTTCTGTAGATGTTGTATCTATGTCATTGATAAAGATGTAGCCAAGTTTCTAAGGAAACTCAAATGTCTCCCGCCAAGACGCTGATGGGATCGAGTGGGTACCTATACAAATCATCAAAAGATGTTATCTAAATCATCTAATCTCTTCAATTCTACTCTAATTCATCATGAAAGTGTGTTAATGTTGTTCTAGTTTCCTTTTCCTAAGGCCATAGACACTTAAGAAGCCTTTTGGGACACTTCATGAAGAAACAAGACACTTTGTGAACAAAAGGGACACTTTGTGAACAAAAGGGACACTTTGCGAAAAAAAGGGACACTTTGTGAAAAAAAATTCTAGGACCCTAATCTAACCTAAACATGCATTAAATTCATTCCATAATTGAAAAATCACAAATCAAGGGCTCCAAAATCAACTTTCCTCATGTTGTCGATCGTCACTGACTGCCTGGTCTCACAACACATCCAATCTAGCAGGTGTGAATCCGCGTGTGCTCGACATCCTCTCATTCTCTCCTCATCACTCTCCAACACTACAAAAGGTAAATGAGAAAGTAAGTGATGGTTTACTTCATCTTCATTCCTTTTACTCTATTTCACTTTTTCATTTTGTGCACATTGTACTTTTCCATGTTAGACCTTTTAGTGTGCTTATTTCTTCAAATCAACATATCGGGTGCTAGGGAACCCCATTTTTTATGTCATTTGTTGCGTCAGAATTATATTTCCACACCCTACATCATCACTCACCGATCATTATGAGTCATGGTACTTGGAAATGCCCTCTGATATGTGTGTCCTCATTCGGCGTGGTTAGATCGCTACCTTGATTCCACCTCTGTGAAGCAAGCGGAATCAACGGGGGGCATACATCTACCCTCGAATTTGATCTTTAGGGATTAGATAAGAGTATTTTTAGGAATTCTAATGAATTTTTGTTGCAGGATGTGGTTCCTAACGTTGTGGTTTTGCAGATAACTACATTGGGGGCTTCATTCTCCCCCCTTTGAAATGAGTATCCTTTTATGAAAATAAGGTGCATTTTTTGTCTAGAGTCCTTTATCTTACATATGCACATAGAGTCATATGGGTGCTAAAGTGGGGGCTAAATGTGTCACCAAAAATTGTATACCTTTGAAGACAAGGATAATTTTGTGTCTGTTTTGGTCCTTCTTTAGGCCTCCTTTTATCAATAATCACCCTAAAACAATATTTATAGGCCCCTAAGGTTTGTTAGTTTTGAATTTGAGGCCTATTATACCTAAGGAATCATTCAAACCTTGACAAACAACATCAAAAATATTCAAAAATCACTAATCCCACTTCAAAATCCCTCGGTGGGACTAGGTCGCCCAAGTTGGCAACCTAGTCCTTTTTGAGGATTTTTGCATTTTTAAGTGGGAAAATACATACTTTGCCAGAAATTCCTGATGGGTGTCGGCCTCTTAGGTCAAAATTACCGACAATTATGTTCTTTTTCTTATAAATACATGTTTTTTGGTCATTTTGCAAGCTCTCTTGGTCATTTTTCACAACCAACTTCCAGAATCAAGTTCAAAACATCTTAAAAAGATTCATCTCTCCTTCACAAAAAAGTTGAAGCTTTCAGACATCAAACTAGGGATTTTTGCAGGTATTCAAGCTCACTCCACATTCAATATCACACATTGCCAAAGGTTGAACATAGATGCCTATGGAGATTCATGGAGAAATCTAGGTTGAGGAGGTGCAACTAGCTACCAAATCACATCTAAAGACTATTTTCAAAGTGACTCCATCTTCTATTCTCAACCCATCTTTAGATTTGAGGTTTTGCATCCCATTCGCATTCCTTTGACATACATTTGTAATGTTGTAGGGTTTCTAGGATTGAAGTCTTGCATCATTCCATATCTTTTGCATGCATCTTATTCTAGCACAATAGAATAGGGTTTTGTCTTATTTTAGGTTTTCCTAGTTCTAGACACACTTAGGACTAGGGTTTTATGCATATTTTCTATCTCTTTTCAAGTTTAAATACAAACTAGGGGTTTGACCAAGGAAAACCCCACATTAGAAACCCAAATCTACTATGTTGTGTAGGTTATTTTGTAGGTATGAGTTTGGATTCCCATGGAGAAACAACACACAGATCATAGGCCTCCCTATCCACTTTCATTTTTCCAAAAAATTTGAAAGGGACTAGGTCACCCATAGTGGTGACCTAGTCCCACTGGAGGTTACTGACAAATATTTTTACAGATTTGAGTACCTAGTTGGCTGAAATAAAATCTGGAGTAGTTTTCCTAAAAAGGGACTAGGTCACCCAGCTTGGCGTAAGTGTCCCAGTGGACTCAAAACTCAGATTTTCCAATTTTTCAGAGGCTTATACAATCTGCACCTCAGCCCTCTTCAATTTCTAGGTGCACTTGCTTGACTTATTAGGTTATTTTTCTTCGTTTAGTCTTTACTTTATCATTGTTATATTACATCATGTGTTTTCTATCAATATAGATTCTCTTAGTATAGATTAAATAGTTAGGTTTACTTATCACATTTCAGCATTTAGCACATTTCAACACATTCGATCCCTAGCATTGAATGAATCACAAGATTTAATGCTCCCCCAAAAGGATATTCCCTTCCTTCTAGGTGAAAACCCTAGAAAGTTGTAGGGGACCTCTTCCTTTACCCAAAGCATTAAATTTTATGGTTCAATTATTAATAATTATTTTATCATGGTACTAATGATGTGAAAAAATCATTAGACATACAAGAATTTTTTGATGTAGATTGGGAAAATGACTCAGATAGTAAAAGGTCCACTCTAAGTGGTTGTGTGTTATCTCTATTTGGTAGTGCAGTGATTTGGATGAGTAAAAATCAGCCCACAATTTCTATTTCCACCACCAAATCAATTGTATGACTACTATACATGCCTCTAAGGAGATGATTCAATTATAAAATATTGTACATGTATTGGTTTTGATTGGAAGATTGTTAGTTACATGTGATAGTCAAATTTTAATTTATTTAGCTAGGATTCCCATCTATCATTCTTATATTAGGCATGTCAATTTTCAATATCACTTTGTGTGAAAAAGAGTTGAGGATTTGGCTGAAACTCCAAATAATTTTATAGATCACTTATGAAGTGGGTGATGATCTAGATAAGTTCGTTTGGTGTAGGAAAGTCATGGGTCTTGTTTTTGGCACCTAATTATATTTGTATTTTCTATGGATGTATTTGCAATTCATATGTCAAGCGGGAGGATTTTAGGATTAAAGTGCCATTTACCTTGCAATGGACTATATATATTTAATGTATCTACACTCTCTTGGAAAGTACACCTAGGGTGTAATTGGAAAATAATTTGTAATTAATATTCCTCAAGAATCTTGGCATTAGTTGTAGTAGTTTCACCTTATTTATCAACATGTATGAGATGCTATGTCATCTAGATATATTTTTTGTAAACCATCACAAAATACATTGAAATAATATTGCCTAAACTTAGTTAAATGTGACTAGTTGTCACTACTACCAAAATTATATGTCAAAAAAATTAGTCCTCTTATGTACTATTAAATATATGCATATATAATATAAATATAAATGGATATATGTGAATTAAATTTTAATATTGGGACCAACTAAATATCCTCCTCTAAAGTATAGTTTTTCAAAGACAACAACTAAAAGCTTAGTTTCCATTGGAAATGTCTCTCGAGTGATGAAATTGTTCATCGAGCCATTATGCATAGTGAGAGTTTTTTGTTAGATTAAAGAATAAAAATTGCATGTTATACATAGGCCATAATATTGTTTACTCATATATTCTTAATGATTAATACAAACATGTTAAAGGAAATTTACTGATAGCATTGCTATTCACCTTCCTAAGATACTCAATGGGAAATAAAATTTAGAACAATAAATTACCCATCTACATGCTATCAATAAAATCATATTACTAACCTAATACAAACAAAAAACTAATATAACTTTTGGATCAACTCCAACAAACCTCTCCTTGATCTAAAAGGGGAAAAAATATGGTTGAATCTGTAATGGAGTGAATTTGCACCCCTTGCAAATTCCCCCTTTTGCATCCCCTCACCTTAGAAAAATTAAATCTAATAATTCTTTTCCACTTCATTCATTCCTCTTCCACCCACTTGGTGGATGTTTGTAGTGTCAGTGGGGAATTTCTATCGAGGATGCTAGCACAGTGCGCAGACATCTGCATGGCTTGTTGTCATCCTAACATGATTCTCACCTCTGGAATCTATAGAGGCATTACACTTCTCCATTGGAGATGAAGAGTTACACCCACGTTCCCTTGACCGACCTTGAACAACTCTTTTGGGCCTCTATCCATGCTAAAACACTCTCTCATTCATTCAATTTGATCTTCTTCAAGCTTCTTCACTCTCACTCCATGTTTCTATGTGCATTCCTTGACCTTTTTCACAATACTCTCCACCATTATTGTATCTCTAAAGTGTTTGCTGGATTTCACTCTTGTTACAAAAATGGTGGCACTTACAAGCTTATGAGCTCGTATCTCCCTTCACGTGCTTGAGGGAACCTTTTTTGGGAGGTGATCAATATTCACTTTACATAGCAGTGTTTGATTTATGTAGCATATTTTTGTTGTCATTTCTTGGCATTTCTTTCTTCCATTACTTTCTTTATCGCATTTTCTATCTCATGGCTATTTTGTTTGTCCATGGAGGTGGGAATACCAAAATGGGGGTTTGACTACGACAAGCCCTGAAACAACCCCAATAGTTTTCCATGTTTTGTTGTGTGTAGGTTTTGTGTTCATGTGGAGCTTGTGAGAGGCTAGACCATTTGTAAGTTGTATTTCTATCACCTTTCACTCCTGTCAACTTCTCTTTTTAAACTAAAGTATTCTTCTTATTATCTTAGCTATTTAGTTATTTATAGTTTTTCATTATTACTTAAAATCACATTTACCAAGTAGATTAGCTAAAAATATATCAGTCTTAACTTTATTTTGTACTCTATGTCTGTACAGATGCCATTGCCTGACAAGGATACCAATGTGTCACATTGTCGTCTATCTTTTGTGTTGGGTCCTCTGGCAGAGAGCTATTGGGGTCTTAATTTTGATTCAAGAATTAGCTCATCTGATCTCTAAACCTTTTTTTTTGATAGAAGGATAGTGGCAAATCAATTGGGCTTCCTTTTCACCCTCCTAAAATACTAAACTTTCCTTAAGAAATCCTTAGCGTGAGGTAGATCATGGTAGCTAATCATTCTATACCCTCCCATGACCTGGGTTCCCAAGCATTTGATTTCTCTCCTCTACATTTTGGTGAACCTAACGTGAATCTTGTAATATTTATTTCCTTGGGTTGAGGTTTCATTCCTTGTGTCTGTGTAGGTTGTGAGCTTGTGCATTATGAAGTTTTATGAGTTTCATAACTCAGTCTACAACCTCTAGATACATAGTTAGAAGGAGTGTGTGACATTGACATGTGGAGATGGATTTTACAAGGGTCACTTCAACTCTTGCCTCCCAGGAGATGGTGTCAGCAGCAGAGACGAGATACTTTGATGAAGCCACTTGTACCCCTATGCCTCTTGATTCCCCTTCACCACCACCTCTAGACGAGAATGAAGTCATCCCTATTCCTACAAAGCATCTCATAGCTCTAGATAGGAGGCTATTTGACCTTGAAAACCACTTAGAGAAAAAATAGGGCATGGCTAGGCCCACTAGGGTTTCTAATGAGATCATAGCTATGCTAGGTAAGGATCAGATAGGCATAGATTTTCTCCATGGCCTTATTGATTTAGTGCAAGCGTGTGTCCCCTCTTACAATTCTAAATTCATAATCACCTGAGGCCACAAACATGACACTTACAAAAGATAAATTAGTGTCTTGATGCCCATGATATCGATATACATGGCTAAAACATGCCCTTTCATCTTCATTCTTGATCCTCCTCCTATTGTCAAATCAAGCAAGATACCCATAGGGTTCGATGCTCTTCCTCCTAGGAATGACTTTGTTCTTAGTAGTGGGACTTACAACAGAAAGTGGGGTGGTGGTCCTGGTATGTCTAGTGGCTCTAGTGGTGGCTATGATGGTGGTTGCAGTGGTGGCTTCAATGGTGGTGACAACGGTAGATCTAGTGGAGGCTATGGTGGTGGCTCTGACTGTGGCTCTAGCAATGGCCCTAGAAGTGGCACCAGTAGTCACAATTGTGGCTCTAGTGGTAGATCTGGTGGCAGCTCCATTGGTCCTATGTCTTCATCTAACCCTACTTTGAATGCCTTGCTACAAAACATGGGTCAAATGTAGAACTAGTTGGTGAGCCTTTCCCAAGCCTCTACCCAACCTATCTTTCAACCCTTCTTTCGACATAGTCCTTTGTCGGTGACAATTTTGAATACTCCCTTCCCTTAGGGGATGGAAATACCTAAGTTTGAGAAGTATGGTAGTAAAGGAGATCCCCAAAAACATGTGTCAGCTTTTAACGCAATGTGTACAAATTTATTTCACCACAATGCTCTGATGGCTAAAATATTTCCTCGATCTCTCAAAGATACAACACTTGAGTGGTATTGTTCCTTGCCTAATAATTCTATATTTTCATTCGACCAACTTGTAAATCAATTTCTCTAACAATTCCAGGCTAACATTAGTCTAAAGATGACCTAATCGGATCTCATCTAATCTAAGCAGGGAGAGCATGAGAAGATCAATGACTTCATTGCATGATACCAAGTGCTCTTTTCACAAATCTCTTACCTGTTACCCGAATCGGATGTGCAAAAGGTGTTCATAAGTAACTTGCATTGAGTTTGGCAGGAGAATTTTTCTTTGATGAAATATCCTTCTTTTCCACATCTATGTGTTACATTGTAGGAGTGCCAACAAATGGTTGTTTAGTTCAGGGGACCTTCCTTGCACTCCCATCCCAAAGGAAGATCTATAGTATCCAACTTAGGAAAAGGTAAATCTGTTGTAAATGTAGTCACCGTGACTAATGATCGAGGCCTCAAGCACAACAAACAATTTACTAAGTTTTTTGAGTCTTATTCTTCTATTCTACAAAATTTGTTGAAGGATAAGATTATAACATTAGAAGATCCTCAATCTCTAAGAGAGCCTTATCCTGATTGGTAAGATGGAAACACGTTCTTCCAATACCACCGTTTCCACAAACATGATACTAAACATTGTATGTTCCCACGTCATAAGATATAGGATTGCATCAACGACTATACCATCTATCTTGATGGTAAGAGAAAAATGTGAATAATTCGGTGGCTAAGGAAAATAGTGAGATGCAGATTTATATGAACCTGTTTCCATCCGTCTCTGCAAACTTAATTATTGGTTCTTCTGATGCTTCTCTTAAGGCCTCAACATACGTAAATGTGGTCTCATTTTCTCCTAATCCTCCCCCACAACCTACGACTAGTTCACTAGATGTAAATTTTACATCACAGATCTTACCCATGAATAAAAAATCATCACCCCTATATAATCTCGCTCGCCTCAATGGAAACATTGTGACAAGATTTCTAGTCGACCCCACGATTCGAGTGAATGTTATTACAAAGGAGACTTTGTGGTTAAATTCATTGCAAAAGGAGGAATATGAAAAGATGAAAACTACTATACGTACTCATGACGACCTCTCTCTCGCTCCATATGGCTCCATAACTCTTTCCATCCTAGTGGTACCTAGGTTTGTGGATACTACTTTCAATGTCATTCTAGAATCTGACCTATTCAGGGTGAAGTTAGGCATCCCCTGGCTAGCTTCCATAAACGGGGTTACTTCTATAATTCATAAATTCTTTAAATTCTCTCATGAAGGTGTTGTGCATGTCGTGCACAACAATGGGTATCAGGCATTGGTATCTCATGGGGGTTATTCCTTGGACCATTTTTGGCCCACCCCATTTGGTTTCGTCTTCCCAGAACGGACCTACTTTATTGAAATTAAGTTAAGTACAAGATCGAGGGCAAGGGGCAACCAAAAATGACTCATCCTGTAGCATAGAAAAAAGTTGCATCTTCCTTTCAAAATGGTAAGGGGAGGCATGTCCAAGTTCAAGGCTCTTCTTCCTCTTCCTTCATTGTTCCACCTGCCTCTACCTCTCACCTTGTTTTAATGCCTTTGAATTTCACTCCTATGTGTCTCTTGGGGAGTTTGATGGTGCCCACATAGTGAAGGGCTAAACATCATATGTTCGACCTTCCTATCTTTCGCATAGAGACTAGGCTCATTGTGTATGGTAAGGGGAAGGGTCCCCATGGAGCTGCCTCGATGTCTTGGTCTCCATAGCCTCCTACTACTCCTACCTCTAAGGTAGTGAATGGGAAGAGGCCTGATGTTGAGGTTCTCACGCCTGCTCCCCCCACTATTGTTGCACCTTCCTCTCCATTTATTCCTCTTGTTCCCATCCAGCATTCCCTACCTCTGTCGGAAACAACTGTGATGGATACTCTGATGGCTAAACAAGAGTCTTTCATCCCTTCTCAGGGTACATCCTCTAGCTCTTAGAGCCATACAAACTACCTTGTGCGTGAGCGCAAGCATCGAAGGAAGGCTTTGGTCATTGAGAAAGTTTCCTTGCAGAAAAATGAATGGGAACCAATGACTCTTTCTTTGACATCTTCTATTGTGCCCTCCTCTTCCACTCTTTCTGCTTCAGTTCCCTCTACCTTAGTCTTGCTCCCAACTCCCCCTGTGAGTGTGAACGATCCTCACTTGAAGAGGGTGAAAGTATTCATTGATCCTTTGGTTGAGCCTCCCCTTATGATGTCCCTTCCATAAATCTCACCCTTTTCAAAACCTGTGGACATGTCTAACACCTCGATGGTGTCTATCATAGTTTTCTCCTCTTCCTCCTCGCCCTCTACCTCATTTGTGGGGATCTTGTATCCTCCGATGAAGCAAAAGATAGAGGAAAACCCTACTTGTAATAGGGGTCAGAAGAAGGGTTCCCCTTCTTTGGAGGGTGGTTTTGCATTGGCTTGCACCATCCTAGTGATGGAGGCAACCCTAACATCCCTAGATTTCGTCACTAATCTCAAATATTTTGGTCAGGCTAGCAGTGGATCTTGGATGTCACCTCCATTGCTCGCTAAGTTTACACATGGCACTCTTGTAAAGAGCATGTTCAACTCTGTAGATGATGTCTTGGCCCTATCAATGACCTTTAAGAGATCAATGGCATTCACCTCATAAGAACTGATTGGAGAAGACCTCAAGGGTCATTCTTCCTTAGCTCTTGTTGTAGGAGGGTCGAAAGGTACCCTCCTTGATATTTTTCCCTTGCAGGCTCATCCACCATCCCCTTAAAATGATCTAGACTAGGAGAACAATGATCTCTTGATCGATGACGAATAGGGGGTGCCTCTTCTTTATCTGTAGATTAGATTGTGTGTGTGTGTTGTGTTCCCCCATGCTTGTATTATATGTTCTTGGATGGCCCTTGTCACCCTTGTAGGTGCTTGGATATAGGAGTCTTTGTGTCATAAAACTTCCTCTATTTATCACATCATTCTTCTCTTTGGCATACCTTTTATTTTAGACAATTGGGGATGATGCAAATCATTCGGGGCATTTATGCCTCCCTTCCATGTTGACCCAATTTTTTTATTTTCATTGTTTTTGGGTATGTGTAGGATCACAATGGGCCAAAAAGTGGCAATATGTAAGTGATATGGTGGGCCATGTGGCCGATGACTTTTTTTTACCCAAAATTGATGAAACAAAAATGGTTTTTAAAGGAGATTCTCAGCTTTCCACCAATATAAATTATGCTTTACTTTGAATTTAATAAATAATTATTATTCATTTTCTATTTGAATTATGACTAAAGTCGTGATTGATAGGCTAATTGAAAAACATCTATCGCTTTCAAATGGTATCACATTTTTTGAATCCACAACATGTGTCAAATTCTATGCTTTGCATACTATAGGATTAAAAAATAAATTGAATTTCATGAAGTTTTGACCAAGTTAAGGTGGTAAAACATACGAGTTTTTATATTTTTTAAAAGTTGTAATAAAAAATTCATAATTAATTATTTACTTGGAAAAAAATTACAAAAAAAATTCATAACATCAGGACATGAATCCTCTACTTATATCTAAAATATTATACAAAAATATTATCATCTTATTGTGGTTAGGGTGGTCAGACAAACACCTACTTCTTATTTTTTCCCTGAATTTAAGTACTGCTCCATTGAAATTTCAAATTTTCACCAAATAGATTTTTTTCTAAAATAAACCTAATAGTTTAGAAACTACATTTAATTTGCAATAGATTCTATTCTTACATATTTTTTAAATAATATAGATAACTTATTCAAATTTTTACGTCAAGTTGCCTAACTCTGGTTTTCTTAATTTTCATCACCACTTAAGGGCCTATTTTTCCATGACGATCTTGCACATACCCTTTTCACGTGCCTTTCTTCACATGGTCTAATATAGTATGGGGTTGATGAAATTAGTTTTAAATATTATTATATTTATTTATCTATATTTATGAGCAGCTCTGACCCTGAAATATCAAATCCCTTTATCTCTTATTCGTTATGTTATTGTATGTCTTTTTCTCTTTATCTTTCTCTCCTGCTTGCTTTGTGATGTTGTGGTTCTCATGCACTGTCCCTCGTGTGTGTGACAACATTACCACAGTTACATCTCATTATGTTTCATAGGCCACAACATCACTTTTATTCTTTCTTTTCTCTCCTTAGGATGTCACATGCCTTTGTGCTTAGCACACACCATCCTAAGGGAGAGCTATCAAACTACTTTGATTTTTAAAAGATGCATTCAATGACCAAAAAATATCTTCTTGACAATCTCTACCTTTTTCAAATTATTTTTTAAAAACCGCATTCTTTAACATGGACTCCTATGTGAATTTTCTTTCATCTTGAATTTGTAAGATAGAATTTGGACTTGCCCTTGTGAAGGAGCATTCTTTCTTTCAAATTCCTTGATGAAATGAATCTTTTAGAAGGAATCCTTGATGCTAGAATCATTAGCAAAAAATATTATCTCTTTTCAAAATGTGATCACTTTCAAACTAAGTGTCCCTTGAGTGGATCCCTTTGAAAGCTCTTCCTTCAATTGATGACTGTCTGCGTGACTATTTGATTGCTTGCCTACATGGATTTTTGATAGCTAACATGTTTTTTTTGTAGATTAACATGTTTCTTTGTAGGTGCGCATATGGATTTGCTTTTGAATCAAACTTTGTGAAGCCTCACTAAGTACCTGGGGGTGCCTCCTTTGCAATTTTGAGGACTTATGAAGCGCTTACATCTTGTAGGATCTATTTTTTCAACTTTGTAGCTTTGAGAACCTAAGAGCCTTTTGTTCACCTTGCGTAGGTCTGCGGATCTATGGTGCATGTTTGTTCAACTCTCCTTGGGTCAGAGGACCTGTGGATCCAGCTTCTCTTTGTGTTCTTTCAGGTGGGTCAAATTGAGGTCTACTTCCTCGATGGTTCAGGTATACATCTCTAAACTCTTTTGATCTACTTTACCTTTCATTTGGTAGCACATATGCTCACTAAAGTGGGGGGAAAATGTAATGGAATGAATTTGCATCCCTTATAAATTTCCCTTTTTGCATCTCCTCACTTTAGAAAAATTAAACCCGACGATGCTTTTCCACTTCATCCATTTCACTTTGACCCACTTGGCGGTTGTCTGTAGTGTCAGTGGGGGAATTTTTGTCAGGGGCACTAGTGCAATGTGTGGACTTCTATATGGCGCGTTGTTGTCTTGAAAGGATTCCCTCCTTTGGAATCTATGACCTCCATGCATTACACTTCTCCATTGGCAACGAAGAGTAATGCCCCTATGCCTTTGATCGACCTCAAATGACTCTTTTGGGCCTCTATCCATGCTAAAACACTCTCTCATTCATTCAATTCAATCTTCTTCAAGCTTCTTCACTCTCACTCCATGTTTCTACACACTCCTTGAGATTTTTCACAACACTCTACACCATTATTGTAGCTCTAAAGAATTACTCTGTTGGATTTCCCTCTCATTGTTGCGACAATGGTGAAACTTACAAGCTTGCAAGCTTGCATCTCCCTTCGTGTGCTCGAGGGCACCTTGTTTGGGAGGTGATATTCACTTTACATAGTATTTTCATTTGATTTATGTAGCATAGTGTTGTTGCCATTTATTGGCATTGCTTTCTTCCATTACTTTCTTTATCACATTTTCTATCTTGTGGCTATTTTGGTTTTCCATGGAGGTGGGAAAATCAAAAAGTGGGTTTAACTATGACAAGACCCAAAACAACCCCAACATTTTTCCCCATTATTCTATGTGTAGTTTTTCTGTTCGTGTGGAGCTTGCAGGAGGCTGGACCATTTGTAAGTTGTATTTCTATCGCATTTCACTCTTGTCAGCTTCTCCTTTTAAGTTAAAGTATTCTTCTTGTTGTCTTATCTATTTAGTTATTTCTAGTTTATGTTATTGCTTAAAATCATATCTACCAAGTAGATTAGCTAAAACTATGTCAGTCTTAACTGTATTATGTACTATATGTCTGTACAGACGCTAACGCCTTATAGGGATGCCAATGTGTCGCGCTATCATCTGTCTTCTACGTTGGGGTCCTCTGGCAGAGAGTTGTTGGGGTCTCATTTTTGACTCGAGCATTAGCTCATCTGGTTCTCTAAACCTTTCGGGTTGATAAAAGGATAATGGCAAATAAATTTCCCTTCCTTTTCACCCTCTTGAAATACTTAACTTTCCTTAAGAAATCATGGGCATCTAATCATTCTAGACCCTCCCTTTACCTAGGGTCTTGAGCGTTCAGCCCCCCTCCTCTACAAAATTATCTGATAGCCATCATCCAACTCTATAAACCTATTTTCTTATAAAAAGTATTGATAAACATATGCCAATGATTCAATTTGAGTCCAAGAATACAATTGGAGGATAATTTATAACTTGTCTAAACTATAAAGGGAATTTCAAAAGTGTTATGAATTATGAAATGCATAATGGAACCTATTAGATAAGATAGAAAAATCCATAGCACATTAAGACAAAAAATAGTAGAATTGTTACTTCTATTCATATATGAGAATATGAGTAAATACAATGATTTATTTGTATAGAAGTTTCTAAGAGTGAGAATTCTTGTTATCAAAAAGGGGTTATGCAACTTTTCTAATTTTCTTAGACTACAAGAAATAGAACATCAAATGTGTGGAGCAAGTTGATGGAAGAAACCAAGAAATTGAGTTGGAGTGCTAGGCCTACTAGACTAGAGTGCAAAACTACCAAGTCATGCACACATAGGGTTTTTATCTAGTGGCTTTCTTAGTGTACAAATTATAGTGAAAATACTTATAGCTACAATCATCTAGTGCCAGTGAGGTCTATGTGGATAGGATGCTAGACCAATTATCATACTTGTATGGTTTAGAAAAAAAATGGCATGGGAAGCTACCATGTTTTTTATGCTAATAGTTCCAAATGGTTTATGGAGCTAATTCATGTGGCATAAGGCCTACTATGTTTCATGTGAATATGGAAGCATAATATGTAGATGATTTTTTCCTATGTTTCACTTGTGTATGGTCCAATATGAAGTTGAAAACTCAAAGCATGGGCATAACACGTGCTTGTAGCACATAATGAAGAGGCACATGTGTTAGGAGTGTACAATGTGGAAGGATGAAGTGAATGATACTTGAGGTGTTAGTGAAGTTAAATCTTGCATGTAAATAACTCCCAAGATGACACAACTTTGAGGTTCACATAGTTTTGAGATTGCATAATTCGGTTGTTAGGTGCACATGGTTAAGTTGTGTCAAGTTGTATGGTTGCATGTGGTTGTACAAAACTACTATATGTGCATCTATGCATGAGGTATCTTGGCATTATGTGGGCTTTCAAAGGAATGATGCATGAGATGCAATGCAATATTTTTTTGAATCAATGTGCAAGAATATGGTTGAATCAACCAACCTAACATGATCATATTGAAGTATCATTGACTCAACATGCCTATTTTCGTCTTTACCTACATGTAGTGTATGAAACATATGTGTTGATCAACTAAAATGACCTCTATCAAAATTGATTAACTTGTACATGTAATTATTTGATATATCCACCTAAAATTACTTCTATACTCCACACTCTGCATTAAGCAACGCTTATCAAACTATACAAACCACCACAAATGAATAATCACCATAACCTTCTAGTGGCCATGAGAAAAGAGTGATAACATAATTGCTATATTGGCTCCTCATGAAGGTCCAAAAAGGAAAACTAAAACTAGACACTAAAATAGAAAACTCAAAGAAAACTAGTAAAACTAATACTAAAAACCAAAACCACCTCTTAAGCAATAAATAATCAAAAAATTTGACTAAATATGGGAGTGTTCATCCATCCTCTTCCAACTTCCATTTTAATCTCGTAAACAACTAAATAACCACATTTCTTGAAAATTCTAAAACCACAAATATTAGGGGAGAGGATTCAATAGTTGAGCACCCTAATTTCATGTTTCTCAAAATCCTACGTGGAAATTTAATCACTCCCATTTTTTTACAATAGCTTACTTGGTAAGTCCCTTGCTTATATCTAAGGTTTCAAGGGCACATCATCAAATATGATACCATATCAACATGTTTTTTGTCAAGGTGTCCAAAAAGACCCCAAAAAAAGTGAGACTGGTAGTTGTGTACTAAGTCATGTTTTATTGGTGTGCTAATGTGACATCACATGATTTGTTGCTTTTTAGATCTAAAGAATACATTTCATTCAATTATGGGTAGGGTAGAGGGGCCCATAGTAGGGCACTCTAACTCTGGGTTTTTGAATTTCATACTACATAATTTTAAAATCAATCCCAATTTTGTACAACAATTTATTTGGATACTCAGGTGCTTCAAAAAATTATTTTTAGGGTCGAATCATCAAATATGATGCACATCACCATGCTTTTTGTTGATGTATCCAAAAATGCTCAAAAACCACATACAATCCAATAGTAGGGCACTAAGTCATGTGAATATGTTTCACTGATGTGGCATGACATGATTTGTCAGATTATGTACTTTAAGAAAAAAAGTGTTTTGCAAGTGGATATTAAGGTGCTCCACTGTGGGGCCTATTGAGGACTACTTTTATCCCTACTATTGGTCTTTGCCCTACTATGAGCCCCTCCCCTAGTCATCATCAATACTAACAACTTTAAAGTTCACAACAATTGATCCAATATTATTAAAAATATTAGACATTAAATCAATAAATACTATAAGAACTATTAGAATATGCTGAATCCTCTCCCCTAAATATAATACAATTTTATTCATAAAAACATAAAATATGCATTTTAACCAATATTGCACCCATTACAAATTATATCTTCATAGACCATGTGCTGGAGACTTTGAAACTTAAAACCTCACTTAACGGAGAAAATGAACACAACTCGAAAAATGACATCTTGAAAAAAGATCTCTTCGTTTCAAAATCAACATATTTATATCCAGCCGTGCTTAGACACTTTTAGAGTTTGATGTCAACGTACTTCTACATTAGGTAGTCTTGTCACAGCTATGAATTCCCAAAAAAACTATTATCATGACCCTCCAACTCTGTTAACAATCTCTGTTATAATCAACAAATTCAATGCTTTATTGACAGAAATAATAAAAATCGTTTTTTTCAAACTGACCCATTCTACGAGCAAAGGAGCGCCATTTTCCTGGGTGCGGCTAGCAGATTTGGTGGGTGCTCATGTTGAAATTAGCAGGATAAATCATTTTTTCACTGCTTTATAGTCCGCCTACTTTTCCATTAATCGCTTCGATGTGCTGACCATGTTTGGTAAAGGTTTGTCCTTCGTTACAACTTACAATCAAGGAGACCATGAACGTGGCCATTGAGATGGACATGCTGACGTTTCTATTACCATGCAGGACCTCATTTGGCATGCAACTTTTCAAACTTCTTACGTCTGTTGTCAGACTATGGTGTGCTGTGGCTGCAAAGCTGTCGGTGGAAATCAGATGTGAACATCATCTGAAGAGACTTAACCCATCTTTGAACTCCTCTTAGGTGAGTCGTCATGTCTTCTGGAATGTTTACAGGAACCAGGGATCAGAATTACTACCTTGTAAGTTATCGATCAAAGCATAGATTGTTGTTATTGTATAATTTATTGTTTTTTTGGATTAAATTGTGTATAAATATTTCGGATTATGGATGATGATTTACAATATGAATTGTGAAAATCTGATATCGTTATCAATCAAAACATAGATTGTTGTCATTGTATAATGTACTGTTCTTTGTGGATTAAATTGTGTTTATCAATATTTCGGATTATTGATGATGATCTACAATATGAATTGTGAAAATCTGATATCGTTAATTGTATAACTCGTTTTTCAACAGTACCGATGTTTCTTAAATGAATGGAAGGTATTCCTATATTATATTGTATTGTATTGTATAACTCATTGTTGTTTCTGGATTAAATTTTATGTTTATCAACGTTTCAGATTATAGATGATTATCTACAATATAAATTGTAAAAATCTGATATCATTAATTATATAACTCATTTTTCCAAAGTACCAATGTGTTTTAAACAGATAGAAGGTCTTCTCAATATTATGTTGATGATAACCTGCTTGTTACTGTTTGTATTCTCTTCTTGTTAGGGATTCAAATTGTTATGGTTGAAACTGCCTTGGTAGATGTTCACAAAAGGAACTAGCACATCGAACAGGAGCCTTATATATTTTCTGGAAAGCTCATTAAGCAATTAAATATGCCATTAAAGCATAAAGAATGGACGAATTCAGTCAAATGTTGGAGTTGAGGGGTGATTTGACATGTAACAAGACTGTTCACCTACTTAAAAAGGTCGTAAATCTCAAGAGTCTTCAATACAAGTGTGTAAATTCAAAGTGTGGAGTCCCCACAGAACTCTAGGGAATGATTGCTAGCTGTAACGTTTTAGGCTGCCTACTTATTCTTATGGCTCCACAATATCTCATTTTCAATCATTAACAATTTTGTGTATCTCTACTTAAAATAATAAATTAGTGTTAATGCAGTAAATATACCTTTTTATGATTTTAATAGTGAGATATGTTCACATATAATTGAGAAAATAATATAGAGTAATATTATATTTTGGATTTTTATATGAATTTAATCTAAATCAACATTTATGACAAAGAAATCTAAAATTTCAAAAATCTAAGTTTTTTCTAAATTAAATCTAATTTAATGAATGTAATGAAAAAAATTAAAGAAAGGTGAGTAAAAAAGTGGTAAGATAAATGAGTATGTTAATTTTGTTCTTCAAATTATTAGAAATGTTTCAAAAATTTATTGATTTATTCCTTAAGATTTTAGAACTTGTTTTCTCTTAGGATTGATTCTTGTATTATATCTAAAATCCTTGTTGCTTTAGGTGTTTCATGGTTTTGTTGCACCAACCTTCTTTTTTGAAAGTGACTTGTTAAGTCAGTAAGAATTCTTTTAAGTTGTGTGATTTATCTTCTAAGTCTTATTGATTTAATGACCTTGCTTCATGATGACTCGTCACAGTCTATTTTTCCTATTTTATATATTTCTTTCATTTTTTATTTATTCAATTAATGGAGATCCTATTGAAATATTAAAATTTCCACATGTCTAAATAGTATTGCTTCATGTTGAACTAAGCACATCATGTTTTACTTCATATGCTTTTTGTTGAATTCGTGAGTACACACTTATTTGACATGTGTAAAGGTTCGATGAGTTGTTTAGATTAATCACTGTAGAGCAATGTGTTTGTTTGTATCATTGACATGTTTTAACTGATTGAAAATGAATCCTCCTATGCATCATAATATGGGGATGGGACATTTTGTCCTATCTACCAACAAAAAAAATCCATTACATTGTTGTGTTCTTTAGGGCATTTTCTATAAGACATTTTCTCATAAACAATGGCATTTTTTGCTGGTGGGAATGACATTTTCTAAGCGCATGAACACTGGGCATTTCACCTTCTATCAACGTGGATAATATATAATCTCTTGAGGCAGTGAGTCTTGATAAACCGACGTCAACAAGTAACTATTTTCAATGGGTTCGGATGTAGTGGATCAACCAAGGGTTGTGTGGGATCAAAGTGGGAACATATTTAGTCTCGTGGGTCTTGAACACTACTTGATAGGGAATAGGTTAGCCCCACGTCTCTTTTTTTACTCTTCTTCCTCTTTGTTGGCACAATCTTCTTAGTTTGTTTTCTTTCACATTTTCTAATCTACACACTTGGGTTGTGTAAGCTACGGTCATATGTTGAAGTTGAAATCCCTTCTTCACACAATTATTCCATCATATTGACTTTGCCCACTTCATACTCAATTCACAACTGATGATTCACTTTCACACTCTTCACAAATATTTTTTTCTTCTATAAGTACCCTTCGCAACAACTCAAAAAACCTATTAGGTCAACCCCAAAAGGACCTATAAGATGAAACATGTGATACTACATAGGTCGGCTCCAAACATATTATAAAATGAAATAAGTTGTGGATCACAACACATGGCATAACATGGCCCAAATATGTCACAATACATCCTCCAAAGAAAAATTAACTAGTCAAATACAACTACAAATTAAGGAAACTGGACTGTTAGGCCAAACAACATCAACACCACCAAAAATTGCCAACTATTCAGCTTTACACCACCGGGGAGAATCCAAAAGCATCATGTAGACCAAGATGTGAATAATGTAAATAATCAACAACATACTTACAACCTTCTCCTAAAGATTGTAAAAATTATGTGTTGGTGCAAATAAAGAAAACCACTTAATAGACGAGAATAGAGCAACTCAAACTGACTGTGACACATCAACACTTAGGATATTGTACTTCAATTCACCAAAACATCTAAAACACATATGGATGAATCCGTACACCTCTCTAAACATATCCCCAATTTCGTACAACCATATATATCTCTTTAGAGGAATGTAGAGCATTCTAGTAGACTTCTAAGACACATAACTACTTTAGTGCAATCCAAAGACCAACCACAACTAACTCTTGTTGTAGAAATGTTTATGACAATAAATCTTGGAAATAACATCTTTTCTAACTACCAAACGTAACTCTAGAACTGCACAAACAAGTCATGCAATGCAAAGGAATGCAAACCAGAAAACATGGTCGCTAACTTAGGAAAATATGTAGATTTCCTTAGATGACTTCTCTCAACAACACAAGTAAAAGAAAAAACACAACTGGCTTTCATCTAACTCCTTGAAACATGGAGAAACCAATCAACAATGTGTAACTATCTTATCCATGTCCATACCATGCTTTCAGACTGACATACTATTATCTTATGCATCTGCTAGGTCTTCCAGACCGACTTGTCTCAAACATGCTAACCCCAAGTCTCTGACTGTGTTAAACCATCTCTCTCAAATCTTCCATTTTCTCATCAAATATACCAATCTATCTCTAACTTCTATAAAAAATATTTATGCAGCCATGTCCTCAAGTTGACATCAATGACAACGCATATTGCCAACATTTGTGTTGTTGAGTACTAAAATAAACTTAGAGATTTTAGTGAGGCTCTCTCTTCAAAGGATAGTGAGTTTCAGATGCAAGCCATGTGAGAGGAGATGATGACCTTAGATAGTTGTGATACCTAAGATCATGCTAATTTTTCTAAGGGAAGAATATCCATTGGTTGTAAATAGGTGTACAAAAAAATTGATGCAAATAGATAGTTAGAGTGATACAAGGATAGACCGATGGAAAAGGGATACTCCCAAAGGGAGGGAATTTCAATTGATTTAAAAAAACAATTATCTCTTGTTGCTAAGCTATCTTCTATTAGATTTATTTTGTTCATTATTGTAGCTTGTGATTTTGATATTGAGAAAATGAATGTTAAAATTTCTTTCTTGCAGGGGGATCTTAAGAAGGATATTTACATATGGTGAATTGACAATTTTTTTGTGAAGGGGAAGGAAAAATGTGTTTGAAGTTTGAAATGGTCATTGTATGGTCTTAAATAGTCACCTAGGTTGTGGTGCCAAAATTTTGATGTCTCGACATTAATTTGGGTTTTGTTAATGGCACTTGGATGATAATTGTGTTTATGTTAAGACTATTGGTGATCATATTCTAATCATTTTCTTATTTGTAGAAGACATTTTATTTATTGGTAATAGGAAGGTGATGATTAGGGAGCTCAAAGCTTAGCTTTCTAGCACATTTGATATGAAGGAATTAGGGGTAGATGAAGTATATTCTTTGGATGGAGATTGGCTGCCCAATTTAAAAAATATAAATGTTTAATTGAGTTAAAATAAGTATGTGGGTACCATTTTGTGATAGTTTAGTGTGTACAACTATAAACCAATAAGTATTTCATTTACTATTACTACTAAGATTAGTTTAGACATACATGTCCTAAATCAAATAATAATTTTGAAGATATTTGTAATGTTCCTTATGTTAGTGTTGTTGGTAGTTTGGTGTATGAAATGGTTTGCATTAGAATATATATTACCCAAGTAGCGAGAGTTTTGAGTAGGTTTATGTCTAGCCCTAGTAGAGAACATCAAAATTTTATTAAGAGGATAATTAGATATTTGCATGAAGCTTATTATTAATAATTACTTTATCATGGTACTAATGATGTGAAAAAGTCATTATACATACAAGAATTTTTTGATGTAGATTGGGAAATGACTCGGATAGTCAAAGGTCCACTCTAAGGGGTTGTGTGTTATCTCTATTTGGTAGTGCAATGATTTAAATGAGTAAAAATCAGCCCACAATTTATTTTTCCACCACCAAATTAAATGTATGGCTACTATACATGCCTCTAAGGAGATGATTCAATTATAAAATATTGTACTATATTGGTTTTGATTGGAAGATTGTTAGGGTTACATGTGATAGTAAAATTTTAATTTATTTAGCTAGGATTCCCATGTATCATACTCATATTAAGCATGTCAATTTTCAATATCACTTTGTGTGAAAAATAGTTGAGGATTTGGGTGAAACTCTAGATAATTTTATAGATCACTTATGAAGCCATTGATGGTTCAGATAAGTTGTTTTCGTGTAGGAAATCCATGGGTCTTGTTTTTGGTACTTAATTATATTTGTATTTTCTATGGATGTATTTATAATGCATATGTCAAGTGGGAGAATTTTAGGATTAAAGTGTCATTCACCTTGCAATCCTATGTATATTTAATTTATCTACACTCTCTTGGAAAGTATCATGAGACACCTAGGGTGTAATTGGAAAGTATCTTGTAATTAAGATTCCTCAAGAATCTTACCATTAGTTGTAGTAGTTTCACCTTATTTATCAACACGTATGAGATGCTATGTCATCTAGATATTTTTTTCTATAAACCATCATAAAATACATTGAAACAATATTTGCCTAAACTTAGTTAAATGTGACTAGTTGTCACTACAACCAAAATTATACCCAAAAAAAAAAAATTAGTCCTCTTATGTACTATTAAATATATGCCTATATAATATAAATAAAAATGGATATATGTGAATTAAATTTT
This sequence comes from Sequoiadendron giganteum, assembly GCA_007115665.2. Classification (NCBI taxonomy): domain Eukaryota; kingdom Viridiplantae; phylum Streptophyta; class Pinopsida; order Cupressales; family Cupressaceae; genus Sequoiadendron; species Sequoiadendron giganteum. The sequence continues at coordinate 460,945,760 of CM021109.1, forward strand.
AATATTGTGACTAATTGAATATCCTTCTCTAAAGTATAGTTTTTCAAAGACAACAACTAAAAGCTTAGTTCCCATTGGAAATGTCTCTCGAGTGATGAAATTGTTCGTTAAGCCATTACGCATAGTGAGAGTTTTTGGTTAGATTAAAGAATCAAAATTGCATGTTATACATAGGCCATAAAATTGTTTACTCATATATTCCTAATGATTAATACAAATATGTTAAAGGCCATATATGGATAGCATTGCAATTCACCTTCCTAAACTACTCAATGGGAAAGAAAATTTAGAGCAATAAATTACCCACTAAAAGGAGGAAAATTATCATTGGCTACAGTTTAGGACATAGAAAAACAATCTTCTTCACTTCTCATTCCAGGAAACCCTACAAATCTCAATCCAAGTATGGAATCAGGGAAAGAGATCTACAATAGGGTGTCCTAGGGTATGATTAATGACTAAAGAGGGGTTCACCACCAAGCTAGGGCTTGGAAAGATAAATAATATGCAAAACCTAACAATGAATCTTAATGATATATAAACTTCACTAGATGACCTATAGAAGAGTATAAATTTGAACAAAAACTGGGAAAACATAGAAGTGCACTTGGAAACCTGTAGGAGCTCGGAACCAACTCTGAAATGTTGAAAATGCTGATTTTAGGGCACACTGGGACTCAAATGCCAAGTTGGGCGTATTAGTCATAGTCTAGGGTTTCTAGATTGGAACATGAATCTAGCAATGTTGATTAAGGATCTTTAGAAATCTGGAAAATTGCCTATAGTGGGACTCATTCTCCACTTCTAGCATATTAGTCTCATTCTACTTTTTTAGAAAGTCAAAGTCCTGATCTTCTCTCCAATATCTGCTCTTCCTTCCCAATCTGATTTTTGGATCTGAACTTGTAAAAAGACCTACAAAACATAATATAGTATTGATTTGCTTATGGGGGGTTTTCCTCAGTCAAACTCCTAGTTTGGCAATTAAACCTTGATAGAAACAATGGATCTTGAATGTAAATTTGAATGTGAACCCTAACCTTAAGTGCATCTAATATAAGGAAATTTGAAATGTAATGCAACCCTACTTTAATGTGCTAGAATGAGATGCATGAATGAAACATGAAGATGAATGACTCACTTTGGGAGACCTCTAATCACCCTAATAAGTCACAATAAGACATATAACTTCCTTAGGCTGAAAGTAGAGTGATAATGGAGAATGGAATCACTTAGGGAACAAGTCATCAGGCTTGGATTGATGGTTAGTTGCATCTCCCCAACCCATAATCCATCATGATTCACCATAGACAACCATAATCAATCCTTCACAATGCTAGATCTTGAATGAAATTGATCTTGAAGACCTATAAAAAACACTTTAATGTTGCTCCAAGACTTCAACTTTGCTTTCTACTTGCTCTTGAATGCTCTTGTGAAAGAATGCTTAAGTGCTTATGAATGCTTAGATCTTAGATTGCTCTTCTAGATTGAAAATAATGACTTAGAGGCATTTTTATATAGGCATTACACCTAATTTACCATTTATTAGATCTCAAAAGCTGACATCAACCAAAAATTTGAATTAAAAAATTGAATTTCTTACTCAAACCCTAAAAATGGGCCACAAGTGACTCATATGCCACTTGTGGTGTATGGGTCCCACCTAGGGGCACTCATACACCCAAGGTGGCATATGAGTCCCACCCTAGTTTTTCGAGGTGGGCCAATAATGGGTTAGAAAATTTAATGCTTTTGTTGATTTTGTCAAGATTTTAGTTGATATAAGCCTTGAGATCTAAAATAAAGGGTCTTAGGGGCCTATTAATGATGATTCAAAGGGGATTTAATGCAAGGGTGCACTAAAATAGGTCCAAATTAAGTGTGAAATTGTATCATCTCCAAGAGCGTACAATTTTCTACACTACACCCACCTACATGCTATCAATAAAATCATATAACCTAATACAAACAAAAAACTAATAGAACTTTTGGATCAACTCGAACAAGCCTCTCCTTGATCTGAAAGGAGAAAAAGTATGGTTGAATCTATAATGGAGTGAATTTCCACCCCTTGCAAATTCCCCTTTTTGCATCCCCTTACCTTAGAAAAATTAAACCCGATGATGCTTTTCCACTTCATCCATTCTACTTCCACCTACTTGGCGATTGTCTACAGTGTCAATGGAGGAATTTTTGTCAAGGATGCTAGTGTGGTGTACGAACATTTGTGTGGCGCACTGCCATCTTGATAAGATTCCTGCCTTTGGAATCTATAGAGGCATTACACTTCTCCATTAGTTACTAATAGTAACACCCTTGCACCCTTGACCAACCTCGAATGGATCTTTTGGGCCTCTATCTATGCTAAAACACTCTCTCATTCATTCAATTTGATCTTCTTCAATCTTCTTCACTCTCACTCCATATTTATACACACTCCTTGAGCTTTTTCGCAATACTCTCCACCATTGTTGTATCTCTAAAGTGTTACTCTACTAGATTTCACTCTTGTTGTCATGGCAACAGTGACACTTACAAGATTGTGAGCTCACATCTCCCTTCATGTGCTCAAGGGAACCTTGTTTGGGAGGTGATATTCAATTTACATAGCATTTTCGTTTGATTTATGTAGCATAGTTGTTGCCATTGCTTGGAATTTCTTTCTTCCATTACTTAATTTATCACATTTTTTATCTCATAGCTATTTTGGTTGTTCATAGAGGTGGGAACACCTAAACAGGGGTTTGACTATGAAAGGCACCAAAATAGCCCCAACATTTTTCCCCATTCTATTATGTGTAGGTTTTGCATTCGTGTGGGGCTTGCAAGAGGCTGGACCATTCATAAGTTGTGTTTCTATCACCTTTCACTCTTGTCAACTTGTCTTTTTAAGTTAAAAGTATTTTTTTTGTTGTCTTAGCTATTTAGTTATTTATAGTTTTTCGCTATTGCTTAAAATCACATTTACCAAGTAGATTATCTAAAACTCTATCGGTCTTAACTGTATTTCGTACTCTCTGTTCATATGGATGGCAGTGCCCAACAGGGATTCCAGCGTGCTACGTTGTCGTTCATCTTCTGGGTTAGGGTCCTTTGATAAAGAGCTATCGGGGTCTCAGTTTCAACTCAAGAATTATCTCATCTAGTCCTCTAAACCTTTTGGATTGATAGAAGGATAGTGGAATATCAATTTCCCTTCCTTTTCACCCTCTTGAAATACTAAACTTTCCTTAAGCAATCCTTAGCATGAGGTAGATCATGGCAGCTGATCGTTCTAGACACTCTCGTGACCTGGGGTCTTGAGTATTTGGTCCCCTCCTCTACATTTTGGTGAGCCTAATGTGAATCTTGTAATATTCATTTACTTGGGTTGAGGTTCCATTCCTCGTGTCTACGTATGTTGTGAGCTTGTGCATTATGAAGCTTTATGAGCTTCACAACTCAGTCTACAACCTTTGAATACGTAGTTAGAAGGAGTGTGTGACTTCAACATGTGGAGATGGATTTTACGAGGGTCACTTCAGCTCTTACCTCCAAAGAGGTAGTATCGACAGTGAAGACAAGTTACTTCGATGAAACCACTCACACCCCTATGCCTCTTGTTTCCCCTTTGCCTCTGCCTCTACACAAGAATGAAGTCATCCCTATTCTTATAGAGCATCTCATGGATTTGGATAGGAAGCTATTGGACCTTGGAAACCACTTAGAGAAAAATTAGAGCATGGTTAGGGCCGCTAGGGTTGCTAATGAGATTAGGTATATGCTAGGCAAGGATCAGACAAGAATAGATTTTCTTCGTGGCCTTACCAATTTAGTGCAAGTGTGTGTCCCCTCTTACGATCCTAGATCGAGAATCACCCGAGGCCATGAGCATGACACTTACAAAAGATATATTAGTGTCTTGATGCCCATGAAATCAGTATACATGGATGAAATAGGCCCTTTCGTCTTTATTCTCAATCCTCCTCCTACTGTCAAAGCAAGTAGGATACCCCTAGGGTTTGATTCTCTTCCTCATGGGGGTGACTTTGTTCTTGGTAGTGGAACTTACAAGGGAATGGGGGTTGGTGGTCCTGGTATGTCTAGTGGATCTAGTGGTGCTACAGTGGTGGTCACATTGGTGGCTCTAGTGGTGGTCACGGTGGTGGCTCTGGTAGTGACTCCATTGGTCCTTTGTCTTCATTTGACCTTGTTTTGAATGCCTTGCTGCAAAATATGGGTCAAATATAAAACTAGCTGGCGAGCCTATCCCAAGCCTCTACCCAACCTATCTTTCAACCCTTCTTTCAACATAGTCCTTTGTCGGTGACAATTTTGAATAATCCCTTCCCTCAGGGGATGGAAATACCTAAGTTTGAGACTGTATGGTGGTAAAGGAGATCCCCAGACACATGTTTCAGCTTTTAATGCGATGTGTTCAAATTTATTTCACCTCAATGCTCTAATGGATAAACTCTTTCCTCAATCTCTCAAATAAATAACACTTGAGTGATACTGTTCCTTGCCTGATAATTCTATATTTTCATTCGACCAAGTTGTAAATTAGTTTCTCTGATAATTCTAGGCTAACATCAGTCTGAAGATGACCTTATTGAATCTCATCTGATGTAAGTAGGGAGAGCACGAGAAGATCATTGACTTCATTGTGTGATACCAAGTGCTCTTTTCACAAATCTCTTACCTGCTACTTGACTCATATGTACAAAAGGTGTTTATAAGTAACTTGCAACGAGCTTGGTAGGAAAATTTTGCCTTGATAAAATATCCTTCTTTTTCACATCTATGTACTGCGTTGCGGGAGTACCAACAAATAGTTGTTTAGTTTGTGGGACCTTCCTCGCACTCCCATCTTAAAGGAAGTTCTATATATCAATATCAGGAAAAGGCAAATCTTTTGCAAATTTAGTCACTGCGACTAATGATCAAGGCCTCAAGCGGAACAAATAGTTTACTATGTTTTTTGAGTCATATTCTTCTATTATGTAGAAGTTGTTGAAGGATAAGATTATAACATTAGAAGATCCTCAACCTATAAGATAGCCTTATCCCAATTGGTATGATGGAAACATGTTCTTCCAGTACCATCATGTCCACGGATATGATGTTTAATGTTGTATGCACCTGCATCATGAGATATAGGATCACATCAACAATGGTACCATCTATCTTGATGGTAAGAAGTAAAATATGAATAAGTTAGTGGCTAAGGCAAATAGTGAGTTGCAGATTTATACATACCCATTTTTGTCCCTCTCTACAAACTTAATTATTGATCCTTTTGATGGTTCTCCTAAGGCCTCAACACACATAAATGTGGTCTCATTTACTTCTAATCCTCCCCCACAACCTACAAGTGGTTTGCTAGATGTAACTTTTACATTGCAGGACCTACCCATGAATAAAAAAGCCTCACCCCTATATATTCCTGCTCGCCTCAATGGAGACATTGTGATAGGAGTCATAGTCGACATCGCGAGTCAAGTGAATGTTATTATGGAGGGGGCTTTGTGGTTAAATTCATTACAGAAGGAGGAACATGAGAAGATGAAAACTACTATACATACTCATGATTGGCCTCTCTCTCACTTTGTATGGCTCCATAACTCTTTCCATTCTAGTGGGACCTAGGGCTATGGATACTACTTTTGATGTCATTCTAGAATCTGACATGTTCAGGGTGAATTTAGGCATCCCTTGGCTAGCTTCCATGAACGAGGTCGTTTATGTAATTCGTAAGTGCCTGAAATTATCTCACGAAAGTGTTGTACATGTCGTGCATGACACTAGGTATCAACCATTGGCATCCCATGGGGGTTATTTCTTGGACCATTTTTGGCTTGCCTTGGCTAGTCCGCTTCCTCCCATAATTAACCTACTTTATCGAAATTATGTTAAGTACAAGACTAGGAGCAAGGGGTAGCCAAAAATGACTCACCCTGTAGTGCAGTAGCAAGCTGCCTCTTCCTCTCAAAAGGGGGTAAGGGGAGGCCAACAAGTGCTCAAGGCCCTTCTTCCTCTTTATATGTTGTTCCACCTACCTCTACCTCCCACCCTGTTGTGGTGCCTTCAACTTCTACTCCTATGCGTCTCTTGGGGAGTCTGATGGTTCCCACTTGGCAGAGGGCTAAATGTCAAGTGTTTGACCTTCCTATCTTACCCATGAAGCCTAGGCTCATTGTGTATGGTAAGGAGAAGGGTCCCTATGGAGCTAATTTGACATATCAGCCTTTGTAGCCTCCTACTGCTCCTACCTCTAAGGTAGTGAATGGGAAGAGGCCCATTGTTGAGGTGCTCAAGCCTACTCCCCTTGTTGTTGTTGCATATTCCTCTCCATATCTTCCTCCTGTTCCCGTACAAGAGTCCCTCCCTCCACCAGAGCCAACCTCTAGCTCCTGGAGCCATAGAAATTGCCTTGTGTATGAGCACAAGCATCAAAGGAAGGCTTTGGCCATTGAGCAGGATACCTTACAAAAGAAGGAAGGGGAACCAACAACTCTTGATTTGACATCTTCTAATGTGTCCCCTCTTCTGCTCTTTCTACTTTAGTTCCCTTTGCTTTAGTCTTTCTCTCGGCTCCCCCTGTGAGTGTGAACAATCCTCACTTGAAGAGGGTGTAGGTATTCATTACTCCTTTGGTTGAGCCTCCCCTTCTAATCTCCCTTCCGAAAATCCTACCCTTTTTGAAACCTGTGGACATGTCAAACACCTCGATGGTGTTTTCCATGATTTTCTCCTCTTGCTCCTCACCCACTGCCTCATCTGTCGGGATCTCGTACTCTTCAATGAAGCGAAATATGGAGGGAAACCCTAATTTCAATGGGGGTTAGAAGAAGGGTTCATCTTCTTCGAAGGGTGGCTCTGCATTGACTTGCATTGTCCTAGTGATGTAGGTAGCCCTGACGTCTCCAAAGTTTGTCATTGCTCTTGAATCTTTCAGTGAGGCTAGTAGTGGATCTCGAATGCCGAATCTATTTCCTACTAAGTTGACGCATGCCACTCCTATAAAGTGCATGTTCAACTTTGTAGATGATGTTCCAACCCTATTGATGATCTTTATGAGATCGTTGATGTTCACCTCACAAGAACTGAGTGGAGAAGACCTTGAGGGGCCTTCTTCCTTGGCTCTTATTGTAGGAGGGTTAGAGGGTACCCCCTTGATATTCTACCCTTCCAGGGTCGTTTGCCCTCCTCGTATGATGATCTAAACTAGGAGAACAATGATCTATTGGTTGATAAGGAATTTGGGGGCACCTCTTCTTTATTTGCAAATTATATTATGTGTGTTTGTTGTGTTCCCCATGCTTGTATTATATGTTCTTGGATGACCCTTGTCACCCTCGTAGGTGATTGGATATAGGAGTGTCTTTGTGTTGTAAAACTTCCTCTATATGTCACATCATTCTTCTCTTTGTCATACCTTTGATTTTTGACAATTGAGGATGATGCAAAGCATTGGGGGCATTTAGGCGTCCCTTCCATGTTGAACCAATTTTTTATTTTCATTTTGTTTTCACATACCTTTCTTCACATGGTCTAATATAGTACAAGGGGGTTGATGACAGTTCATTTATATATTATTATATCTATTTATCTAGATATTTATGAGCAACTCTGACCCCAAACTATCAGATCCCCTTGTCTCTCATTTGTTGTGTTATTATTTGTATTTTTCTCTTTATCTTTCTCTCCTACTTGCTTTGTGATGTTGCGGTGCTCATTTGTTGTCCCTCGTGTGTGTGACAACATTACCACAGTTACAACTCGTTATGTTTCGCGGGCCACAACACCACTTTTATTCTTTCTTTTCTCTCCTTAGGATGTCACATGCCTTTGTGCTTGACACACATCATCCTAAGGAGAGGCTATCACACTTCTTTGATTTTCAAAATATGCATTCGATGACTAGCAAATCTCTTCTTGAAAATCTCTACCTTTTTCAAATTATTTTTCAAAAATTACATCTTTAACATGGACTCCTATGTGAACTTTCTTTCATCTCACATTTGTGTGATAGAATCTAGACTTGCCATTGTGAGGGAACATTCTTTCTTGTGAATTCCTTGATGAATTGAATCTTTTAGAAGGAATCCTTGATGCTAGAATCATTGGCAAAAAATATTTTCTTTTCAAAATGTGATCACTTTCAAATTGAGCGTCCCTCAAGTGGACCCCTTTGAAAGCTCTTCCTTCAATTGTTGACTATCTGTGTGATTGGTTGCTTGCTTTCTTGCATGGCTTTTCGACATCTAACATGTTTTGTCTATGGATTAACATGTTTCATTGTAGACGCACCTGTGAAGCTATTTTTCAATCAGACTCTATGGAGCCTCCTAAATCTAGCTTCCTTTGAGACTGAGTACCTAGGGGTGCCTCCTTTGCAAATCTGAGGACTTGTGAAGTGCTTGCATCTTATGGGATCTTTTTTTTCAACTCTATAGCTTTGAGGACCTATAGAGCATTTTGTTCACCTTCCTTAGGTCTATGGATCTGCGATGCATGTTTGTTCAACTCTCCTTGGGTCTGAGGACCTGTGGAGACAAAATCTCTTCTTGTGCTTTTGGGTGGGTCAAATTATGGTCTACTTACTCAATAGTTCACGTATACATCTCTAAATTATTTCGATCTACTTTACTTCACATCTGGTAGCACATATTCTCACTAAAGTGGGGGAAAATGTAATGGAGTGAATTTGCACCCCTTGCAAATTCCCCTATTTGCATCCCCTCACCTTAGAAAAATTAAACCTGACAATGCTTTTCCACTTCATCCATTCTACTTCCACCCATTTGGCGGCTATCTGTAGTGTCGGTGGGGGAATTTCTATAGGGGATGCTAGCACGACATGCATATTTTTACGCAACATGTTGTCATCTTGACATGATTCTCACCTTTGGAATCTACAAAGGCGTTACAATTCTCCATTGGCAACAAAGAGTAACGCCCCTATGCCCTTGACCAACCTCGAATGACTCTTTTGGGCCTCTATCCATGCTAAAACACTCTCTCATTCATTCAATTCAATCTTCTTTAAGCTTATTCACTCTCACTCCACGTTTCTACACACTCCTTGAGATTTTTCACAACACTCTCCACCATTGTTGTAGCTCTAAAGCATTACTCTTATGGATTTCACTCTCGTTGTTGTGGCAACGGTGGCACTTAGAAGCTTGTGAGCTTGTATCTCCCTTCATGTGCTTGAGGGCACCTTGTTTGGGAGGTGATATTCACTTTACGTAGCATTGTCATTTGATTTATGTAGCATAGTGTTGTTGCCATTTCTTGGCATTTATTTCTTCCATTACTTTCTTTATCGCATTTTCTATCTCATGGCTATTTTGGTTGTCTATGGAGATGGGAACACTGAAACAAGGGTTTGACTGTAGAAAACCCCGAAACACCCCCAACATTTTTCCCCATTCTATTTTGCGTAGATTTTGTGTTCATGTGGAGCTTGCAGGAGGCTGGACCATTCACAAGTTTTTTCCATTTGATTTATGTAGCATAGTGTTGTTGCCATTTCTTGGCATTGCTTTCTTCCATTGCTTTCTTTATCGTATTTTCTATCTCATGACTATTTTGGTTTTTTGTGGAGATGGGAATATTGAAACAAGGGTTTGACTATGGAAAGCCTTGAAACACCCCCAAATTTATTCCCCATTTTTTTGTATGTAGGTTTGTGTTCATGTGGAGCTTGCAAGAGGTTGGACCATTTGTAATTTGTTATTTCTATTGCCTTTCACTCTTGTCAACTTCTCTTTTTAAGTTAAAGTATTCTTCTCGTTCTCTTAGCTATTTAGTTATTTCTAGTTTTTTGTTATTGCTTAAAATCACATTTACCAGGTAGATTAGCTAAAAATCTACCAGTCTTAACTGTATTCCATACTCTCTATCCATATGAATGCCAGTGCTTGATAGGGATGCCAACGTGTTGCATTTTCATCCGTCTTCTACGCTAGGGTCCTCTAGCAAAGAGCTGTCGGGGTCTCAATTTTGACTTGAGAATTAGCTCATCTAGATATCTAAACCTTTCAGGTTGACAAAAGGATATTGTCAAATCAATTTCCCTTCCTTTTCACCCTCCTCAAATACTAAAATTTCCTTAATTAATCCTTAGCATCAGGTAGATCAGGGCAGCTAATCATTCTAGACTCTCCCGTGACCTGGGGTCTTGAGCATTCGATCCCCCTCCTCTATAGAATCATCTAATAACCATCATGCAACTCTATAAACCTATTTTATTATAAAAGGTATTGATCAACATATGCCAGTGATTCAATTTGAGTCTAAGAAGACAATTGGAGGATAATATATAACTTGTCTAAACTATGTAGGGAATTTAAACAATGTTGTGAATTATGAAATGCACAATAGAACCTATTAGATAAGAGAGAAAAAGCCATAGCACATTAAGACAAAAAATAGTAGAATTGTTACTTCTATTCATATATGAGAATAGGAGTACATACAATGATGTATTTGTATATAAATTTCTAAGAGTGTCGGAATTCCTATTATCAAAAAGGGGTTGCACAACTTTTCTAATTTTCCTAGACTACAAGATGTAGAATATCAAATGTGTGGAGCATGTTGATGGAAGAAACCAAGAAATTGAGTTGGAGTGCTAGGCCTACTAGATTAGAGTGCAAAAATACCAAGTCATGCACACATAGAGTTTTTATCTAGTGGCTTTCTTATTGTAAAAATTATAGTAAAAATATTTATAGCTACAATCAGCTAGTGCCAGTGAGGTCTATGTGGATAAGATCTTAGACCAATTATTATAATTGTATGGTTTAGAAAAAAAATGGCATGGGAAGTTGCCATATATTTGATGCTTATGGTTCCAAATGGTTTATGGAGCTAATTCATGTGGCATAAGGCCTAATATGTGTCAGGTGAATATGGAAGCATATTATGTGGATGGTTGTGTTCTATGTTTCACATGTGTATGGTCCAATATGAAGTTTAAAACACAAAGCATGGGCATAACACATGCTTGTAGCACATAATGTAGAGACATATGCGTTAGGAGTGTACAACATGGAGGGATGAAGTGAATGATACTTGAGGTGCTAGTGAAGTTGTTAAATCTTGCATGTAAAGAACTTCCAAGATAACACAACTTTGAGGTTCACGTAGTTTTGAGATTACACAATTCGGTTGTCAGGTGCACATGGTTAAGTTGTGTCAAGTTGCGTGGTTGCATGTGGTTGTACAAAACTACTATATGTGCATCTATGAATGATGTATCTTGGAATTATGTGGGATTTCAAAGGACTGATGCATGAGATGCAATGAAATATTTCTTTGAATCAATGTGCAAAAATATGGTTGAATCAACCAACCTAACATGATCATATTAAAGTATCATTGACTTAACATGCCTATTTTCATCTTTACCCACATGTAGTGTATGCAACATATGTGTTGATCAACTAAAATAACCTCTATCATTATTGATCAACTTGTACATGTAATCATTTGATATAACCACCTAAAATTACTTCTATAATCCACACTCTACATTAAGCAACACTTATCAAACTATACAGACCACCACAAATGAATAATCACCATAACCTTCTAGTGGTCACGAGAAAAGAGTGATAACATAATTGCTATATTGGTTCCTCATGAAGGTCCAAAAAGGAAAACTAAAACAAGACACTAAAATAAAAAACTCAAAGAAAACTAGTAAAACTAATACTAAAAACCAAAACCACCTCTTAAGCAATAAATAATAAAAAATCTGACTAAAGGTGGGAGTGTTCATCCATCCTCTTCCAACTTCCATTTTAACCTTGTAAACAACTAAATAACCACATTTCTTAAAAAATCTAAAAACACAAATATTAGTGAAGAAGATTCAATAGTTGAGCACCCTAACTTCATGTTTCTCAAAAGCATACTTGGAAATTTAAAATCACTCCCAATTTTTTATAATAGCTTACTTGAAAAGTCCACTACTTATAAATAAGGTTTCAAGGCCACATCATCAAATATGATACCATATCAACATGTTTTTTTGTCAAGGTATCCAAAAAGACCCCAAAGAAAGTGAGACTGACAGTTGTGCACCAAGTCATGTTTTATTGGTGTGCTAATTTGTGACATCACATGATTTGTTGTTTTTTAGATCTAAGGAATATATTTCATTCAATTATGGGCAGTTATCATCAATTCTAACAACTTTAAAGTCACAACTATTATTGATCTAATATTACTAAAAATATTGGATATTAAATCAACAAATACTATAACAACTATTGGAACATGCTGAATCCTCTCCCCTAAATATAATTAACACCGAAAGGTGTTTCTACTATAGCGACATTTTTTTGTGTACACTTTTATCTATCAAATTGAATTTGACGTTCAAGTGTAATAGACAATCAGGCATTTGATGTCTTCAACTGCTTCTGACATTGATATATCGCTGAGTGCAAGGGTTGAAAACATGGTACTCTAGACATCGAAAATTGGTCTAGGTTCGCGAGTACCACTTTCGACATAATTTTTTAATGTCCATGGTTATGATTAAATAATGTTAATTATTTAATTACTTTCTAAATACATCTTTCCTCTATTAATTAAATAACCTTTTAATTATTTAATTAATTCATTATGACCCTTATTCAACTTTGATTAATTAAATAAATCATATTTATTTAATTATGTCACCTAACTAATTAATTCTCTTTCTTAATTAAATAATTTATTATTTAATTAACCCTTTTTGTTGTATTTCAACTATTATTAAATATTCCTTATTTAATTATTCAATTAATCTTTTCAACAATCAATTAAATAAATTATCATTATTTATTTAATTAAATCTTTCAATTTTGAATGTTGAATTAAATTAACATTTAATTCATAACTAATTGTTTCTGTCACATTCTTCTGACATCCAGTTATCTAATTATTCACTCACCATCTGACTCGAGATCTATTTAAATCTGCCAATTATCTCCGAATTCGATATTTGATCGTCTCTGCGAAAGGACTCTCTGTCACAACCAGTCAATTAACTAGTTCCAACTCATATGCATGAACATATTTATTAATTAAACATCTTTATTTAATTAATTAATTCATGTGTGCATTCAAACGGATTATTCTTCGAGTTCTAACTTTATCATTTTCATTCAAAGTCTAATTCTTCTATTTTCGAAGACTTTCAACTGAAGATTAAATCATTTATTTAATCTTGAGCTCTTGTTCTTTCTATTTTCGAATAGTCTTAACACCAGATTAAATTATTATTTTAATTTAATCTTTATCCTCAAGAATTTCCCAACTCATGTTCTAACTGACACAAAACTCACATCACATGGCATTCATCAATCTCGATCGTTGATCTCTCTTTCGAATCTGAGTCGGTTGTTCAAAAACCAACTTTCTATAAAATCGACTTGTCATTGTCATTATTCCTCTTCCCGAAATCAATACTTTTGAGAAGAACTTATAATCTTTGATTTTTTGCTTAGACAATACATCCAGGCTATGCTTGCATACATACATAAAATCTGAGGGCAAGAATACTGATACAACAAAATGGAGGACAATCAAGATAATTCGAAGAGGTGGATTGATATTTAGTGAGATTGTTTCATTATCATTTTTTATTGTTTTAGTTCATTTGATTCGTTATTAGTTGTTTGATTTATATTTATGCTTGTTAGATTTTCTGTGCAACAATTCATTTCATCTACATTACAGGTACTTTTTGTAGATGCATTGTATGGAAAGAAGGAACACCGAACAAAATTGATTATTTACAAAAAAAATCTCACTGTGGCAAGCTTATTCCTAAGCAAAGTGTAAGCGGATCAAGAGATATGTTACCTACAAGAAATAGGATATCTTCAACAAATCCTATCTATGTTTCACCCTTAAATGAGAATGAGGTTAAGTTCAAAATTGGGCTTTGTCATATGGAGCACCATTTCTACAGGCGATCTTCACAAGGTTCTTAGGAAACTTGGGGAGGACAACACCATGGAGGACTGCGAGTTGATGATTCGAGGCACAAATTGTGATGGTAATGGCTCCACTAATTTTGAAGAATTCAAAATGCTTCTTTCCTTCATTGTCCTCATCTCCTGAGCCATCTATGTTGAATGACATTGATCATGTTCAAATGGAGAAGAGTGTTACCGGTTTGGATCGGGTTTGACACAGGTTAAAAAGATCAGAGCTTTTAGAATGAGAATTATTTCATTTGGTGTGGTTTGATGATTGTAGAGAAAAGGGGATTCATTACATTTAATCTGTCGCACCAATACATCCCATAGCTGCTAAATTCCTCAACATAAAATGTAAAATATTGGACATAGATTTCATAGTGATTGAAGATTGGACACAACTCCACTATATAAAATCCTATCCATGTTTCACCCTTAAATAAGAATGAGGTTAAGTTCAAAATTGGGCTTTGTATTGTATGACTAGCTAAGATCGTGTAGCTTGTATATCTTATAAAGAATGCCTAAGGTAATGCCCTTACACTCTATAAGCAATTGTAGCCCTAGCTAATATGGGAGTACCTTTGAAGGAAATCCACTCTGTTTTGCCCCAGGGACAAAGAAAATATGGAAGACCCCCATCTGATCTTGAACACGTGCGCTGGTTACATTGTTATACTGAGGCCCAATACGTTGTGATTTTGCAAGATCATAAGGGGCAAGCAGATGGTCACATGAGGACTCTACCCTCGACCTTGCTCACACTCTCAAGTGTGACCTTTTTAAGCTGTAGACCTATAGTGTCGACATGGATAGGTTCTGGCACTCACAAATGCCCAAGTCTCAACAGGATATGTGGAAACAGTTGGTACCCTATTCTTTTTGTCAATGCTTAGAGATCACCCTACTTGCATGTCTATTTGTAAAGTACATATATACAAGCAATTGATATTCAACTTTCATAAAATTTCCCTTTATCAATCCAAAATTATATGATTAATGTAAATAATGTGATGATTAATATAACTTAACATTTGTAAGAATATATTTTTTGACGTTTATTTATATAAATTTTGTATAAAAATAAATATACTATTAAATTTGATTAAAAAAAACATAAAGTATGAATTTTAACCAATATTACACCCATTACAAATTATATCTTCATAGACCATGTGCTAGAGACTTCGAAACTTAAAACCTCACTTAATGGAGAAAATGAACACAACTCGAAAAATGACATCTTGAAAAAACAATCTCTTCGTTTCAAAATCAACATATTTAAATCTGACATCTGTCCAGCCGTGCTTAAGACACTTATAGAGTTTGATGTCAACTTACTTCTACATTAGTCTTGTCACAGCTATGAATTCCCAAAAAAACAGTATCATGACCCTCCAACTCCGCACATTTACATCCAAAATCTGTTAACAATCTCTGTTATAATCAACGCTACCTCACAGCAAATTCAATGTTTTATTGACAAAAACAACAAAAAATGTCTTTTTCAAACTGTTCAACTCTACGAGCAAATGAGCAGCATGTTCCTGGGTGCCGCTAGCAGATTTGGTGGGTGCTCCTGTTGAAATTAGCAGGATAAATAATTTTTTCATTGCTTATAGTCCGCCCACTTTTCCATTAATCGCTTCCGATGTGCTGACCATGTTTGGTAAAGGTTTGTCCTCCGTTACAATTTACATTCAAGGAGATCATGAACGTGGCCATTAAGAGGGACATGCTGACGTTTCTATTACCATGCAGGACCTCATTTTGCATGCAACTTTTCAAACTTCTTACGTCTGTTGTCAGACTATGGTGTGCTGTGGCTGCAAAGCTGTCGGTGGAGATCAGATGTGAACATCATCTGGACAGACTTTAACCCATCTTTGAACTCCTCTGAGGTGAGTCGCTATGTCTTCTAAAATGTTTATGAGAATCAAGGATCAAAATTACTATCTTGTGAGTTGTTCTGTATAATTTCTGAATTCGATTGTATTTTTTGTATCAACGTTTCCGATCACATTCTGTGACTCATCATATCTTCTTCCAAATTTTTTGAAATATTAATACAAAAAATTTCAACATAATCGAATCCAGAAACTATACGGAACTACAATATGGATTGTGGAAACTTGATATCACTAACCTTGTAAGTTATCATTAAAACATAGATTGTTGTCTATAATTCATTGCTGTTTGTGGATTAAATTTTGTGTTCATCTATATTTTGGATTATCGATGATGATCTACAATATAAATTGTGAAAATCTGATATCGTTAATTGTATAACTTATTTTTCAACAGTACCAATGTGTCTTAAACGAATAAAAGGTCTTCTCAATATTATGTTGATGCTAACCTGCTTGTCACTGTTTGTATTCTCTTCTTGTTAGGTATTCAAATTGTTGTGATTGAAATTGCCTTGGTAGATGTTCACAAAATGAACTAGCACATCGAACAGGAGCCTTATATATTTTCTGCAATACTCGTTAAACATTTAAATATGCCATTAAAGCATAAAGGATGGAGGAATTCAGTCAATTGTTGGGGTTGAGGGGTGATTTGACATGTAACAAGACTGTTCACCTACTTAAAAAGGTAGTAAATCTCAAGAATCTTCAATACAAGTTTGTAAATTCAAAGCGTGCAGTCCCCAAGAACTCTAGGGAATGATTACTAGGCATAACTTTTTAGGCTGCCTACTTATTCTTATGGCTCCACAATATCTCATTTTCAATCATTGACAATTTTGTCTATCCTTAAGTAAATTTGTGTTAATGTAGTAGATATACCTTTTTATGATTTTAATAGTGAGATATGTCTACATATAATTGAGAAAAAAATTTAGACTAATATTTATATTTGAATTTTCATATTTATGCATTTAATCTAAATCAATATTTATGAGAAAGAAATTTAAAATTTCAAAAAATTAAGTTATTTCTAAATTAAATATAATTTAATGAATGTAATGAAAAAAATAAAAGAAAGGTGAGTAAAAAAATGGTAAGATAAATGAATATGTTAATTTTGTCCTTCAAATTATTAGAAATGTTTTAAAAATTTGTTGATTTAATATTTGGGATTTTAGAACTTGTTCTCTTTTAAGATTGATTCTTGTATTATATCTGAAATCCATGTTGCTTTAGATGTTTCATGACTTTGTTGCACCAACCTTCTTTTTTGAAAGTGACTTGTTAAATCAGTAAGAATTCTTCTAAGTTGTGTGATTTATCTTCTAAATCTTATTGATTTACTGACCTTGCCACTGATGATCCGTCATAACTTAGTTTTCCTATTTTATCTATTTCTTTGATTTTTCATTTATTCAATTAATATAGATCCTATTGAAATTTCCACATATCTAAATATTATTGCATCATGTTTTACTTCATATGCCTTTTGTTGAATTCTTTGAGTACACACTTATTTGACATGTGTAAAGGTTCGATGAGTTGTCTAGATTAATCACTGTAGAGCAATGTGTTTGTTTCTATCATTGACATGTTTTAACTGGTTGAAAATGAATCCTCTTATGCATCATAATATGGAGATGGGACATTTTGTCCTATCTAACAAAAAAAAAAAAAAAAAACCATTACATTATTGTGTTCTTTAGGGCATTTTCTCAGAAACAATGGCATTTTATGCTTTTGGGAATGACACTTTCTGAGCGCATGGGCATTTCACCTTCTATCGACGTGGATAACATAGAATCTCTTGAGGCAGTGGGTCCTGACAAATCGACATCAACAAGTAACTGTTTTCAATGGGTTTTGGTGCAGTGGATCAAAGTGGGGACATCTTTAGTCTCGTGGGTCTTGCACACTGCTTGATAGGGAATAGGTTAGCCCCACGTCTCTTTTTTTACTTCTTTCTCTTTGTTGGCACAATCTTCTTAGTTTGTTTTCTATCACATTTTCAAATCTACAAACTTGGGTTGTGCAAGCCACGGTTAAGAGATACTGAGTTATGAAAACCATGGTTAAGCATGAGGAAAACTCTCAAGGCATTTTGGACATGGAAACTCAAGGGTGTATAGCTGAAAAAATATCTTTTTAATAGAAAACATACATCCAAAAGCTTTAGGATCAATGGAATTTGTATTGAGTTATTATGAGTCATTAAATGGTTTCCAAATATAGTTAATTAGTTCTTGGATAAAGAGGTTATGTCAAGAGGGTTTACACATTTTTTGTAATCACTCTTTCTAATTAGCAAAGGGGTTGGTAGATTCATTTTTTGTAATCACTCTTTCTAATTAGCAAAGGGGTTGGTAGATTCATACTCTAACATTCAAGTACGGAAAATAGTTGGGCCTTGGAATTCTTTCTGGCTAGGGTACCATAACGTTAATGTAGATGGCACAAATGATAAGTTGATTTTTGTGAATGCAAAGCAATATAAGGGGATTTTAAGGTACAAACAAATCTAAAAGATGAGGTAGTTGCAAGAAAAAAAAGCTCATTATAATTTTACCAAAAACAATTAGAAATAATAAAAAATTGTCACTATTAAAATGCTTCATTTGGTAGGTGATCAAACAGAGCAAGAGGAGGATAAAGGTAAAAATAAAGAGTTATTTTTACTACAAGAGGATTCTAGGTTAAATAAAAGAAAACTTGTAGAGTCGTAAATTATCAACCTTGACAATTTCACATTATGTTTGGCTACCCTTATGTGCTTGGATCTAATTATGCTTATTGTTTGCCCATTTAACTATCATTTTTAGAAAATCAAGATAAAATTGGGAATTAAAGCTAAATTATTTATTTAACGATAATTTAAAATTAAAAATAGGCCTGGTCAAGGGTGCCCACACCCTTGACTGCTTTATTTTTTCCCAATTTTTAATATTTTATTGTCGACATTAATATTTTACAAATTTAATTTCAATTGTCGGCCTTTCAAAATAATTATTGCGAGAAATGAAGAAATGCATATAAATACAAGTGTTTTTCACCATTTGAACACCTAATGAAATATTGAGCAATTGAGCATCCTAAAAAGCAGTCAAGACAATTCCAGAGAAAAATTAGTAGCATTTTACAACATTTTCATCAGTCAAGATTCAAGTTAACAATGCATCATCAAGTTCATGTCATGTCATAAGTAAGATTGTCTTATGGTTTATGTTCATTCTCCTTTAAGTACTAACACTTGCAAGATATTCTATCAACAATCAAATTCTCTTTGCATGAGATGTGGTAAGTTGTAGCACTTGTGACTTATCATTTATTTTTATCCATTTGCCTCTACCCAACCTAGGGTAAGCACTCTTTATCCAACATCATCATAGCCATTGTGATGGTGGAAACACAAAAATGGTGTTTGACTTAGGCAAGGCCCTATAATACACAACCCTTTCTCTTCTCTCTTTCTTGCAGGTGGAAAATTTGAAGTAGATTTTGAGATGATTGAAGATATAACATCAAAATCAAACATTCAAGCACACCCATTCATTAAGTTAGGGCAAGATAAATTACTCATCAACAAATGAAGCATGTATAGACTATAACACGTGCATGCACCTATTTTGAGATTCCAAAAACCCCAATTCTCATTCTAAGGTTCCCACGCCCTTGACCAGTTAGTTTGAGCTTAGATTTGAATATCAGGGTCCTCTATCTTTGCCCTTTGTCTTTCTATTTTTCAGATTTTGTTAGACATCAATATTATTCTAAATTTGCATCAATTTGTTGTAGTTGCATAATTGACCTAGTTTACATTTACAAAATCACACACATCACATCCATTAACATCAATTCAACTCCTAATCAAACCCCCAAAGTGGATCGAAATCTTGATTAGCCATTCTAACTCTTCCTTGAGAATAGTAGCCAAGTGATCTTTTATGATTTTTTTTGTGTCCCCCAATGTTGTAGGCTGAAAGTTGTGATTTAAACCCTAGATCCATTTTTCCTACATCACATTTTTGTGAACCTGATGTACCTTACAGTTGTAAAATTTTGACTTACATGTCTATTGTTCTAAATTTTGAGTGAAATATTTTAGGTTGTTTGAAATATCATTGCTCAAAGTGTATTTCATGCTATACATTAAAAAAGTAAAGATTTGCATCACATCATTCCTTTCATAAAATTAAAAAGTGTTATCTTTTCAGTATTTCAGAAATAGATTCAATTAGTTATAACGTTTCACATTCTAAAAATTATCATTTATCAAGTAATTGGAACTTATTGTATTCATTTTATTTCTTTGAAACATAAAAATTCATGCATGCATGTGCCTCACATAAACAATTTAGATTTCTTGCATTTCTGGAATTTTTTCCTAGTCTCAAACCTAAACTTGCACAACCTTAGATCCTTAAACACTATCCTACACTTTCAAATATTTAAAATTTAAAAAATTTACATCCTTGGTCTAGGGTACCCTTGCCCTTGTCTTACTATTTTCACCTTGTAATTCAGTGATAATATCATCTCTAAGATATTTGTCTAGATCTTCTCTATATCCCTATTGAATTGTTCAATAATAGTCATATTCTATTATTTGAAGCTTTATTAATATCTGAAATTATTTCCTCTTTGGCAAAGTGCTTTAAAAAATGTCTGACTATTTTGGTAAATTAATTTATTCTTTGAAATCCTTAGTCGATGTTTCTTTTTGTTCCTTTGGTAAAAATCCTGCAACAAAGGGTGAAGCTCATGTTTATTCCTCTCCCAACATATCTCTTCCTAGACAAGAAATCTTGGAGTAAGAGGATGAGATTATTGATAGCTTCCTTAATATTACTTTACCTACCCTTCATTCAAACTTTCCTATTGACAAGGTGACAAGTAAGCATGAAGGGTCCATGTATCAACCTCATCCATAAAACTTACCTACAAATCACAATCCACCTTAGATAAATTGTAGTCCCTACCTTTGCCAAGAATACATAACACCTACCATTCCATCACTTGATATGCTTAATTCCTCTGATAGGATCTCTTTACAATCCATCCCCCAAATATTGCATATACATAAAAATAATTCCTCCCAATGTCATATTCCACCATACATTGATCCACCTTCCCATGTCAATAATGAGGCTTTCTTTTCACAATATATTCAATTATCTCATTTTAACAAAACTAGCAACATACATCTTGATTTGGAAACAAATTATGGTCATGGCTTTCAAATCCTTTCTAAGCAAGGCTTTAATATAAATGATGAACAAGAGTTCCAACTTCTTGTAGATCCCACACCACAACTTTTCACAAAAGGAATAGGATACCAACATCCACATTTATATGAAACATTTACTCCAACAACTACCTCGCCACCAAGTTATCATTTGCATGAACTAGATTAATTCTTTCCCCACAACACTTATTCGAAAAAGAGAAAAAGTTATGGAAATTTCTTGCAGCTCATTTAAATACACTTCCAACTCCTTGTGAAAAAATCCTACAAAACAAACACCACAAAGTTCATCTTTTGAATGTATCATCAAATATTTGGGCATCATATGAATGATTGTCATGCTTTAAATAAAAAGATAAAAACATTTTGTCAAAAATAATCCTCATTAAGTAACACCAAATAAAAATATTGACCATTATATCGATTAGTTGCTATGTTGTTGCTCCTTACTATGTGACATTAGTAGCTCCATATATTTTCCCATTGTTATTCATGGGGGTACAAATTTTTTGTGCAACCATATTTCATCAATGGGGGGAAATACAATGGTCTCTATCATGGTTTTCCTTTCCCTTAGACTTGGGTGCAAGGATCATTATTCTAAGGAGGTGTGTATTCTTCTTGAAAATACCATCTTCTCCCCCTTGTTTTCTTTAATTAGCATATAAAGTATGATAGCATTTAAATGGGGGGCATATCCCTCATCCATTTTCATACATTTGACATCTAGTTAAGAATCAATCCATGTTTGTGCCCCTTTAGTGATGGTATTATACATGATACCCCCTAAGGTGTGGCCTTCATCATTCATGTGCCCCTTTAGTGGTGGTATTATACATAATACCCCCTAAGGTGTGGCCTTTGATTCATTCATGTGACCCTTTATTGTTGGTATTGTGCATTACACCCCCTAAGATATGGCCTTTCAATTCACATTTATTGCCCTTCAATGGTGGTATTATACATAATATCCCCTAAGATGTGGCCTTCGATTCATTCATGTACCCATTTAGTGGTGGTATTATACATGATATCCCCTAAGGTGTGGCCTTTAGTTCATTCATGTGCCCCTTTTTTGGTGGTATTGTGTATGAAACCCACTAAGGTGTGGCCTTCAACTTATTCATGTGCCCCTTTTGTGGTGGTATTATGTTGATAACCCCCTAGAGTGTGACCTTTAACTTATTCATGTACCCCTTTTGTAGTGGTATTATGTCTGATACCCCCTAAGTTGTGAGCTTGCAATGTTCTTCCATGCCCCTTTGCGATGGTGTTATTTATAATTCCCCTAAGGTATTAGAAATTTTTCCCTCACAACATTAAAATTTTAGGCACCCCTTGAGTTGTGATTACCAAATTCATGCCTAGATATGTTAAATAGTCCCATGTGACATTAAATGTTTATGCACCCCCTAAGGCATGGTTAGAAATTCATCCCTATAATGTTAAACTATCCCCTATGATGCTAAAATTTTATGTGCTCCCTGAGGTATGATTTGCAAAATATTCCATAGACATAGTATAATGGATCTTGCTAGCCTATGAACTTGAGCACTTTTACATGGAAACTTGGCATAACATAACTTGCTAGCTAGTAGATCCATATGTCTCATGAATAAACTAGCATAACACAAATTGCTAGCCTTGTGAGACCTATCATTTTACATGGACACCTAGCATAATATAGCTTGCTAGCTAGTATATTTGTGTAGCTCATAAGTGATCTAACATAGCACAACTTACTAGCCTTATGAGGGTACCATCATTTTTTACATTATACATCTGATTAATGATGTTTGGTATGGAGATAAATTTTCACACTAAGGTCTCTTTACCTTACTGACTCAAATCTTTTTAGTGTACTAACCTTGTGTTTTTTTATGTTTTTATCTTATGCATATCGTGTTTTAATTAGTGTTTACAGTCTTGTTTGAATTGTGCTTTCTATGTGTTTCCCTTATATATTTTTCATTTTTCTTTGTATATTCCTTGTATGCCTTGTGAATTTTCTTCTATGCTTTGTGTATTCATTGTGCATGCTTTTGTTTCTTTATTATGTATGTTTTATGTCTAATTCTCATGTATCATTTGCTACATTACACCTCATATGTGTGTATTCCTTTGTCTTTACATCATGGTTTTTGGGTAAGATCTTAAGCTTGGGGGCTTGCACATCCCATGTATATTTGGTTTCATCTTACTTTTCCAATGATTTGATGAAAGAACCCTTCTTGGCTTATCCTTGATTTAGTGTGAGCATGAGCATAAGTTCATACTCTCACTAAAGTGGGGGCTAAACGTAGCATCGTAAATTATCGACCCTCACAATTTCACACTATTTTTGGCTTCCCCTTATGTGCTTGCACCTAATTATGCTTATTATTTGTTTGTTTTTCTATCTTTTTTAGAGAATCAAGATAAAATTAGGAATTAAAATTAATAATTTATTTAACAATAATTTACAATTCAAAATAGGCCTAGTCAAGGGCATCCTCACCATTTACTACCCTATTTTGGCCCAATTTTTAATATTTTATTATCAATATTAATATGTGTAAATTTAAATTCAATTTTTTGACTTTCAAAAATAATTATTGCAAGAAATGAAGAAATGCATATAAATACAAGTCTTTTTTACCATTTGAACACCTATTGAAATTTTGAGAAATTGAGCATCCTAAAAAGAAATCAAGGCAATTCAAGAGAAAAATTAGTAGCATTTTACAAAATTTCCATCAGTCAAGATTCATGTTACCAAAGGTAAGGCTATATGTACAAAGGCACCTTTAGAGTTGGTACATAGTGACCAAGTGTCATTTTTAACTCCATTTTTAGAGGCCAAGTATTTGTTCACTTTTATTATGACTTCTCCATACAGACATATGTGTAATTAATTAAGCACAAGAGTGATATCTTTAATTCTTTTTGGACCTACAAGTCATTTGTAGAGAAATACTTTTCTTTTACTATGATGATGATATGAATAGATAATGTGGGTTAATCAAAATTTTAATTTTTTTTATAGTGTGCATGGTATTCAACATCAACTTGTAGTTCCCTACACCCTTTAGTAGAATGGTGTAGCTATGTGAAAGAATAAAACTTTATGGTAGATGGAAAATTATATGATTAAGTGACAAAGTATGGATTCCACCTTTTGGGCTAAAGTACTCAATTATGCTAACTATATTCAAAATCACATGCCACATAAGGCAATGAAAAATATGACTCCTAAGGAGGATTGGTCTCATATCAAGCTAGATGTATCTTCATTTCAGTTTTTTTCTAGCGAGACTTGGGAATTTATACTTATATATTGAGGTTGAGGATGTTCCAAATATACCACCTCTAGTTATATGGACTTTTACCTGATAGGCCCACATGAATCTATAAGAAGTTGGATCTTTGGCTAGTGATCCTTTAAATCCCTATTGCACCCAATCATAGACATCAATTTTTAGTCTTTTGAGTCATTCTATTTTGCATTATCCTTAAAATTATTGAGGTACAATAGGCATTACTAAGTGGGACAAAACTATGGTAGAGGAGTATTCTTCTTTGATGATGAATCATACTTGGGATCTTGGCCTAGTCATGAGGGAAGAAAGTTAGTTTAGTGCAAGTGGGTGTACCACACCAAATATAAAACTAATAGTTCTATTGATAATTATAAATCCCATCTTATTGCTAATGGGTATCTATAGGTTGAATGTTAGAAATTAGTGCTTACATAGATTATTGAATAATAATTAATAATGTAAGTGATTATATATAATAACTTTAGTTAGGTTAGATTATTTATTATTTAGTTAGTTATTTTTTGGGTAATTATAAGCTGTATGGCTATATAAATTCATTGAATATAATAATAATGAGTTGAAGATGAATGATTGAATTTATGTATTGGAGCCTTATGCTCTTTATTTATTTTTACCAATTCCAATATTCTATTAAAGCAAGTTTTATGGACCTATTTGGTTAACTTCCATTCACTTGTTTTTCCTCTCCAAAGTGAGGCATACAAGGGACAAGAAATATATACCACATGCAACATCTATTGATGTATGTCCACCATTCTTGCATTTTGTCATCAAAGGTGTAGTGAAGACCATGTGCAAATCTACTGGAGTTCATAATCCATATGCATTTGGTTTCTCTCATCTCTCCATATTGTTCACTCTTTTCATAGTTTATCATTCTACTTTGTTCATTTCATATGAAAATTCAAAAAATTATATATTAAATCTTGAACACATAAGTATACTAAGAGGGGAGAGTGAATTATTATATCAGTAAATTCTAATTTTACTCAATGCACCAATGAATCATCAAAGAATCATCATTGAAATTAGAATAAAAATGAACACAATCACATAAGAAAACACCAGATTTACACATGGAAACCATAACTTGTGAAAATCATAGTGATAAGAGTTGCTTGGATCTATTGTTCAAATTTAGCCTCACAATGAAATTTAAATGTTACAATAAATTTGTAGGAACCAACCTACTAGAGACACCAAACCCTAAGAAAAAATGATAAGCACAAACTTATTGAGAGGCACCAACCTCAAAGTTCTTCACAAATAAAGCACTAAATCAATGAACATGAGGCACCAACCTCACATGAGTTGTGACACAAACCACAAAGTTCTTCATAAATTATTACAAATAATTTTATAGACAAATTGCTTTCATGAAGCTTATAGAGAGATATTGCAATTATGCTTTATCAATTTCATAGCCTCACATACATTCACTACTCTACATTACACAAACATTATTTTCCCTAAAATATTCAACATGAAGTGCTCAAACATATCACAAACCCATGTATAGACTCAAATATTGTATTGTTATATACACACTCAATGACTTGAAGCAATTTCTTTAAATATCGATAGGCTTGATAAAATATATTGCAATGTTGGCCAAGACAAAAAAAAATAGCACATTTGGTGTAAAGTAGGTCAGCTTATAGAAATTATTAACAATAGCTACCATGGTAGATTGTGCAATTCAAATCTAGAACTAGGAGCTAGCCATTAAGCGTGCTTGAATTAAATTTTTTGATCTTTGATCTTCAAAGGTAAAACGAATGATGTATATTTAAATTGAGATACCGTTGACAAGAGAATATTTCATGACCAATGAGAATGCAGATACCACATTGAAAAGTCTTTTGGTATACATCACCATGAATACACATCGATCTTTATAAATTCATACAACTCCCATTAAAAATTCTTGGACACATGTCAGCATTTTGTGCCCTCATAGTACTTTCTCTCATTTTTACTTTTCTTCTTGTGGGAAAGCGAAAAACGACCACATGTCAACATTTTGAGCCCCAAAATTGTTCTCTCCCCTCTTTCCCTTTCTTCTTGTAGCTAAGTGAAATAGGCCATGTGTCAAAATTCTAAGCCCCCATAATTTTCTCTCTCCTCTTTCCCTTTCTTCTTGTAGACAAGCGAAACACAACCATGTTTCAAAATTTTGAATGGTGCAGTAACGGTAGGAGGGTCCTCAAAGAGAACAATATGGATCGTGTAACA
Source organism: Sequoiadendron giganteum (assembly GCA_007115665.2). Classification (NCBI taxonomy): domain Eukaryota; kingdom Viridiplantae; phylum Streptophyta; class Pinopsida; order Cupressales; family Cupressaceae; genus Sequoiadendron; species Sequoiadendron giganteum. The sequence goes on from CM021109.1 coordinate 460,972,440, forward strand.
AGAGTTACCCAACAATAGAAACACAAAATATGGAGGAAGATGTAGATTCAATCATTCTCATTATCTGAAAATCCAATTACATAAAGTCGGCCACATCTGGGCTTACAGATTCGGCTCACAGGCTTGATACAACATGCTTAAAATTCAGCATTCCTATATGTGAGTGAAAATATTACAAATCAAATTCTATATACATATTAATCTACTTGATCTTGATTTTCCCCTATACTAATGATCTATTACAAGCTTTATATCATATCCGTAAATCTAGCAACATCCCCGTCGGCCAAAGATCATTACAATCTCTGATGAAGGAAACATAACGTGTACATGAACAGGTCGGCCTCAAATTTGAATTTCTCCACGATAGGTGCACATGATGAAGTGTGGACCTAAAATTAAGGTCAGGGACACTCCACAGAAGAAATAAAAATACCACGTAGGGATCCGCAAGTGACGAGAAAGATCCATGATCGATCGAACTAGCCGTTAGGTTTGAAATTATTCTAGAGCCAGTTCCAAAAATTGTCACTTATTTCGAAAGCAGTAACTTTTTGGAAAAAGATCCAATCAAGTTGAAAGCTTGGAATAAGGAAAATGAACATATCCATGATGAAAATATAGATTTGCAGGGTCTGGTGAGCAAATATAACGAAATACTGAATTTTCCAACTTGAACAAGAACAAGAACAAAATTGAATGAAAATATTTTTGGTTGATGCAGGATTACAAAGAACCAAGGATTTTCCTGCATCATAAATCTTGGGTTAATGAAAAATGAGTCCCTCACTTTATTGGGGCTAAAGGAAAACCAATACGGTCTACCTCAACCTAAGAAATCCAAGAATAATCCTCCACTGGTCTTCCTTTCCACTTCACAAGATATTCTTTGTATTGTCTTCCACAAGTTTTCCTCCCATCTCTGATATCCAAAATCTATTCTATCTCATTTGATTGTTGTTTAGGAAGTTGTTCTTCCAATTTTTCTTTACTATCTTCATTGAATTCTGCTTCATGGTACTGATGTAGATCTGCAATGTTGAATGTAGGTGATATACCCATGCCATTTGGTAAATCCACTTCATATGCATTTCCTGAATCAAATTTCTTCAAAATCTTACAGGGTCCAAACTCCCTCATCTTGAGCTTACTATATGTGCCAACTAGAAATATTTCCTTCCTCAAATACACCATCACTTCATCTCCAACTTTGAACTCCTTATGTCTCCTCTTTTCATCTACTCATTCCTTATACTTCTTGTTCATATCTTCCAACTGCTGCTTTACTTAAGTATGCACTTTCTTCATATGTTCTGCAAATTCCTCTGCTTGTGCACTCATTTTATCTTCCTTACTGATGTCTTGCAACTCTAATAGACCTCTAAGAGGAACTATAGTGACAATCTCAAAAGGTGTTTTTCCAGTACTTCTGTTCACTGAATTATTGTAAGCAAAATCTGCTTGAGCAAGGACTAAATCCCAACTTCCGATCTTATCTACAACCAAACATCTCAGTAAATTTCCCAAACTCCCGTTTACTACCTCTGTCTGTCCATCAGTCTATGGGTGAAAAGTAGAACTAAACTTCAAATCTATCTTCAACTTCTTCCAAAGTGTCCTCCAAAAGTAACCAACAAACTTTGTATCTTTGTCTGAAACAATACTCCTAGGTAATCCATGCAATCTGACCACTTCCCTGAAAAAGAAGTCTGCTATATGTACTATGTATGTTGTCTTTTTACAAGGTATGAAATGTGCCATCTTAGAAAATCTATCCACCACCACAAATACAGAATCATTGCCCCTTTGTGTCTTCGGCAAACCAAGTATGAAATCCTTGTTGATATCCTCCCAAGATCTTTCTAGGACTGTCAATGACTTATACAATCCAACATTTTGACTAATCCCTTTTGTAACTTGACAAACTTTGCAAATTTGCACAAATTTCCTAACATCCTTATGAATATGAGGCCAAAATTAATTCTCACTTACCAATGCTATTGTCTTATCAACTCCAAAGTGTCCTGTCAATCATCCACTATGTTTCTCTTTCACCAAGTTATCCCTCATTGAACTCTAGGGTATACACAACTGATTCCCTCTGAACAACATATCCTCCTGAATGAAATAATCCAGCCACTGAATCCTATCATCCAAGACTGGTTGTTTACAATCTCTCCAAGGTTCTACAAAATCCGGGCCTTCCTCATACAAGTTCTTCAATTCATCAAAGCCTAAAGTATCCACTCTCATTCCTACCAACGAATTCCTTCTCCTACTCAAGGCATCAACAACTCTATTTGACTTTCCACTTCTATGTTTCAAAACAAAAGTATAACTTTGCAAGAATTCCACTCATCTCATGTGTTTCTAACTCAACTTACCTTGATTATTCAAATAATGTAAAGCCTGATGATCTGTGTACAACACAAACTCTTTAGACAAAAAGTAATGTCTCCACTTCTTCAAGGCTTGAACTATGGCATAGAACTCCTGATTGTACACTGAATACCTTTTCCTTGCATCATTCAACTTCTCACTGAAATAAGCTATTGGTCTTCCTTCTTGACTTAATACTACTCCAATTGCATTTCCACTTGCATCACAATCTACTTGAAATACCTTATTAAATTATAGTAAAGCCAACATAAGCTGATTAGTCACCTTCTGTTTCAACAACTCAAAGCTTCGGTTTGCTCCAAATGTCCATCTAAAATCCTTCCTATCTCCTCTCATTGTTTTTGTCATAGGACTGCAAATAGAATTGAGATTCCTAATGAAGTTTTAATAGAAACTAGCCAGTCCATGAAATGATCTTACCTCTTCAATGCTTTCTAGTGTAGGCCACTCAACAATTGCTCTTACCTTCTCAGGGTCCATCTTCAGTCCATTCACTGATATCACAAATCCTTGATATACCAATTCTTCCTTCATGAAACTACACTTCTTAATATTTATCAACAACTTTTCTTCTCTCAACCTCTGCAAAACTTGTCTTATATGCAACAAATGTTTCTCTAGTCTTACTGAAAATCAAGATGTCATCCAAATAGGCAATCACAAACTTACTCAAGAATTTCTTCAATACCTCATTCCTAAACCTCATGAAAGTACTAGGTGCATTTTTTAATCCAAAAGGCATCACCAACCACTCATACAATCCTTCATTTGTCTTGAATGTTGTCTTCCATTCATCCCCTTATCTGATTCTGATATGGTGATATCCACTCTTCAAATCTATCTTCGTAAAGTACTTAGCTCCACTCTGGCAATCCATAATATCATCCATCCGGGGAAAAGGAAATCTATACTTCACTGTGATCTTGTTTATGGCTCTAGATTCTATACACATCCTCCATTCTCCATCCTTCTTAGGTGCTAGCACTGCAGGTACTTTACAAGGACTTAAGCTTTCTTTGATCAAACCCTTTCTCAACAAATCTTGCACTTTTCTATTCAACACTTCATTCTTTGTTGGTGTCATATGGTGTGCTGCTTTATTAGGCAAACTAGCTCCAGGAATTAGATCCATGCAATGACTAATACTCCTCATAGGTGGAAATCCATTAGGTACATTATTTGAAATGATATCTTCATATTCTACCAACAATTCCCTTATCTCCTCTAGTTGTTATTCTACATGCTTCAAGTCTTCAACCTTCTTAGGAACCAAAGCATAACACATGTTCTCATTTCTCATTCCATCTAGAAATCTCCTTCCATGAACCAAACAAATTCTAGCATTTGTGCAAACCTCAATTTTAGGAACATCCTCCAATGGAAACAAGGTCTGCTTCATCCCATTTGTAACAATAGTATATATGTTCTTCTTTCCATCATGAATATCCTATCTATCATACCACCAAGGCCTTCCCAAAAAAACATGGCATACATCCATAGGCATGATATCACATAAAAATTCATCATGGTAATTTCCTATCTTCAATTTCACCAAACATTGTTCACTTACCAGTATCTTATGCTCATCTTGAATCCATGCTATCAAATAGGGCTTCAGGTGTTTCAACCTTTCCAACTTCAATTTGGTCACCATTTCTTTAGAAACTAGGTTCTCTAAGCTTCCACTATCAATAATCACTTTGCAACATTTACTAGCTACCTTGCATCTGGTTCGGAACAAATTATATCTCTACAACGGTTCCTACTCCATCTCACTTTGACACAATACTCTTTTGTTCACTGACACTTATCCCTCTTCCAGTTTATTAGATGATCCAACATGATCCTCCTCAAAAAAGGCTGCTCTTATACTGTTCTCTATCTTTTTGCTTGCGTCTCCCTAATTACATTCAAATGCTCTATGTCCTTCTCCACGACACTTATAACAAGCTCCTTTGAATACTCGTTTCTCATGTCTTCTATCATATTTTCTATAATCCTTATTCCACTAACCACCATATCCTCCTCTATGGTAAGAGTTTCCATCATCTCTACGGTACAAATTATCATTCTTACTGACTTCCTTATCTTTATTCTGATCTGAAAAAAATCCTCTTCCTCCTCTAGTAAAAACTCTTCCTCTCTGAAATCTTCCACCTCTTCCTCATTGTCTTTTCTCATGTATTTTGTTCAACTTCTCTTCTTCTTTTAGGGAACATTGATATTCCTCCTCCACACTCAGTAACTTAATCAAACTGATCTCATCTTGTATAGACAACCTCAAACCATTCATATATCTGGATGTACTTGTTTGGTCTCATCTTCTAAATGTCCAGATCTGATATTCAACTTGTAGAACTCCTTAGTATATTCTGTCACACTTGACTCCTACTTCAAATTTTGCAACTTTCGAAACAAATTGATTTGATAGTCCACAGGCATAAACTTTGTCTTCAACTTATTCACTATCTGATCCCACGATCTTATCGTCTCTTTTCCCTTCTTTGCCTATCTATCTACAAATGTTCCCACCAAAGGGATGCATGTCCTTTCAACTTTGTACAAGAAAATTTCACCTTCTTGTCAAGTGTGGTACCTTCAAAATCAAATTACTTCTCCATCTCTGTTATCCAATCAAGCAATTCATCTAAATCCAACTTGCCACTATAATCCGATGGATTGAAATGTGGTTTAGTATTTACTCTGATTATGGCCCTTATGAACCTCTCTTTTCCCTGATCAAGGCTAGGTTGATCTTCTCTTTCCCTTTCTTCCTGCTCTTCTACCTCTACATCACTCACATCATCAACTGGTTGCCCTCTCCTTTGGGCTATTTTGACTGCTTCTAATCTAGAAGTAATTCCTCTCAACATCTCCATTACAGCTAGGTCTGAATTTCCACGTGCTCCATTTCCTCTACCATTTCTTCTTCCCGCCATCTTTACACAAGTTCCCTACAGTTGCAGGTCAGTGTTAGGACTAAAAATTTCTCACATTTTCACTAGCCTCTAAATACTTTTTTCCTAGTCCGCACAATAACCTTATCATGACAAAGAAAAACCAAAAAGACAATTGGTTTATGTGATTTTGAGTTCTTTCTCCAGTTTTATCTATAGTTTTCATTTCCATTTGTCATTTCATCATTCAGCTCCATTACCATTTCATGCCTAGCTAAAATATAGTAGGGTTGCTTCTCATATCCTAAATTATTGCCCCTTATCGGTGAGATCACACACTTGTCTTCCCGATCAAAACATCACAGATCCTTCAATTGATATATCGAGGGGAAATGAGTTAGGTCATAGTGATCAAAAGGCCCAAAGGATAACAAAGCTGTGTAATCGGTGGGATAGAAACTATCATTCTATCGATGTAAATTCATCGCCATAAGCAAAATATTCGAAGAAAATATTTTGAAATCATACTGAGGTCAAATATCACATCGATGGAAACCCCATTGGAGAGAAACAAACATACTCCCACTGATGAAATTAAAAGGTCGTTGTATTGGAGAGACATGCATCATCGGCTCAAATTCCTTGGATCTCACCGATCTCATAAGTCTTGCTGATGGAGGAAGTATTGGGGAGAGTCTGACCGATTCAACCAAATGAACAAAGCAAAATCAAGAGACATATCAGGGAAACATATACGATCGAATTGAAACCATCAAGTCTCTCCAACAAGGAAAGTCATACCGATGAGGGTAGTTTCAGGGAAGGTCTCGTTGATCCTTCCCAGTTGATAAAGTGGTAGAAAGAAACATATCTGGGAGACTAATGCACATCGACGAAGCATCTCATTCTCTTAGTGATGGGTTATGTCAGACCGATGGTAGTAAATGAATGGAATAAAATCATTAGAACAAGCCTCGGGTAATGACCAAAGAAATTAATGAGAAAACTAGACCTTCTATACATTGGTGCAACCTTCCAACTTTCTCCTTGAAGTGATATAAGTTGAAGAAAAACAAAAAGGGTTGTTGTACAATGTCAGTGAAAATGTCAAAAAGGTCCTTCCGATCAAGTAAGAGGAACTAGAGGGATATTTCTGATTGAAGAGACATTCAATTATGTCTTAGCAATCGATCAAAAGTGTATAAAAAAGGATGGTGCCAAATGTGAAACACAATTCGGCCTAAGGAAAAAGGGGTCTGACCGATGTAATCTTTTTATATCACTCTGACAATTCGAATTTTGAGAAGACTGTTGCATTCAATTGGAAGGGATGACATTAATGGCCACACAAATGAACTCCATATGAACATTCATGATTAACATAAATTAAGAACAAAAAGAATTATTAGGAATTGCAGCGAGCAAGCACAGAAGGCTAAGCAGAATTCAAGGAGCATAGTGTGATCGACAATTCACAAGTAAGTTCATGAACTCCTCTGCAATTAAAAAATTATAATTCAAAGAATTGAAAATGGAAGGCCCTAGTTCTGGAAAGACCAAACGTAGAAAATAGGAAGGAGAGAGTAGCCGAAGAAAAAGCAAATAAAAAAGGAATGAAATGAGTGATGATCCAAAATCAATTGAGAGGAAGTTTAACCGGGACCTCATTGATCAATTGCCCGGGTTTGGACCGAGGACTAGGAGGTCCACACAATTGAAGGCCAATATAGATAAATTTGAGGACAAATGTAAACATATAGGAGATGCTTGGACTTCTATCAGGGGATACGAGTTGTTTATGTTCCATTACCATCGAAGTAGATTTGAACCAGTGTGCAATCCATGGAACCTTAATTTGGGGAAATTAGTCATCCCAAATGTATTTATGAATGTGGAATTAATAAGACTATTGGCTAAACATTAAAAGCTTGATTTCAAAGCTATATGTGATTTACAAGGAAAACCATTTATATATGTGTCCAAGGCTACAATTTCAGACGTTTTCAACCTAAGTGGCCTATGTGATGAACCAATTGTGTACGAAGACCTGGAAAAGGAATACTGGAGAATGGACACGACATACAAAGGGTGGAGATTGCCACTGCATAGGCCCAGGAAAGATGGGAACCTTGTCCCACTTGAAGATAATGACAAGCCTCCCTTTCATGTTGATATATTCGAACCCTACTTGATGTACACATATCTCATAGTATGTGAAGTATTAGGGACTGAGGCTCCTAAATTCATGTCGATTGGACCAATGGTGATTGCGGCAGATGTTCAGTGCCATAATACCAGACCATTTGACTATGCTTCTTACATTGCCAAGGAGATTGACTCAAGGTTGATGGCTATCAAGAATGAATCGCCCACACTGCATTTTAGACATTATTCCATTATGATGCACTTGATATTGTATTATGGTTAGGAAATGATGATGTGGCTTGAAGAACTGAAAAATTACACAATATGATAAGGAGGGAAAACCCTTACCAATACAACTGTGGACTGCTATTCGGGATAGTAGGTTTTTTAATTCTAACTATGTTCTTTTTGAATATCATTTTGTGAAAACATTGTATTGATTCTTTAATTGCCCCTGTGAGTATTCTTGAACTAATGAGATCAAAATATTTTTGAGGCCCATAGGTTTTCGTGGACCCATGACTGTTGAGCATAATTGGGGTGATTGGTACTATTATATAGATGCTACCATGATTAGAGAGTATGGTTTTGAGGATACACCCTTTCTCTTACTAAAAATAGTGCCAAATAGAATTGCATACCTAGAAATTGTTAGGTAGATGGACTACTCAAGTGTTATGAATTTAAGTGCCTATGAAAAATAATCATTTATGCCAAGTAATTTATTCTTTGGGGATTTTACTGTGCTATCAAAGGAGGGGTATGATTCAATTCTAGATAAGCTATCATAGTTCAATTTGAAAATGGATACACCTAGAAAAGGATTTGATCCTGAAGGATACATAGATGCTGCTAAAAAGAAAGTAAATTTGGGCGGGTATGAACATATATCTTACCCAAAAGATTATATAAATAGGAATATGGAGGAAAGGGAGGATGAACTAACCACCAATGAATATATCAGGAGAATTAAGCAACAACTAAAAAAGATAGTGTTGTGTAGTTTTTCTGCACACACGCCTCACTAAAAGTAGGGACCCTCTTTCTTGCTCTTTTGGTTTTTTCACTTTTGGTGTCTTGGCCTTTCTATTTTGGGGGTTTTTATTCTTGAGCATGTGCTTTGAGGTCCATCTTTCTGATTGGAATAGTCCATTTATGATTTATATTGAAATCTTTAAGTTTTGGGTTCATTATGGGTTTTTCACTGTTTTCGGGAAAATCCGCCCTGGGCGGACTTTCCCAGTTTTCTTTCAGAATCCAGTGGTAGCTGCTTTTTGTTGGAGTCCAGGGATTTTGGTCATTTGCAAAAATCCATTATGGCTGAATTTTTTCGGAGTCCGTTGCTTTGTCAGATTCCTGGGTTTGGCTTAGGCTGTCTTTTCGATCGCATTAATGCTTGATTGCACGACTTATTAGGCCGTATTATATTGATTTATGGGAAGCTTTGTGCCATTTGAGTTTTATTGTTTTCTTTCCATTTGAGTTTTGAGCACTCGAACCTGAGTGTTGTGCTGGATTGTGCGTTTGGGAGTGGATTTGATTGTTGCATTTGGATTTCCTGGGTGCCATTTGCATTCTGCTCGTGCTTTGGGGTTTCTTGCTGGCTTCCTGGTTTCAATTCCTCTATTCTCATGGTATGTGAATGTTGTCTCTCTTTGATGGATTTCTTTACTTTGTGTGCTTTCATGCTATTCACGTTGCCTTCACCTTTGCTTATTGAGTGCGTGATTCCTGGGTGTTTTGGGGGTTCATGCCCTACCAGTCTAGTGTTTTGTATTTCAAAGCTTAAGGGATTTTCCCGTTCTGTTTGGGTGCCTCTTCCGTGTGATTGTTTTGAGCTTGCCTCTCGATTTTATCTCGGGTATCTTGCTTGTATTTTCCATGAACTTTTTATCCTTGCAGGAAAGCAAGTTGTGCCTGAGCTGTTCTATGCATTCATGGCGGAGGTTTGGGGGGTTTTTGACCTAGGGCATGGCCAATCCCTCTCAATTTAATGAGAGGTGAGTTTTGAATTCAAGGATGATCCATTGGAGGTCTAGGTCAAGCTAGTGTCAGGCTCCAAGTTCTTAAATATGTGATCGTTCGATCTATTTGGGTGAGGATGAGAGAAACGTGGGTATTCGGGTTTTCAGTGTCTTCGTAGAATTCCCCATCTATTAGAATTCTCTGATTTTCCCATTTTCTCTTTGGTCTTCATAGTGTGCTTTAATCTAGATTTTCACCTGTCTCGCGGATCTCCACTGCCTCTGGATTTCCCCGGTGTGTTCATTTCTTGGTTGTTTTTCTGAAATTGAGCTTAGGTGGTAAAGTTGCACTGACCCTCGCTGAAATCCGGACCCTCGGGATTTTCCAGAATGTTCTGCATCTCCTTCATTTTACGGAATATGCAAATTGTTGCCATTCTCGAGGATTTCCATCTAAGGTGGATTCTTCCGAGGTTTTATTAAGAATGAAGAATTTGGTGGTTGCATGGGGATTTTCTTATGCATTCAATGATTAAATGAACTTATGCTAAGTTGTATCGAATGATTCCTTTCTTATATAGATTGATTAAATGATTGTGTGGATATTTGTATGCCTATTTTGCTAGATTTCACCTAGTCCAGATTTCCTCGAAATTCCTTTCCAGTCTGGATTCCGTGAGGGGGTCTAAAACCCAAACTTTGAGAAGGTTGGTATGATATGGATTTTAGACACTTTGCTTATCATGGATCTTATTTTTGTTTCTTTATTGTTTGCAGGTAGGATCAAGACAAGTTGTTGTTGGGCAAGGCAAGGGAAAGGTGATGGATCCAAGTGCTGAAGGATCACCTATCTCTGAGGCAGAGAGGGTTAAGATGGACATCAAGAGTAGAATTCCAGAGAGTAGGCTGACTTCTTTCTGGTCAAGGATCATTGATACAAATGTTGGAATGTGGGACTATGAAGAATTTAAGGCGGGGATGGTAGCACAAAATCTCCCTTTGTTGGCTAGAAGGACATTAGAGTCTGGGTTAGCACATGTGGCTGGATTTCCTTCTACGTTCTAGTATTACGAGTTGGTGCTTGAGTGTGCTAGGCATTATGACATGGGTACATAAAGGATAATTGGTCCTCAAGGAAGGATTGTAGTGAACTTCGACCCTGTATCCATAGCTCAGACCTTTGACATGCCTAATCAGTCCCATGTTGTGGCTTTTGATATGGATTCGACCAAGAATTATTATGAGGAGAATGTTATTAAATCCCAATAGGTTATTAACTCTTGGTTGGAGAAGCCCAAGTCTCACTTCTCCAAGCTGCCCAAGTAGCTAGTCAGACTCAAGTTCAAGAGAGATTATTATGATTCTATCACACTCCTCAGGAGGTTGGTAGGATTTAAAAGTGCAAGAGTATTTGAGAGTTGGATGTTCAATGTTATTGCTTGGATGGAGCAAGGTATAGATTACCATTGGGCAGATGTTATAAGTGTAGTATTACATTATAAAATGTGCAATGTCTTGCAAACAAAGACCTTCACCATGACTACCTATTATGTGTATGCACTTGCAAGGTTTCACCCATACAAGGGACTGAGCACCAGAGGTGTGTTTGGGCAGAATGTGATCTATGAAGTGTATCCACAACTACACTTGGGTGGAGGAAGCTATAGGAGGGTGAATGATGCATTCATAGTGTACATCACTAGGTTGCTTCAGGGTGCTGAGCATTTTCGAATTTCAAACAAGGCTAAGGAATTGATCAAAAGGTTTGGAGCTTGGTTCATTCAGTTCCCTAGCTTTACCTACATAAGAATTGATGGTTGTCAGAGGGCTCCCTACTAGCTTCCAAGGTACCCTACAAACCATGTTATATTCCTGGAGGTCACAAGGAAAATATGTGACTTTGATGTGATTGTGAAGGGGGAGAAACATAAGACAGGATTTGGTAATTTCCCACTGAAGATAGAAATTAATGAGGTATTCCCTTCTATCCAGTCATCCCATGCTTCCGAAGAGGAGATGAGCACTCTTGGTCTCTCCTTCCATTCCAAAAGGGCCAAGTTTGATATAACTGATGAGGCACAAAAGAAGGTTAGCAAAGAGTATAGTCACAAGGATAACATAGAAGATTATTGGGCTTGGTGATGAGTTTGAGGTTAGAAAGAAGAAGTTCTCCATGCCGCCAGTGAATTTAGTATGGTTATATAACATAAAGGTAGTTCCTGATCAAGTTGAAGAGGATAGGAATCTGATTCAGGGACATATGTTTGAGGCTATGAAGGACAAGCCAGTTGGAGAGGTTGACTAGCTGGAGGAGGAAAAGATAGAGTTGGAGCAGATTATGACTCTGGTGATTAAGTACACCAAGTTGTGGCTTAAACACAAGATGTTAGAATTGGAGGTTGAAGGTGTGCAGTGCACCTATGACTTGATGGGAGTCTGGGAGTCTCATTTCACTTCTAAGGAGTCACATGAGAAAGATCCCAAAGGTAAGGCCAAGATGGGTTCTCCTTTCAAAAGAAAGATTAAAGATGTTCATACACGAGAGGTAGTAGAAGAAGGGAAAAAAAGAAATCCCATTGCCAAGAAGAGGAGGCATGTCTCAAGGAGAAAAGGGGCTGAGAAAGATGAGGAAGAAAAGGAATAAGTAGATGCCACTGCTCCTTCATCCAAGAAAAGAAGACTTGTGAAATTGTCATAAAAGGAGAAGGAAACTTCCAGGACAGTTAAGGAGGTTGAGCCACCTATGGTGGAGGTAGAGAGTTAAGAGGAGAAAACACAAGTGTGCATGAGGAGGTCAAGGAATCCTTCCCCAAAGGATGTTGCACTAAAATGAAGTGTTCCTGTGACTGCTCCTTTCACTGAACATGAGGGCGTTCCCCTTTCTCAAGAGACTGGCAGTGTGCCAGATGAGCCAAAGAATGTTGAAGACCCTAAGGATTTGGGAGAAGAAGAATTCTAGGAGGGAGATCTCTACAATGCAGAGGAAAAAATTGATAAAGTAATACAGTCTCCTTTAGTGGCTTATGCAGATTCGCCTACAAAGGTACATGAGCATAAATCCCCTGAAAAGGAGGAAATATCGGTGAAGATTCCCTCACCAGCAGAGGACAAAGGGGAGGAGAAATGTAAATAAAAGGAGGATTCAACTAGGGAGATCCCTGGAGAACCAAGCATTGAGAAGGATGAACCCAGTGTTCAATAGGAACATGATAGGAAAGATAGGGTGCAAACATAATCCATTGTTCCAGGTCGGCTAGATAAAGAGCTGAAGAGAAATCTGATTATAATGGAGGACACTCCTCCCAATTGGGATGACCTACTGGCTAACATTGGAAAAGGGAAGATGAAGAAGAAATCCAGATTCATTTCCAGAATTGAAAGAGATGGAGCGAATAACAGGTTTTCCCATATTGCTACTGCTGCTCCTAATAAAGATAGAGATGGGGTGACTGCAAAACATTACCATGTGCAAACCATCGATTTAGGGCATGCCTCCATGGAATAGGACATTGAGTATGAAGGATCTAGTACTGTGATCATTGGTAGATTGAGGAAGGAGGTGCAAACTAAGCATGAGTTAGAGAAGGAAAATGAGAGACTAAAAAGGTACTTGCAGGAGTTGATGAAACCCTTGCAATCTATCAGTTCTTCCTCCTCTGTTGCGGGTTTCTTGCCTCAAGAGACAATATCAGAGCTTGAAAGGATGAAGGGCACCACACATGCTACATTCGGTTGGTTTCAGGGAGTTCAGACCAAGGGAGATGGCGCCATCAAGGACATCTTGTCAACTATAGGGGATGCAATGAGATCAATTGATTGGCTAAAGACTGTGCTAGCCCAGGATAAGGAGTATATAGATCTCCTGCTGCAAAAAACAAAGACAATCATGGAGGATACAGAGGATCAACTAGTGAAGGATGGAATTCTTCCATTCTCAAGGGTTGCAAAGCCTTGGAAATGGTTTGAGATTCTGCAGATGAGGCAAAGGGCCTTGAAGAAGATACACAAATAAGGGAAGCAGATTGAGGACAGTTTGATTGGTATTTATGATAAGTGTATCTCCTTTGAAATCATTACATGGAGGAAGAAGTTTGGTTTGAAACATCTTAGTTTGGAACAGTTAAGGAGGTGGTGGCAAGATGTCTACTCTCTAATCAATGAGGGTCCTATTACTGAACATCGGCTATATGATGCTGCAACTTACATTGCAGTTATTGAAATGTATCAAACAAATAGGGTTAAGTGGGATAATACAGTGAAGCAAACAACAAAGGACATCAAGTCTCTTGAGAGGAATATTAGGGTTTTGCTTGTGCCACCTATTGCCGAATTAGACAAGGTATTATTAGCAGTGCATGGTGAAGTGGAGCGTGCTAAAGAAAAAGAAGGGAAGCAGTTATATAGGGCTACATCAAAATTTGTGCTTCCCATTATTTCTCCTCCTCCTTCACATGCATTGGATCGAGTTCTTTGGGACCCCAGGCCGACTTGGATGAAATTGGTGCAAATTGCACTTTTCATGTTATTTTTGAATATCTCTTGGCCAACCTATTGTGTGGCATTTATTATTGTAAACCCTATTCATGCGGACCTATCTTGGGGTGGTTCTCTATAAATTTGGCATGATATCTCATTTGTAATATAGAATAGAATAGTAGTAGAAAAGTTAGAATATTTCACATTTGAGCGAATTGTAAGAGCAGTAATTAGGGTTAGAGTTTATCTTCAAGCAAGTGTAACAGAAGATTGGAATTGTTGCCACTTTGGGTGATTTAATATAAGAAAGGATATTGTGATTTGGTATCTTTCTTGTGTTGAGTTTTATTTGGCATTGTTCTTGATATTCTATCTTTAAAATTACTTAAGTTTATTGTTAGATGGTTTGGTGATGTTTAGGGTTTTATGCTTAAAATGTTTGCAGCGATCTCTAGTCTATAATTTTTGTAGTTAGCTGATTGTTAGCTACTTTGCAAAGTTAGCCTAGACTTAAAATTGTGCTTAGTTCAATTATGAATGTTTTTTCATTTCAATTGCAATAGGGTTGTCTTGAATGAATATGCATGATTTGAAAATATTTAACACCTTAGAAGATTGCACTATTCCCGTAAGATTGCAGATTTATCTTGGTTGAATAGAAAGTAGTTTCTGAGGGATCAATCCATTTTGAGCATCTTATCTTTTGCATTATCAATCTTAGGGTTAGGATTAGTCTTAGAATTATCTCTGAAACCTTTATCTTTTGTTATTTCTTTATTATCTAGGTTAAATTTAGGATTTGAAGTATCAACATATTGTTAGATCTGATAAATTCGAGTTCAGTATTTGCTTGTACAGTAAGGTCCCTTTGTGAGTACCAACATTTTCACATTATCTTTGAGTTGTTTTATTTGCATTTTCAAGACCTGACATTAGAGACCTTGGGGTTATCTCTTGAGGCTTCCTGTTAGAGATTTACCTTTCAAGAGAGATAGGATATCATATTCTGTCTGAGTTGTTGCTGTGCAGAAAACACCATCAACAGATAGAGGAGGCATAAATGTTATCCTCTGGAAGTGATGAAGCCACTGGTGACAAAGGACATCAAGGCCATAATGACAAGATCTCTAAGACCAAAATTGAAGAATATCAACCCTACAATAGAGAACATGAAGTTGATGAGAGCTCTGATGCAGATACCAAGCAACTTGCCTATAGATCATTTATTTTTGATAATGAATTTATAAATTCATCTGAATTCAGGTCATTCCTATACAAGAAAAAGGGGAAAGAAATAAGGGACTCTATCACAAATATCACACCTAGCAATGAGACTGAATTGTTGAATACTTTGAAATTGGATGTGGACAATGAGATGAGAAATATGACCCCAAAAATGGGAAGAAAATTGTTGGAAGACTCCGTTGTGATGATATTTCCCAGTTTAGATTTAAATTTGGCTCTTGTTTTTGACAGTTTCTTACATAATAATAATACTACTCACAAACTCAGCCCTGAAGGAGTTACAAAAGTATATACTGGATCTAAGTACAATCCAGATGAGAACTCTCTCATGATTTGGGCTTTGTACCCTCCACATAAGAAGTTTGTGATCATAGACACATAAAAGGTATTTGGACATGTGATGACATTAAAGGTGGGTGAAGTCGATATTTTAGCTACAACTGACATTGGCATCAATGTGGTCAAGCTAAATAAAGCACAAATTCAAATGTTGATAAAAGAGAGGGATATGTACAAGAATAGTTATGAAAGAGTACTGAGAGAAAGTGAGTTTCTGAAGGACACTAAGTTATTGACACAAGGAGAAAGCTCTCAATCAAAGGGTAAACAAGAGGAAGAATATGTGTCCAAGGAAAGATGTGAGGCACTCTCTACAGTACTATAGAAAAGGCACACTAACCTGATGATCTGGATGAACAAACTATGGGGCACTCATTCCCAAATCCATATTGCAATTCAAGAGTACAAAAGGGTGAGTGACCGAATCCAAGAAAAGATCCAAGAAGCACAAAATAAAGATCCTCCTAACATTAGAACTATAGCATTCATTCAGGACATTCAAAAGAAGGACAAATACTATCATGGGGAGCTTTGAGCTGATACAAAGGAACTCATCGATGTTGCAAAAGAGGGAATTCTTGTGCTGTTCAAAGGAGGAGCGCATAAGGACAAAGATGGATGGATAGAGGAGTGCAGGTTAATATTACAAAAGGATTTGGAAATAGCCAAGGATAAAGAATCAGTGTTAGGTGATACTTGCGAGCATGTGGAGAAGATGGTAATTATGGAGATAGCTACAAGGAATGCTATAGAAGATGCTGATATTCATGGAAGACATGATTACCTAGATCACATTACCAAAGTTCATTTATGGTTAACTAGGGCTTAATCTTTATGTTTAGTTGTTTTTAATCTCAAAAGACTTTTGTGAAAGGGCGTGTCCCCTTAATGATATTGATATTTATGTTGAACTCTTGATTATTGAAAGAGAATCATAATATTTTTAGATTAGGGAATAGGGATAGATAGATAGAAGAAAGATTCCATGATGTTTACATTTCAAAAGACTATGTTGTAAGCATATTTTTGAGGAAATTAATGAAAGATCTCTGATTCTATGGCGGCATATTGGCATCAATTGTTTTTTTGAAGTTATTCAATTATCTAGTTGTATCCATTTTAGTGCTTCTTTATTATTTAAATTGGCATATCAAGCATATATTCAATTTATCAATGCACATTTGTTGTATTTGTGTGATATGATTAATTGGTTTCCCCAAAGGAATTAAAATCCTTCTAGTCAATCACAGTAATCTAGAAGTATTATTTGGATAAGTAAGAAGAACCATATAGTTAGGATTATCAATTTGTCTCCAATTTGTTGTTATATGTGTTCTTGCATAATTTATCCAATTGGTTCTTTCAAGCAAAGATTAAATCCTTTTGATAAATCATCAGTAACCTGGTTGTGTCAGTTGGATCTATAAGTAGAGTTTTTCAATCACTTTCATGCATGTTTATACAAGTTATAAACCAATATTAGTGTTCCAAATAGTTTGAGTTATAGCCAATATAAGTCAATCATTATAGATCTTCATTTGACTCTTATTCATTCCATCATTTTATCAAATCTATTTTCAAAACCTTACATCTGTTAACTGAACATATTAAATTTCACCTTGATATTGCTTATACAATTTATACCAAATTAGGATCACATCTCTCCACTATCAATTGCCATTATGGATAGATTTCTTAAGTAGGAAACACTTAGTTTAAGTCTGCTTCATTTGTATAGGTGCACCCGCCTAGGTTTGGAAAAGCCTGAAGAGAAGAAGGTTCAAATTTACCAATTGGCCTTGTTTGTTAGCCTAAAATGTACCAAGAGCTTGGCAACCTCTTGTGGTTCAAGCCTTCATTTTTGAGACCTAACAGTCGGATCCTCAATCCCCCACCCCACAAAAAATCTTTAATAGACTTTGCAAACTTTGACGATCTTCCATAGAATTAACCTCACTCTGATACCAATTTGGTGCAGTCACGGTAGGAGGGTCCTCAAAGAGAAAAGTCTATATCATGCAACAAGAGTTACACAAAAAAAGCAACACATAATATGGAGGAAAATGCAGATTCAATCATTATCATACCTAAAAATTCAATTACATATAGTTGGCCACATCTGGGCTTACAGATTCGACTCACAAGCCTGATACAACATGCTCAAAATACAATATTCTTATATGCGAGTGAAAATCTTATAGATCAAATTCTATATTCATCTTAATCTACTTGATATTGATTTCCCACTATCCTAATGATCTATTACAAGCTTTATATTATATCCGCAGATCTAGAAACATCCGCATCGGCCAAAGATCATTACAATCTCCAATGAAGGAAACGTAGCATGCACATGAACAGGTCGGCCTCAAATTTAAATTTCTCCATGAAAAGTACATATGATGAAGTGTGGACCTAAAATTAAGGTTAAGCACACTCCACAAAACAAATCGGAACACCACGCAGGGATCCGCAAGCGACGAGAAAGATCTATGATTGATCAAACTAGTTGTTAGGTTTGAAATTATTTTGGGGCCAGTTCCAAAAACTGTCACTTACTCCGAAAGTAGTAACTTGTTAGAAAAAGATCCAATCAATCTAAAAATTTGGAATACGGAAAATGAACATATCCACGATGAAAATATAGATCCGCAGGGTCTAGTGAGAAAATATGACAAAATACCGAATCTACCAACTTGAACAAGAACAAGAACTGAACAAGAACAAAATTGAAAGAAAATATTTTTGGTTGATGCAGGATTGTAAAGAGCCAAGGATTCTCCTGCATCAGTGAACCTCTACAGTGTTCTCTCTCATATTTCCCTTTTTTTCTTGTATATAAGAAAAACACAACCATTTGTCAACATTTTGAGCCCCTGCAACTCTCTCTTCTCCATGAATGTATAATAGCCATTTGATCTAATTTTGGAAAGTCATCCTTGATACACATCAATATTCCATTGTGTCGCATGAATTTTTCCTTTCTTTCCTTTTTACTTGCGAGCACATGGAACACTACCACATTTTGACCTCCCACAACATCACATAATTTTTTTTTTCCCTTTTCTTTTTTCTTGTGGGCATGCAAAAAACTACCACATTTCAACCTCTTGCAACATCACACAACTAGAAATGACACCCACCATAACCCTTGAGGATAAAAAGGCATACAGCTTGTGTCATATTGACATAGTACACTTTCCTTCTAGGCCTACCTTTTATACATTTCACCTACCCACACTTCCATAAGAATTTCTTCCTTCCTTATATCTCTTTGTGCAAGCTCACAAAAGATCACCACTTGTCGCCATTCCATGCAAATGAAAGCCTAGAATTGGGGCATGCCGTTTCTCCCACAGGTGAGTGAAAATGTTCCATTTGTCCCACTGATGTCATAAAAAATCACCACTAAAGTAAGAACTTTGGACATAGGAAAAATACTTTCAAATCAAGACATATGATGCATAAGGCAGGTAAACCAATGATGCCTAGGGGATTAAGTTGTAACTTAAGCAACTAAAAAATGACCTAGAGCAAGTCAACAAAAAATTAGAAGATAAAGTGCATTCCCAAAAAAACACTTAGGGTTTTGGAGAATTAAGGCAAAAAACCTAGTAGAGTGTGAAACCCTAACCTTGATGCAATCTAAAGAAGATCAAATTGTCATTGCTAAATGCATAAAACACTCCTAGGCCATAAGTAGACATGAGCCTACTAGAACAATTAGGAATCTCCCATAATGTAGAGATTGACATTAATGAAAAAATATTTCCCTTTTGACATCAATGACAACAATTTACAACAATCTCCCCCTTTGTCATTAATGGAAACACTAAATTTCTAAATCCTCTCCCCCTTTCCCATAACACTCCCTATCTAGATCTCTAGATCTGTGAGTAACTCCCCCCCTTTGACATCAATGACAAAGGAATACGAAAAAAAAAAATACCCCCCCTTTGATCAATAGCACTGGCAATATTAAATCCCAACAAAACTCCCCCTAAGGGAAATGCTCCAAGGAAAAGTAGAAAAGCACTCCCCCTCAACCTATGCTTCATCTAATATTTTACTGAAAGGAAGAAGGAGTTGCCACTCCTAGCTTCTATCTGAGATACTCAAAGGTCTCCTTGGGAAGAGGTTTTGTAAAGATATCTGCAATCTTCTCTTGAGTAACCACATATTCTAATTTGACCTCTTGATATGTAACCTTTTCTCTCAAGAAATTATGCTTGATTGAAATATGATTTATCCTAGAATGCATCACTGGATTCTTTGAAATATTAATTACAATTGTATTATCATAGAGAATGGAAATAGGTTCATTATACTCAACTTTTATATCCTTCAATTTCTATTTCATCCAAAGCACTTGAGTGCAACATGATGTTGCAACAATATATTTTTCTTCCTCTATAGACAAAGATATTGAATCTTGTTTCTTGCTTAGCTATGATACAATTTTGTCACCAAGAAAGAATTCTCTACCACTAGTACTCTTTCTTTCATCAATACTTCCTACCCAATCAACATCTATGTAAGCTGTTAGAATGAAATCATCACCTTTGGGATACCATAGAAAATAGTCATTGGTGTTCTTTAAGTACCTAAAAATCCTCTTTTTTACCTTTACATGTGTTAACTTAGGTGCTTCCTAAAATATTGCTGCCATGCACACAACTTCATAATGCTAGGTTTGGATGCAATCAAATACAATAAGCTTCTAATCATTGACCTATATAGAGTCTCATCTTCTTCAAGTGACTTGTCATTCTTTCTTATCTTGCATCTTGTCATCATTGGTGTAACTAATGGCTTGTAGTCTTCCATCTTAAATTTCTTTAGGATCTCCTTGACATACTTGGTTTGTAATATCAAAAGGCCCTTATTTGGCTGAGCAATTTGCAAACCAAGAAAAAATGATAATTCCCCAAGAATGGACAATCTCAATTTCCTTTTGCATCTCTTTTGTAAACTCCTTGCACATCTTGTCAGTATTGTCACCAAAAATAATATCATCAACATAGACAACAACTATCGAATGATATTCAACTTTTGTATTGATGTAGAGATTGCTATATGAAATCCCTCTTTTGAATAATTGATGATGCATAAACTTGTCCAATCTAGAATACCAAGCCCTAGGGGCCTATTTGAGTCCATACAATGTCTTTTTCAGTATGAAAACATAATCTTTATTCCTAGATAACTGAAACCCTTCAGGTTGCTCAATATAAAATTCCTCTTCAAGATTTCCATTTAGAAATTTTGATTTGACATCCATCTGGTATACCTTGAAATTCTTATAGATTGAGTATGCCAAGAACATCCTAATTCATTCTAATCTAGTCACAAGAGAAATTTTTCCTTCAAAATCAATACCTTCTACCTGAGCATATCCTTTGCAAACTAATCTTTTCTTATTTTTCATTACCTTCCCATCTTCATTCATTTTGTTTCTAAATGCCCATTTGGTGCCAATTACATTTTTGTTCTTTGGTATTCGAACAAGTTCCCAAGTCTCATTCTTTTCAATCTGATTTAGTTCTTCTTCCATTGCATTAATCCAATTCTCATCTTTGCTAGCCTCTGTAAAATTATTAGGCTCAACCTTAAATAAAAGACAAATATTTACCTATTCATTCATGCTTGTTAATCTTCTTCCAGTCATAATTCCATCATTCTTATCTCTAAGAATCTAATTTTCAGAGGATTTTCTTGAACATACCTAGCTGAACCTTTTGTACTTTCAAACTCTTCTTTTGTATTTTCATATTCTTCATTTTTACTTTATGATTGTTAAAAAAATTTATCCCCTTTAACCGATGGTAAATGATGTAGATCCTCATCAATTTTCACATTTATACTTTTAATAATTTTGTGCAGGACCTTTTGTTGTAACATTGGTATGCTTTTCTTCTTGATGAGTAGCCAAGAAAGATACCTTCATCTAATCTAGACTCATATTTATCCAAATTTTCTTTATCACATCGATGTAGCATCTACTTCCATACCATAGCTCATATGGTATCTTGCAACCATTAACTCTTATCAGTCCTTTGTTAAGGATATGCACAACAATATGAATTGCTTCTCTCCAGTATACATCAGACAATTTGGCTTCATCCTCATTGTCCTAGCCATCTCTTGAAATGTCCTATTATTTCTTTCTACTAGTCCATTTTGTTGAGGAGTTCTAGCAACAAAATATTGTCTTTTGATTTCATTTTCTTCACATAACTATTCAAACTCATTAGAAGTAAACTCACCACCTCTATTAGACCTTAAACATTTAATATTTGATCCCATTTCATTTTCAACCATAGTCTTAAAAAATTTAAATTTAGTAAAGGCTTCAAACTTTTCTCTTAAGAAAGACACCCAAGTCATTCTAGTGAAATCATCAATAAACAACACAAAATATATTTCTCCATGTAGATCTTGTGTTTTTGTTGGTCCACATAGGTTTGTATAAATCAAATCTAATGGATCTATTGTAGAGTGCTCCTTTGTCTTGATTCTTACTCTTTTATGTTTCCTTATTTGATATTCTTTGTAGAAGGTGTTTGCATGCTTAGTAATTTTTGGCATATGTCTCACAACATGCTTAGAATAGATCTTTAATAGGTTATAAAAGTTGATATGACCCATTCTTTTATGCCATAGAAAAATATCATCTAACTTCTCCAAAAGATAAATTATTCCTTTGACTTTGGTGAGATTGTATAGATTTCCTTCTAACCTATTTTCTTTTGCAAAAATATTTCCAGTTTTCTTGATCTCACATCCTTGAGCATGGAATGTGAAATTATAGCCCTTGTCACACATTTGACTTACACTCAACATATTATGTTTTAATACTTCAACATAAATAACATCAGTTGTCTTAAATATTCAATCAATTCTTAGAGATCCTTTTCCACATATCCTTGCAATAGTATTATCACCAAATTTAATTGATCCACTATTCCTCTTCTTCAGGATGATGAACTTAATTTTGTCTCCAATCATGTGAGTAGAGCACCCACTATCAATAATCCATGGATTTTCTTGAGCATGAAATACAGTTTGAGCAATCATTGATTTCTCAATATTTTGATTTTGATTCTTTAATTTCTATTTCTTTTAGGTTTTTCCTTTCGACTTGTAAAAATATCCACATTCTCTTTCTTTTCCTATCTTGGAGGCTTTTGGAAGTAACTTCTACAAAAAAATTCTTTGTGTCCAAAATTTTTACACTTGTAACTTATGATACTAAAATAAACTAAAGGAGAAAATGGATTCATGCTCACAGGGTTATTTCTTCTTATAGGAAATTTTCTACAATTTATTACCTTATGACCAAAGTTATTACACAAAAAACAATAACCATAGAAAGAGTAATTGGACCTAGTTGTGAAGGATTGCCTTGCAGAAGATGTACCTCTGAATCTTCTCTTCTAATTGTTGACTTTGGTAAACCCATTTTATTTTTTATTATCTTCAATCTCCCTGAATTGATCACTCTTTGAACTACCTGAGGCATTCTCACCAAATTTTTTTGTAGTTGTATTTTGACCTTCACTAAACCTAAGACCAATCTTGATGAAAGGTGACCTTTGGCAGCTTAGAATCTCATCTAGAATTTTGGTGCTCTTTTCATACTTCAATATTTTGTTCAATTGATACTTAGATTTTTCAGAATCTTTTCTCAAAGATAATTTCTACCTCCAACCTTTCAACTTTCATCTCTTTTTCTCTTAGTTGTTCTAATAAGACATCTTTTATCCTCTTTGTCTCTTCTATCTACATTTTCATATCAATAATCATCTTTTCATATTCTTCAAGCTTTCCCTTTAGTCTATGATTTTCTTTCCTCTCTAGTTTCAAATCAATTAATGTAGATATGAGTTCTCCTTCTAAATCTACTTCACATTCTTTTGTTAAAAACACAAGACAACTGAGAGCTTGGGGGGTGAATCAATTGTACATTAAAACATTCAAACCCTTATTATGCATCAACATGAATGTAAACTAATGAAACATAAACACATTCACAACCATACACCATAACAAATTTACATGGAAAACCCTAATCAAGGAAAAACCACTATGAGGATTAACTCACATATATATGAATAACAACACATTACAAAAGGCTCACTATCATAAGGGCTCATTTCCCAAAATAAAAGAATGGCTCACTACGCAAAGGACTCACTATTCAGAATAGAAGAGAATAAAAGAAGATTGTTACAAGGAGGTTCACTACCTCAAAGCAATAGGAAGATCCACCACAACAAATCTACACCAGCTGCAACCTTTGGCTCACTGCCTCCAACAAATTTAGGTACACAAAAAATGTAGACACCTTTTGTTCACTGCTTTTGATAGCCTTATGCATTTAAGCTCACACTCAAATCATAGGACTTGATCAAAATCACATATTTTCACACTACACAACACACCACTCTACATTTCACACATCTCCAAAAATTAACCTTGCATATATATCAACCACAACCACAAACAACCTTCTCCAAGTCAACTTCAATGAAACGTATGCACCTCAAATATTCAATCGCCAAATAGGTCAGCACAAAACACTTCTACAGTTGAAATAAGTGAAGGAAGACTACACTAAGGGTTAACTAGGACTAAAATCTACAATTAAATGCTACACCATGCTTCCATAATGCATGAAGCACATCCACAAGTAACACTAACACACCAAGTCATCCAAACTTGCATTAATTCTACCAAATAATCAATTCACTCTTCATCAGGTCTAGAAACAACCTATAGACCATAAATCAACATCACATAACATCTAGGAATATTTCTACATCATCAAAATATTTAAAAA
Source organism: Sequoiadendron giganteum (assembly GCA_007115665.2). Taxonomy (NCBI): domain Eukaryota; kingdom Viridiplantae; phylum Streptophyta; class Pinopsida; order Cupressales; family Cupressaceae; genus Sequoiadendron; species Sequoiadendron giganteum. The sequence continues at coordinate 460,996,748 of CM021109.1, forward strand.
CTCTACTACAACCACTTGAAACTGAGAATACTATCATCTTGTGCAACCAACCACACTGCCACAAACATACAACTCACTAACCAACCTTGTGGAATGATTGAAGAAAAAAGTCTCTAGGGGAAGGTAGATACATACAATATTAGCACATTCCCAAATTTGTAAGACAAGAAACCACAACACAAAGAAATGAAGAGCAATTACATTTCTCCTAGACAACCTTCTTCATAGGCAACACACTATCAATTACATCTTCCATTGTCACACTATCCAAAACTTAAAACTCTAGATATAACACCTTTGAACACCTTTGATCATCTCATGCAAACCGCATAAGAACATCTTGAAAGAAATATGGAACACAGTTCAAAACACAACACAATCACCTTTTACATTCTTTATTCAAATTTTCTCAAAAGCACTTGGAAACCAAGTGAACCAGTTGTATTAGCAACACTTTCTCAACACCACAAACACCTTCTCATCACAACCACACTAGAGGTTAACATAAGTTGACATCAATGATAACACTCAAGACAACATAGTACAAAAATATCCAACAATCTCATCGTTGACATCAGTGACAACACTAATCTCCAACATCTTCATGAGGATCGAGTATGTCTTCACCATCTCTTCCATGATTGTCCTCATCTTCTAGAACTTCCAATGCCATTAATAGTATTTTATCTCTTTCTTCTTTAGAAGAACATTGGTCGGTTTCCTCAAATGATTTATTGTCATCTTTTGAATTTAAGAGGTTCTTCTCGTTCTTATGAGAGTTCTTCCTTTTATTTTTGTACTGATCATTACTTTGATTTTCTCCAAAAGGAAACTTAGAGGAAATATGACCTACTTTACCAATTGAAACATTTGAAAGGTAACTTACCTTTATACTTGTCAAAGCCTTTCTTAAGCTTCCTCATCTTCAGAATCATTACATGGATCATATTCCTCATCCTTCTCTTTTTTGAATACTTTAAAAGCAACTTCTCTCTTTGATTTTTCTTTGTTTTCATTCCTCATTTTATAAGCAATGAGAAATCCAAACAAATAATCCATGGAAATTTTTCAAATCTCCAGCTTCTTTAATAGAAGAAAATTTTACATAATTCCTTGGAGAGATAGATCTAAGTAGCTTCTTGATAATTAATAGTTCTTTCAATTTTTCACCTAGTCCTCTAATAGAACTAACTATTTTATCCACTCATAGAAGATAATCAACAATATTCTCCTCTTATTTTATCCACTCACAGAAGAATATTTGGAAATATAAATAAAAAGATGATCAACAATATTCTTCCAAATGTCCTTAGCAAACTTGCAATGCATTACTTTGATTAATTTAGAATTTTTTAGTCCACTCAAAATAACATGCTTAGCCTTAGCATTATACTCAGATTCTTTCTTATTAGCTCGATCTATTGGATGATTTTTTAGGAGCAATATAACTCTCCATAACACATTTCCAAACATAAAATTCTAATGAGATTAGGTATGCTTCCATCCTTATATTACATAAGGCATAATTTGTGCCATAAAATTGTGGTGCCTTGTTTGAGTGTGATCCACCATGACCTCCCATGTGTTCTAACCCAAGATCTACCTTAAGTTGTTAAGCTACACCAAGGAGCTTAGCTTTGATACCAATTGTTGAACACACAATTATTTTGAGAGGGGGGTGAATGAGTACATCATTAAATCCTAATTTTACTCAAATAACCAATGAATCATTAAAGCATCATCAATGAAATAAATAATAATAATATAAAAAATCACATAAGACAACACTAGATTTACATGTAAACCTAAATTGGAAGACCATAGTGAGAATATTTTCTTGGATCTACTATCCAAATCCATCCATCCTCAAAATCAAATTTAACTATTAGAAAAAAATTGTAGGCACCAACCTAGTGTAGTCACCAATCCCCAAGCCAAAATGATAAGAACCAACCTGATAAACAAAGAACCAAATCAATGAAAAAGAGGCACTAACCTGATGTGATTTGTGACACCAACCACAAATTTCTTCGCAAATGATTATAGAGAAGTTTATAAATAAATTGATTTCATGAAGCTTATAGAGAGATATTGTAATTTTTCTTTGTCAATTTCATATACATACACTATGTTGAACACTTGAAATACTAAAAGGGGGGGTGAATAAATATTTTTATTAAATTAAAAATTCATTTAGCACATCACATTAAAATTGCAGTAATGGAAAGGAACATAGGTAGAATGCATCACATCAAAGAACACAAGAATACCAGATTTACGTGGAAAACCCAAAAAGTAAAAAGCCACAGTGATAATTAGCATACAATATAAATATTGTAACTAGTTACAAAGTTTGATACAATTGGTCGACTCACCATTCAAAAGAAGAAAGGCTCACTACCAGTGGCTCACTACCAAAGGGCTCATTGCCTAGAATAGAAAGAGATAGAAGAAAGGATGGCTCAGTACCAAATATGAACTACTAGCAATGCATCTGACCTATATTGAAGATACAATTCCACTTAAACTTAGAATATTGAATTAACACACTTCATTCTTCACCTCAACTCTAGTTCATACTTCTCTTCTTTGAATCTTGCACACACACTTAATTATCTCACATCTCTCCTTTTCACACAAGGAATTAACCTTGTATATATACCACAACCAGCCAAAACACCAATTAGGTCAGCCCAAAACATGTACCTTGCAACATTTCATACTTTTGGCTCAAAAATCAATCATAAACGCCTTGAGAATGGAACTAAATAATATAACATATTAAGACAAGTTGGCATGAGCTATAATTATTCCCATAATTACAATCCAAAATCTACTCATCTTCGCACAACCCAAAATACTTAGGTTGGCACCACTAGTGAAGTAATAATAGAATTAACCATTTGTTCACTCACAACTTGACACACAAACAACCAAAACACTTGCCACTTGGAGAAAAAATACTACATGCATCCTAAACCCTTCTTCAAATCCATATACCTAAATGTTCATTCAAGGTGGAATGTGGAGCATTCCAATCAAGTACTCTATCACTGTAACGTTTTCATATCTAGAGAAATAATTTGTCAACTCCATCTTCAACTATAGAGGGCTTCAAGATGTGAAACCTTGGATTCAGAATCCTCCAACATGTACCAAAATTACCTTAAAACTGCATAACCAAATTCTTCATGGTGAAGCAATGCAGACCAAAATACTGGTTCTCTGAACATTGGAACTACATTCTAGACTTAGGCAATTATCCAATCATCTGATCTTCACTAGACCATCACTTTTGCATCTTTTCCATGTATTTCCATCAATAATCGGTTTCCATCAATGAAAACACCATATACTATCATATGCTCATCAATCTCTCCATTCAACTCTTTTTTCCATCACATGGTCTTCAATGCCAAACTTCCAACAATCTCCCCCTTTGTCGTTGATCGCAAAACTACTCAAATTTCTCCAATCTTCTCCTCCTTCAACATCAAGGGAAAAGGGACCTTTTATATCAAACTTTTTCATTTTTCTATTGTTCTCCCCCTTTTGAAGATATATATTTGTATGTACATGGGAATAACTATTCCTTAATACTTCACTCATATAAGTTCATCTCTTCTCCAATAAAATTGACCAAAAATATACTGCAAAACTCTTTAATACATCCACATATGTACATTGAAATCTAGAAAACTATCTATATAAAACATAAATATACAATTTAGCTTGTGGAGGGAAAATTGCCCTGATTAGACACCTTCAATTTTTCAAGGTGTGGCTCTAGATCCTTCTTTGTTGTCTCCCATTCCTTCTTAACAAAGGAAATTATTCCTCACTATTTCTCAAGCTTTATACTAAGCTCTTCACCTTCTTTCAGAGAGCTATGTACTGGATTATGTTGTAGCATCTTCTCCACATTAGCCAAAATTCTTGTCAAAGAAGTAAGCCTTTCATTGAATAGGTCTATGAGCTAACACTATTACATTATTATCTTTTATTTTTGGTTCTATAGCTAGAAAAACTAGCCATGCAGATTTTCAATTTCTATCCTTGTTGTTCCATCTGCATCTTTCATTGGATCATAAAATCTAGAGGCTTGAGAAATTTGAGACTCAATTGAGTCTGTCTGGTCTTTTATTCTTTTGGTAGAAATAGGTCATTTGAAATAAAATTGGAACAATTTTTTTTCTTCTTCCACACAATTCTAAATATATTTTGAGTTGCTCTACAACTTACCACGTGAGATAGTACATTTTTCGAAAGCATATTCCAATCTCTTATCATTTATATTCTTATTCACTTCCTTTTCTAACTTATCCTCTAGAATAGTAGAATATTCCTTAAAGAAATCAAGGACGAGCCTCAATTGCTACATATCGGGTAAAGAGTTGTCAACTTGTGCACTGGGGAGGCTATCTTGAAAAAATTTCACCACATCATCTATCATCTCAACACTCTTCTAGTGAGTTTGTAAAATATCCTTTCTCATAGAGGCATGAAATGTATCACCAAGTTGCAGCTTATGCAAGGGAGATATTTTCTCCATGTCAACCTATCCTTGTTGCATAGGAATTTGTAGAAACTATGTTGACACCACTGATTAGAATTGAAGATGCATGTCTAGTAAGCCCTTCAAGGAATCCCCAAATTCTCCAAAGGATTCACCAACCATTTGAGTACTTCTCTCTTACTTTTTATCTTTCTCCTTCTCCTACTCTCCACTACAGGAGTAGTCTTTTGCATTCTTCTCTTCCACTAAAACTTTCTCACCATCTGAAGGAGGAAATTTTTCATTATGTTGTGCCTCAAAGTTCTCTAAGTTCTCCTAATTTTTCTTCTTCCTTTTTCTCACCATTGTTTTGTTCATCCGAGAGAGGTAATTATTATTCTACTTGGGCTTCTTCCTTCTCTAGGGAAACATCATTCTTATTTTTTGTAACAAAATTCTCCTCTATCAGAGGGACATTATCTATTATCATGGCATCTTGATCACCCTCAAGTCCAAACACATGTTCTTGTTTAGAATTCTCATGTTCACCAACAGGTTCATTGATCTTTGAAGTAGATGCATAATGCTACATTTCAATATCATCATCTGGAGACATACCTAGCTCCTTTGCCAGATCTGTAATATTTTGCAATGTTTCATCACTAAATATATCTATGTCTTCCTTATGCTTTCTCATCAAGGTGCTAACTCTTTGATTTGTTTTGATTTGTCTGTGGTAAACTTGAGCCGACCTTGCCTCAACTTCATCCTTGAGAGAAGATCCAATCTTCTCCAAGGAAAAAGTCATGATCTTTACATCTTCATCAAATGTTTCTTGACTTCTTGCACTCAAAACTCCTTTTAAGTCATCTGGAAGTTGAATTTCAATTTCACTCAAACTGGTATTAAAATTATCTATATATTTTACAATGACCTCTTCAATTGTGGCCTTATTCTCATTGTTTTCACTTGGATACATCTATGCAATCTCTTCCAACTAACTAAAATTTGCAATTATGTTAAATAATGTTGGAAATTAAGAGGTTGTCATTGATTTCAACATGGTGTCAACTTGGTGACAATAGTATGAGAATTTTATTTTGGTTTACCAGAAGCTATTCTCTATTGAAAGTGGTATTTTCTAAAGAGCCAGTGTGTTGGTTTTTTATTCCGGAATTCACCGCAAGAAGTGATAAAAATCTGTGCTCTTAATATTATCATTATGATTCTTATAGATAGCTATATCTGATATCTTGAGAAGTTTTTCATTGAGAACAAAAAGTTATCATTGACAGAGTTTATCTCTATACATTGCAATCGCTCCTTTGTTCAGTGCACTAGTGTGGGAGATTCCACATTTTCATATGAAGAATATTTTTTTGTTGTAGTTCTAATGGTAATTTCTTTAATGTCAATATGATAAGAAACCTAAGTAATATCAGATTCAGAAGGTGTTCACTTTGAGAATTGTGCATTGGTTTGGAATTTTTGTGTTTAGGTCCTATCTCTAGCCGACCTATTACATGATATGCACTCAGAAGGTTAAATATACTTTGTGGATGTTTTCTATAGATCTACACTGACTTGGTATGATGCACTAGGATAATTTTTTTTAAATCTTTTAAGGTGTCAAAAAGAGTACTTTTCTTGGTTTTTCTTTCATCTAATTAGGTCGAACTGATTAATGAATGATATATACTTGTATATATAAGATACTTTGAAGAAGGAAGATGTAGAGAGAATAAGTGTGAGTGTGTGTGTGAAGAAGAAAAGAGATGTAAGCAAAGATGAATTTGTGAAGAAGGTTGAGAAATGTGTAAGTGGGCCTAAATTATTTATCAGTTGAGTATGATAGAGATAGATCAAAATTCTTAAGCAATTTCTATGAATGCAGTGTTTCTTATTCAAAGCTTCATTGGAACTGAACTCTACACACAAAAGGTGTATTCTACCAGTTCATCCTTTGGCAGTGAGCCATAGCTTTTGTATCTTGGTGGTGAGCCATCTATTTTTGTATTCAATTTGTGAGTCTTTCAAGGGTAGTGAGTCCTCATAGTGAGCCATGTAATATTCTATATCTAGATATATTATATTGTGAGCTAATCCTCATCGTGGTTTTTCCCATTTTGGATTTTCCACATAAAAAGTTTTGTGTTCATGTGTGATGATGTTGTGTCTCGATTCCATGTCTTCTTTTGATAATTTAGTCAGATTATGATGATGCTTAGATGGATTATATGTCAATGGTTTTATAGAACATTGATTCACCCCCTCCCCCCGCCCCCGCCCCCCCTCTTAGTATTTCAGATGTTCAACAATTGGTATCAAAGCCTAGTTCCTTGGAAGAATCCTGACAGCTTGGGGAAGGTCCTAAAATTTGATTTCATGGAAGACAAAATTTTTATTCTTCCTCAAGAAGTTATCCCTTTTGGACATTCAAAAAAAAAAGATGGTATGAAGGACAAGTTGATGAAAGTAAATGATTATATTGAAAAACTACAAAGTAAATGTGAAGAAGCATGTGATCTTTTGGATAAGGAAGATGAAACTATTTGCATCGTGCTACAACAATTGGATGAAAAGAAAAGGGCTAAAGACCGTCAAAAAATTGAAATTCAAAGGAAGATGGATGAATGCACAAAGCTTGAGCAAGAAGTGGCAACTCTGAAATTAGATCTGGAAAAGGAAAAAAGTTTTGAAGATTTATTTTTTCCAAGTTCTACAATGCTGGATAAATTGATTGTAGGACAAAGATTCTCCATTGATAAAGGACGTCTGGGATTTAAAGAAGGACAGTGTTCAAAGGAAAATAATTCTCCTGATCTAAAGGTTAAATGAAATGATGAACAATTCAAAATCTCTGGAAGGTTTCCCATCAGACAGTCTAATACTCAAAGGTATTTATCTTTTAATGGCACTTGTTATTCTTGTAATAAATTTGGTCATAGGGAAAAAGATAGAAAATGTAGAATGAATGATAATCTATCATTCTTCGATCAATGGTTTAAATGCAAGAAAATAGGATATGAAATTATGAATTGTAGAAGGAAGAAGCTAAATAAGGCATCTTATCCATTTAATGGGTATTGTTATCACTACAACACATTTGGTCACAAGGTTAATTAGTGCAAATATAGTTTGGATAAAAGAGTTCTTGGATGGAAAAATGTTGTTTTCTGCAATTACAATAATTCAAAACGTTTTTTAAAAGTGACAATCTGGTAAAGAGACATGGACTTGGAATTAAAATTGATCCAAAAGAAATAAGAAAAGAAATGAAAAAACAATGTGGAGAAAGGAAGGAGAATATACGCGATTTGAATCGAAAACAACATCATTTGTACCATCTTCTGGTGCAGACACATCCATCAAATTTAATCAAGGAAAGTCTAAGGGGGGGCAATAATCAAAATATTTAATAAACGCCCATATTGATGCTAAATGTCACATCATGACAAAAGTGCATTTAATGAGGTAACAAACTCAATATTTCATGCAGAAAGGAAGTTGTAAGCACACACGTGCAAAGAATGAATTCACCAAAATTTGAAAGGATGAATGTTTACATAGATTTCAAGATGATCTTGTGATCTAAAACATTAATTGCAAGAGTATTTGGAACGAGTGAAATAAATTCAAGCAAATTAATGAAAACTCATTCGATGAATAGCATTTTTGGAAGGAAAGTTGCATGCTCAAGAAGCTTGAAGAAACCAAAGCTACTACATGTGGCAGAAATTCAAAATTTGGGTGAACAGAAAGTACGAAAAAGGTAAGTTGGTGCTCATTGCTTTTGAGATACTCATTGAATTATATTAAAATCAATGGAAATTTCATATGGAAATTTATCAAATTGTAGAGAATTTTATAAAGCCAGAACCAAAGATCAAAATATATGTTGTCAAAACTTTATAATTTTTTCCTTTGGGTCCATTCTCAGAAATTCCTCTTGGTGTTGTGTGAATTGAGGATGTTGAAACATATATTCATTAGAAACTAGAAGAATCCCCCTCCGAAAATTCTAGATTGATATGGATTGAATAATTGATTGGAAGTGAATTTACCCTAAATTCATAATACAATGTGCTTTCAGAAATGAAGTTGGACATATGGAATGACTTTCTGAACTTTAGAAATGAGGAAAGGTGCATCAGAATTGCTCTTAGCAGATTCCATGATGAATATGTATGGCTTGATAAATTATATGCAATAACCAGAGATGTGATTATGGATGTAATTGGCTTACCATCCTCCAGAATGACTCCTAAATGCAATTATAATAGAGGAGAAGGTTTAATTAGGAATACTCATGTTGGAATCACTAATCCAATAGTAGAGTATGCTAGTCTAGTCATTTCACACTTTATTCTTGGTGACAATGATGTTTATACAGTTGTTATTGATCTTGCATTGGATATGGTTGAAAATAGAAATAAATATGACCTATGTGAATTGATTTGAAAATAGTTATTGGAAAGTTTGAGAGATATTAAGAAAATGAAAGGTTTATTTAGATATGGTACACTGGTCGTATTCTTAATTTTCTACTTTATGAAGGAGATTATTGAAATGGTGAAGTTCATTAGGAGCATACCTGGCCAATATCTCATCAAATTGAAAAACTCATAAGGAATATTGGGGATTTGGATGCATAAGAATATTCTCTCATTGCATACTTTGGAAAGTTTCAAAGAAAAATGAATAGAAGTAGAGTGCCCAGAGAATTGGTTACAAAGTACAAGAATGACATAACATTTTTGGTAACCAATGATAGCTTCATTTTCAAGGCATTTGAACTTGGGAACTCATGGATAGCTGAGATAGGATATGAGATTGAGAAGGAATATGATGTTGGTTGTATTGAAATGCTTATTATTTTCCCACAGGACCCCAACAAAACTTGGTTTGGAACTTACTTTGAATTGGCCAAAACTCTTGAGAAGTCTGAATTAACCTCAAGAAAATTAATGCCTGCCTCTAGACAAAAGAGAAGAATCATAGAGGCTCTTGCATTAGTTGCACAAGCTAAACCTGCTCCAAGGAGACCAAGACTCAAGCAACTAGCAAGGTATAGAGGACAATTTCAGCTAGTTCCCAGTGTCAGTTCCAGTTCAGCTCAATCTACTTTGGTAAGATCAAGTCCATTAAATGATATATTTGGTGAATTGAAATGTAAAGGAACAAGTGACTTGGTCAGTTGGGTAGAAAATAAAGGATTTTTGGAAATTAAAGAGAAATGTGAGTCTACTCATAGTATTGCACTTGATAGACTCAGACATGTTCAAGAATGTGAGAAAGAGGCTAAGAATTTATTCACATTCTACTAGTCTTGGCTTGATGAAATTCAAAAATTCAAGGATAATGAGAGCCTGATTGAAATGCAGATCAAGTTTTCCTCTCGCACATTTGATCCTTCTCTTGATTTAGATGGTTGGACATGGTGTGAATTGGAAAAACTTCATGAGAAATATTTAACATCACATAAGAAGAAAGGTGAAAAGATTGAACTGTATGGGGAGCTCATAGATGTAATAAATAGAAAATGCACTCCTATCTTCTATGCCCTCTCTGTAGCTAATAAGAATTTGAATTCTAATTCTACTCCTAGAACTGTGGTTGAAGGAAAAGACATCTTGAGTGATCTAAATTATTTATGCACTGTATTGGCATAAGCAAAAAGTCTTTGGGATGAAGGGAGATCCTCATGGAGGAGGATTCTTAACAAACTTCAAGAAACCTCTGCCTCTAGTCATTATCTCTATTTGGAATATATTCATCAGGGGGAGTGTTTAGGTATGCAAAGGATTTGTTCAAGTTTTTTTTCCTTTTCCATTTATGTCAAAGGGGGAGAGAGAGACCCTGAAGAGAGTAAGAAGTATCATGTGAAAATAGGAAGTTTTTGGCTAGATGAAATTTGTTGAGAAATGATGCCTCAATTACCAGCTTGGACCTCTACTTTTTTAGACTTAGCAAATTTTTTTTAGTTTTTTTCCTTTACCGCCATACTGCAGCAGTCTTCCTTTGTGCTTTGGTGGTACCGTGGTGAAGGGTTTGGCGGATACCTCGTTACCACGCATGGTCTCCTTCCTCACCGTGGTGGCCATGCTAACGGTCTTTCCGTCTGGCTTGTTAGTTTACTGCCATACCACAGGTGATGGATCCACTCACCGTGGTGGCCGCAATGAGAGCACCTACGGTGGTCTTGGTGGTTACCACCACCATCACAGTCGGTGAGTTCACTCACTATGGTGGCCACGGTAAGACCTCCAATGGCCTGGATGGTTGTTACCGCCACACTGTGAACAGTCAAGTGACTGACCATGGTGGTCGCAGTAAGACCACCAACGGTCAGCCAAGACGGCTACTGTCTTACTGTGGTGTGTCTTGAAGCCGACTGCGGTTACCACGGATGGGTTGAACGAGCTCGACGGTAGAGCGATAAGGAATTTGGAGAGCTCGGATGAGCTTGTTGACAAGGTTGACCGAGCTGGAATCAGAGTCAACACCAGCTAACAAATAATCTGTAGACATGTGGCTCAGTGTCAGAGCGATAATTGGTTGGAAACCAAAATAGTTATTGCAGCAGGTGCAAGTTGACTCGGGGTGGCAAACATAACCCAATTTGAGTAATGGCATTAATGCCTGGGTGGCTCAATGCAGAGAGATTGGTATGGGCAGATCGGTTGTGTGATTGGTTGACAGATTCATGAACCTGATGGTTCGCACTTGGTTGATAGAATTGAATGCAACATATGACTTAAGTAAGTTGAGTACGTGATTGCAGAAAAGATTTTTTTTCAGTTCGAACTGTATGTTGTATGAACATTTTAATAGTGAGAGTTAACAGAGAGTTGTTGATTTGAGCTGAACAGAAGCAAGACTGTGATTTGTATTTAATATTGTTATTATTGTAATACAAAATACTTTGCTTGGTGTGGTGGGTTTTTTACCTGGAAAGGTTTTCCCATGTTAAATACCTATGTTATTTGTGAATGCTCAATTGGTGTAATCTCTTTTATGCTGCATGTATTTTATCTCAAGTATTTTTAGAGGCAATTGAAACTTGTTTATGCTCTTCTCCTCTGTTGTATTAGTGTTAAGGGAATGTATTCTGCACTATTGGGTCTCTAGATTTTTCCTATTTTTCCCTTCAAGTGGTATCAAAGCCTGGCCAGTTGTGTTATTCTTGTAGGAAAGATCAATTTTTTGTGCTAATATTGTTTTAGTGGGAGTCTTGCATTGTTGAAACTTGTTTCTATTTGAGATGGCGAGTACATCTGGTAGAGTAGAGATTGAGAAGTTTAATGGCAGCAACTTTGAGTTATGAAAACTCAAAATAGAGGACTTGCTTGTGGATAGAGACCTCTAGATTGCAGTGTTTGGAACTAAGCCACAACGTACAATGAAAGAAGCTTGGGATATTGCTGATAGAAAAGCAAGAGGTTTGATAAGACCGAGTCTAGCCGATTTTGTACTCCTGAACATCCATGAGGAGCAGTCTACAGCTTCATTATGGAAGAAGCTTGGTGATATTTATCAGGGAAAGTCTCTGGTAAATAAGTTATTCCTGAGGAAGAAGTTGTACTCCTTGAAGATGGAAGAAGGTGCATCTATTGCAGACCATCTAAAATCGTTTAATATGAGTGTAACTTAGCTGGTATCTATAGGTGTAAAGATAGAGGAGGAAGATTGCTGCATGCTCTTGTTGTGTTCATTAGCTGACAGTTGGGATCATCTTGTGATGGCCATTGGAAGCACTGCCGCTGCTTTCAAGATGGACAAAATTGTTGCCTCATTTCTATCTAAAGAGATGTGAAGGAAGTCTTCAGAGATGGCCAAAGACGCTCTTGTTGTTCGAGGTAGACCAAAGGAGAAAGGTAAGAAGAAGGACAAGAAGTCAAAATCCAAATTTGCAGGGAGAACAAAGTCTCCTAGTAAAAAGTTCAATGTGAGATGCTAGAACTGTGGGCAACCTTGTCATATCCAGAAGGATTGCAAGGAGAAGAAGAAGAAGAATGCTTTTGACAATGAATCTTCTCAAAGTGATGCAGAGGCCTTCATTGCAATAGCCTTGACAACTCAGGCATCAAATGATGTCTGGTTGGATGACTCAGGTGCATCTTTTCACATGACGTCTAATAGACAATGGTTCTCTAAATATGAGAAGTATGACAATGGAAAGGTGTACTTGGCAAGTGATTCAACACTGGAGATAGTTGGCAGAGGAAGAGTCAAAATTCAGTTTCCTGATGGGAGAGTCAAAGGTATTGGTGGCGTACTTCACATACCAGGTTTGACTCAAAATCTTCTTTCTGTGAGTAAGTTTAATGATGCTAGTGTAGAAGTTTCATTTTCAAGTAAGGGATGTAAAATGGCTAGAGGTGCAATAGTGTTGGCTAAGGGTGTTCATACTGGCACTCTATACAAGATGGATGCATGACTTGTTCTTTGCACTAGTGCTTCTGTAAAGTCAAACAATGTTGCACTTGTAGAGAAAGATGAAGACACTTCTTTGGCTGCAAATGCTATGGAGGTAAAAATTCTAGCAGAGAAAACTATGCTATGGCATCATAGACTTGGTCACATTGGTGAGAAAGGGTTAAAAACCTTGAAGAATAAAAATCTTGTAGAAGGGCTTGATGATTGTAACCTTGAGTTTGATTTTTGCGAACATTGTATCTATGGAAAATAGCATCGTGCTTCATTCTATTCTAGTCCTCACAAATCTTCTGGTATACTGGATTATGCTCATTCTGATGTGTTTGGTCCAGTTAATGTTCCTTCATTATCGAAGTCTAGATATTATGTTTCTTTTATTGATGACTGTTCGAGAAGGGCATTTGTATACTTTATTAAAAGTAAATCAGAAGTGTTCAGTCGGTTTAAAGAATTTAAATCTTTGGTAGAGAATCAAACTGGAAGGAAAATCAAATGTTTGAGGACAGAAAATGATGGTGAATTTTGTTCTGCATATTTTGAAAGATATTGCACTGATCATGGAATTAAAAGGCATAAGACAATGCCTTACACTCCACAACAAAATGGAGTTGCTGAAAGGTTGAACAGGACGCTGATGGAAAAGACAAGGAGTATGTTGAGCGGTGCTGGTCTGGAGCAAAAGTTCTTGGTTGAGGCTGTGGGTACAACATGTTATATAATAAATAGATCTCCTTGCTCTGCTCTTGTTGACAAGACACCTTTGGAAGCATGGTCTAGTAAGAGGCACTCTCTGAGGCATGTTCATGTGTTTGGCTATGAGGCATATGTTTATGTGCCAAATGAAAAGAGATCTAAATTGGATAACAAGGCTATCAAATGTATTCTCATTGGCTATGGAATTGGTGTGAAAGGATAAAATCTTTGGAACCCTGTTACTGAGAAGGTTTTGTACAATAGGAGCATGATATTTCATGAGCTAAAACCTTTAGTAAGTGATCAACAGCTTGGGACAGATCAGAGTGACAAGAAGGATGTAGTTGAGATTCTCCAAAATCTAGAAAAGGGAAGAGTTGCATGGTGTACCTGAGACTGAGGAGAGCTCAAGAAGCTCTAGAAGTTTTGATGATGAAGAAAAACCTCAACCTGTAAGAAGATCTACACAGGAAAAAAGGAAACCTGAAAGGTATGGTTTCTCTATGTTAGATTCAAACTGTGCTTATGCTTTAATTACCAGCACTGATGAGCCTAGGACTGTAAAAGAAGCAATTAGCATGCCTGATTCAAATTATTGGCTGGAAGCCATGAATGAAGAGATGGATTCTTTAAAGAAGAATGAAACCTGGAATTTGGTACCACTGCCTAAAGGATGAAAGCTTGTTAGCTGTAAGTGGATATTCAAAAAGAAAACAGGTCTTGATGGCAGTGTTGAGAAGTATAAGGCAAGGTTGGTTGCAAAGGGATTTTCCCAAATTGAGGGAATTGACTATGGAGAGATTTTTTTCCTTGTAGCAAAGTTGACATCCATCAGATTTCTGTTATCATTGGCAGCTGTGTATGATTTTCAAATTGACCAGATGGATGTGAAGACAATGTTTCTCCATGGTGAGCTAGAAGAAGAAATCTACATGTCCCAGCCTAAGCATTTTGTTGAAAGAGGTAAACAAAATCTGGTTTGCAAGCTAATAAATCTCTCTATGGTTTAAAACAATCTCCTAGAATGTGGTACCAAAAATTTGACACATTCGTGTTGTCAATTGGATTATTGAGATCAAAATTTGATCACTGCTTTTATTATAAATTTGAGAATGATCGTGTGCTTGTTATTACCCTATACGTGGATGATATGTTATTCATTGGGAATAGCAAGTTTATGATTTCTGATCTTAAATCTCAGTTGTCTGCAAAGTTCAAAATGAAAGATCTTGGTGCAGCTAGGTACATTCTTGGAATGGAGATTACCAGGGACAGAACAAGCAAAAATCTTTGGGTCAGTCAGAGTAAGTATGTAAAACCAATTCTGGAGAGGTTTAGCATGGATGACTGCAAGTAGCTTATTATTCCAATCATGCATGGAACTAAGCTATCTGCTGAAGACTATCCAAAGTCTTCTATTGAGATGGAGGACATGACCAGTGTGCCTTATGCAAGTGCTATTGGTAGTTTGATGTATGCTATGGTTTGTACAAGACTAGACATTGCCCAAGCAGTGGGAGTTCTAAGCCGATTTATGGAAAATCCAGGAAGATCACATTGGGAAGCTGTGAAGAGAGTATTTAGGTATTTGAAGGGGACTTCAGATTATGCCCTATGTTACCATGGCAATTTGGTTGCATCATAGAGGACTCTCAGCATTCATGGTTATGTTGATTCAAATTGGGTAGGGGACATTGATAGCAGGCAATCCACTAGTGGATACACTTTCATGCTTAATGGTGGAGCAATCAGTTGGATGAGCAAGCGACAGGTTGTAGTTGCTTTATCCATGATCGAGGCAGAATACATGGCAAAAACTCATGCCTGTAAGGAAGCTGTTTGGTTAAACCGTTTGTGTTTAGATATTGGATTCAATGCTAGGCAGATTTCAATCTATTGTGATAGTTAAAGTGCCATTTGTTTGGCAAAGAATCCAACCTTTCATGACCAAGCACATTGATGTGCAATATCACTTCATGAGGGATATGGTTGAAGATGGCAAGGTAAATCTGGAAAAGGTTGATACCTTGAAGAATGTTGCAAATGCTTTGACAAAGCCGGTTAGCACGACAAAGCTAGTTAGCACAGATAAGTTCAGATGGTGCGCAAAATCAATGGGCCTTGGGGCCTATGACAGACAATAATTTTTCAGAGTTTGGAGGAAGCTAGGAATCTTCGTCAAGTGGGAGCTTGTTGAAAAATGATGCCTCAATTACCAGCTTGGTTCTTTGTTGTTTCAAACTTGGTGAAAAAAAATCACTTTTCTTCCTTTATTGCCATACCGTGTCGGTCTTCCTTTCTGCTATGGCAGTACCACGATGAAGGGTTTGGTAGTTACCTCGTTACCGCGCGTGGTCTCCTTCCTCACCATGGTGACCGCGGTAACAGTCTTTCTGTCTGGCTTGGCAGTTTACCACTATATCGCAAGCGGTGGATCCACTCATCATGGTGGCCGCGGTGAGACTGCCTGCGGTGGTCTTGGCAGTTACCGCCACCACCGCGGTTGGTGAGTTCACTCACCACAGTGGCCGCAGTAAGACCACCAGTAGCTTGGCTGGTGGTTATTGCCACACTGTAGACAGTCAAGTGACTGACCACAGTGGCTGCGGTAAGACCGCCAGTGGTCAGCCAAGACGACTATTGCCTTACTGCAGTAAGTCTTGAAGCCAGCTGCGGTAGCATAGTGGGAAGGAATGTCAAGGCTCGGTGAAGTCAGGGTGAGCTCAGTCGAGCTCACCGCCATACCATGGATGGGTCAAACGAGCTCGGCAGTAGAGCGATAAGGACTTTGGAGAGCTCGGATGAGCTCATTGACAAGGTTGACCGAGCTGGAATCAGAGTCAACAGTGACTGACAAATAATCTGCAGACATGTGGCTCAGTGTTAGAGCGATAATTGGTTGGAAACCAAAATAGTTATTGCAGTAGGTGCAAGTCGACTTAGGGTGGCGAACATAACCCAATTTGAGTAATGGCATTAATGCCTAGGTGGCTCAATGCAGAGAGGTTGGTATGGGAAGATTGGTTGCGTGATTGGTTGAAAAATTCATGAACCTGATGGTTGGCGCTTGGATGATAGAATTGAATGCAACGTATGACTTAAGTAAGTCGAGTATGTGATTGCAGAAAAGAAGTTTTTTCGGTTCGAACTGTATGTTGTATGAACATTGTAACAGTGAGAGTTAATGGATACTTGTTGCTGTGAGCTGAACATAAGCAAGACTGTGATTTGTATGTAATATTTTTATTACTATAATACAAAATATTCTTTGTTTGGTGTGGTGGGTTTTTTACCTGGAAAGGTTTTCCCATGTTAAATACCCGTGTTATCTGTGAATACACAATTGGTGTAATCTCTTTTATGCTGCATGTATTTTATCTCAAGTATTTTTATATGCAATTGAAACCTATTTATGCTCTTCTCCTCTATTGTATTAGTGTTAAGGGAATGTATTCCACACTATTGGGTCTCTAGATCCTGCCCATTTTTCCCTTCAAAATTCCTTTTTGAAATTAAAGCTTTTGGAAAAGGTGCTTTGATGGTTTCCATATCTTGTGTTGCCATCAATAACAAAGGGGGAGATTGCTGGAGATTAAGAGGTTGTCATTAATTTCAACATGATGTCAACTTGCTGAAAATAGTATGAGAAGTTTATTTTGGTTTACCAAAAGATATTCTCTATCGAAAGTGTTCTTTTCTAAAGAACCAGTGTGTTGGTTTTTGAGTCCAAAATTCACTGCAAGAAGTGATA
The DNA here is from genome assembly GCA_007115665.2 of Sequoiadendron giganteum. Lineage (NCBI taxonomy): Eukaryota > Viridiplantae > Streptophyta > Pinopsida > Cupressales > Cupressaceae > Sequoiadendron > Sequoiadendron giganteum. Next base: position 461,014,126 of record CM021109.1, read on the forward strand.
TGACTTTGTTCTCTTAATATTATCATTATGACTCTTACAGATAGCTATACCCAAGATCCTGAGATTTTTTTGTCGAGAATAGAAAGTTATCATTTATAGAGTTTATCTCTATACATTGTAGTTGTTCCTCTTTTTAGTGTGTTAGTGTGGGAGACTCCGCATTTTCATATGAAAAATATTTTTGTTTTGTAGTTCTAAAGGAAATTTCTCTAATGTCAATATGATAAGAAACCTAAGAAATATCAGATTTAGAAGGTGTTCGCTTTGAGAAGTGCACATTGGTTTGGAATTTTTGTGTTTAGATCATAGCTCTGGTCGACCTATTACATGATATGCATTAAGAAGGTTAAATATACTTTTTGTATGGTTTCTATAAATCTATGCCGACTTGATATGATGCACTACTTTGAAAAAAATGTTTTAATCTTTTAAGGTGCTGACAAGAGTACTTTTCTTGGTTTTGTTTTTATCTAATTAGGCCGACCTAATTAATGAATGAGATATACTTGTATATATATATATATATATATATATATATATATATATATATATATATATATATATATATATATATATATATATATATATATATATATATATATATATATATATAAGATCCTTTGAAGAAGGAAGATGTAGAGAGAAGTTTGAATGTGTGTGCGAAGAAGAAAAGAGATGTAAGTGGAGATGAATGTGTGAAGAAGGTTGAGAAATGTGTAAGCGGGCCTAAATGATTTATCAGTTGTGTATGTTAGAGACAGAGTAGAATTGTTAAGCGATTGTTATGAATGTAGTGTTTCTTATTCAGAGCTTCATTGGAACTGAACCCTGCACATAGAAGGTGTATTCCATCAATTCATCCTTTGGAAGTGAGCCATAGATTTTGTATCTTGGCGATGATCCATCTCTTTTTGCATTCAGGCTATGAGCCTTTCAAGGACAGTGAGTCCTAGTAGTGAGCCGTGTAATATTCTATATCTGGATATATTATATTGTGAGCTAATCCTCATTGTGGTTTTTTCCATTTTGGGTTCTCCACATAAAAACTCTAGTGTTCATGTGTAATGATGTTGTGTCTTGATTCCATGTCTTCTTTTGATATTTTAGTTAGATTTATGATGATGGTTAGATGGATTATATGTCAATGGTTTTATAGAATACTAATTTGCCCCCCCCCCCCTCTCAATATTTTGGATGTTCAACAAATAAAGAATCTAATTTTAGAGGGCTATGCTCCCTTACCAGAGGGTATTTTTCCTTCTTCTTGCTCTTTCCCTTAGGAGACTTATCTCCTTTATTAGATGTATTTTCTGTCTTTTGAATAACAAAATATTTCTTCTACTTCTCTAATTCTTCCTCACTTTCTTTGTCCACAATATAAAATTTATCTTTCTTTGTACTAGTCTCTTCTTTGGAGACTTCTAAAATTTTCTTCATCATCATCATAACCTACATACTTTTCTCTTGTATCTTTCTCTTTTCTTCCCTTTTGCAGAGGCTTTTGTTTTGATGCAGGGGTATTTGATGTAGCTTTCTTCTTGGCACCAACTACAAGCTTTGTTTTGAAGGCTTTTAGAACAATTAGAGAGGGAGTACAAATCTTGATGGACCTTCTCGTGCTTGGTGTCCTCTATGGATCCACATATGGGGCTTTGATTTTTTCCGTAGTCCTCTTGGAAGAAAAAATAATCTCTTCCAAAGTTTCCTTCATTTTCTCTATGTTTTTCTTTATTTCTTTTTCTTTGTGCTTTAGATGCACTTCACTAGATATATTTTCATATGTTCCAATCCTATATATAGTAGGGTCTATTGGTTTTCTCAACATAAGATCTACAAGACCTATGATTATATATTTTGTCACTTCAACCCATTTATTGAATCCATACTATTTTGGGTTCCACTGCTTCCATAATGCATTCATCTCTAGTAACCATAAAGGTTATATCCTTCTTTTACTTTTCAACAACACTTTTAACAATCCTCTCTTTCTTGTATCTTCCCTTGGAAGGTCTTGAAGAAGCTCCATAAAATTTTGTTTTGATTTTAAATGCTTCCAAACCTTCTTAAGTGATCCCTAATGTGAATTGCAATAGGAATACTATCCAACCATAAATCATTTCTTTACACCAAGAAATTATCTGAGAAAGTAGAAAAAAAGACATATGATAAGGGTACCATACCGAAATGGGTACTGATACCCTTTTTTATTTTAAATATCGTCCATCACCTATTATCTTAGAAGCTCACATAGATCTATGTTCAAACCTTCTTTCACCATCTGATGAGCAATATGAATAGTTGTTGTCGACACTAAATTCTCTTTTTTCATGTAGTATATCTTGTAACTGATCATCATAGATGCATATTTAACTGCTAGATTATCTATATCCTTTATTGTGAGGGCACACTTGTCAAATTTTTCTCTGATGAGCTTCATCACCATCTCATTTTTCATGAACTTCATCGCCGAAATAGGTCCTTCATATTATAAGCTTGTAACTACCTTGATATCTTTATTGTTGATTAAATGCAACATATCCAACCACATAAATTTATCATGAATTATACTCAAAGCATACTTAACCCATGCATTCTCATAATAGAAGTTTGGAAAATTGTTCCATACATCCATCTTTTTTCTATCAAACTTTCAAATTCTAGTTTTAACTCAAAATCATCTCCGGTGAGATCGTTAACCAAAATTTATCCCAACTTTGAGTGATCATACTCTTCCACTTTCACATGCATGTAAATTCTCAAGTTCTCAATATGCATTATGCTATATAGAACTTTAAAAAATACACCATCCAAATCTATTTCCATGGATTTAAATGGGTGTTTCTTGAACTTAGGTCTTGGCTATTCTAAGACATAAATTACTTGAGGAGTGTACATTATGAACCACTTTTGAAACTAGGGTTTTACCAAGAAATGATAAATAACTTGAGTTCTTATGTCGATAGGGTTTCACACAACAACTTCAAATCTCTTCAAAGTGCCTCTACTCTACTCTTCACTCTTCAAATGCTTGATTGAAAATGAAATTTTCATATGTGAAATCACATATAAAACCATTATTAAATACCTACAATTCTTTTATTGTAGTGATAAATTTTAGGTTGAAAAGCTGACAAAACCTAATAGTGTTGACATGGTCACCTTCAATCACTTCACAAATCTCCACATTAAGAGATTTTTCATCAGTGTTATCTCCAACTATTCAAGAATGTAAAACTACACCTATACCTATGTGTTGAAGGAATCAACACCACATCTTTGGTAGGAGCTTAAGAATTTTTTGTTAAAACTCCTCCTAAGCCAAAGCTCCTTAACTAGTTTTCGGAGGAATTATCTGTACCAAGGGTTGGTACAAACTCATTCTTGACTTCATTCTCTTATTTTTTCTTCCAAACCTTGTCCATTTACTTCTTCATCTCCATCAGATCCATATTCTTTTTCGGATCAACATTCCTTTGTGAAACAGATGGTTTCACATTCTTGCTTTTGCAAAAAAATTCTATGTGTCCTAGTTTGTTGCATTTATGGCATGCCACACATTTTTGAACAAGATTACTTCCACCCATTCTAAATCTGCACTCATTATCCTTATTCCCAAATCCATTGTGTGCATAACAGTAGCCATTGAAATATTGAAACATCATACCATTATTATAGCTATTCATCATTTGATTTTTGCATTCTTTAGCTCTATGATCAAATCTATTGCATGTATAACACTGGCTAGGAAATAATGAACATTCTAATTCATTTTTCTTCTACATTCTATGGCCTTATTGTCCAAAATTATTATAGGAATAATAATAACCATTAAAATATGGGTACCTTTGTACATTTGGTTGTTTGATAGGTAGTCTTTTCAATTCTTTCTTTTAGTTCCATAATTTCTTGAAGTTGCTCTTCTTTTCATTCTTCTTTTCAAAATTATTCGGAGTTTGATATGCCTTTGAACTTTCTCCTTTCTCAAACTCTAATCCTTATTTTTCCTTAGAACCCTTCTAATTTTCAATCATCTCATCAAGTATTGTAGATCTCTTGTTGAATTTATCATCTTGAATCTTTTCTTTCTCCAGTTATGATCTCAAAATTCACAACCTCTTGTTCAAGCTTTGAGAATTCTTCATATTTATCTCTTACTTTAGCATTCAAGAAATCTTCAACTCTTTTACCTTCTTCAATTTTCACTTTTAGACTGGTAATAGTCTCATTTGATTACTTGAGCTCCTTGATTCTATCTGTAACTTTCTTGAGTTTCTCTCTCAACTTCTTAATACACTCATCTACATCACTAAGATCCATTTTTAGATCTTTATTCTTAGCTTCTGCTTTATCTAGATTATCAAGAGATGATTTTAGTTTTCCTTCCATGTCCACTAAGCAATATTATTCAATAAATCCTTCAAGGATAATCTCCTTCGGAGGAATATGATACTTCCTTGTAGCCATGTGTTCAACTCCAAGATCTACCTCAACGATCAAGCCAATTGAAGGTACCGAGCTTTGATACAAATTTTTGAACACTCAAAATACTAAAAGGGGGGGTGAATTAGTATTCTTATTAACTTAAATATTCATTTAGTGCATCACATTAAACTTGTAGTAATGGAAAGGAACATAGGAAGCATGCATCACATCCAAGAACATAAGAACATCATATGTATGTGGAAAACCCAAAAAGGGAAAAACCACGATGAGGATTAGCTCATAATATAGATATTGTGTCTTATTACAAAGTTTGATATAATTGGTAGACTCATTGTCCAAGGACTCACTATCCAAAAGAAGAAAGGCTCACTATTGGTAGCAAACTGCCAAAGGGCTCACTTCCCAAAATAGAAAGAGATAGAAGAAAGGGTGGCTTACTACCAAATATAAACTGCTAGCAATGCATCTGACCTATATTGAAGATTCAATTCCACTGAAGCTCAAATTATTGAATTAACAGACTTCATTCTTCACCTAAACTCCAATTCACACTTTTCTGCTTTGAATCTGGCACAAACACTTAATTATCTCACATCTCTCCTTTTTCACACAAGGAATTAACCTTTTATATATACCACAACCAAACAAAACATCAATTAGGTCAACCCAAAACATTTACCATGCAACATTTCATCTTGTCGACTCAAAACTCAATCATAAACACCTTGTGAATGGAACCAAAGTATATAACACATTAAGATAGGCTGGCATGACCTATAATTTTTCTCATAATTTTTCTCCAAACTCTAATCTCCACACAACCCAAAATACTTAGGTCGGCACCACTAGTGAAGTAACAATAGAATGAACTATTTGTTCACTCATAATTTGACAGAAAGAAAACCAAAAAAATTTCCACTTGTGATGCAGAGCAAGATGGAAGAATTAAACCTAACTCAATCAAATAACTCTTACAAATATAGAACCCTAATTTGATAGATTTCCTCACCAAACAAACTCTACGCCTTATAGGACAACAAATGAGGTTTATTTGACATAACTTGAAGGAAACAATCCAAACCATCAACATAAAATCTATTATAAGTACCCTTTATGGTATTTTAAGACATATCAAAATTTTGGATAGGGTTGTTTTAGAACATAACCCTCAAAATTGGACTACTATGCTCCCAACTAGGCCTAATTAGGCTAGTTCAACAAGGCAACCATTGGTTTTACAATCTACAAACCTAAATTATTCATTACAAAGCTATCAACATACCACATGGGGTCTGCACATGTAATTTCCATCAACTAGAATGATCTCCAAACAACTTTTCTACAAAATCCTAAGTCTACCTATCTCCTAAGCCTAATCCATGGTGATATTAGGCTAGGGATCCATCAAAACTGAACCCAACTCCATCTCCTACTCATGCAAACCCAAAAAAAAATAAAATAATCCTACCTACATCCATTCCATCAATTATCAGATTTTTCCACCAGTGGAATGGTTCAAATACTCATTTTTCCCAACCAAACCCTCACTAACTAGGGTTTTTGATTATTTTCGGTAAAAATGCTTTAAATCCCTAATTAAAATGGACCAAATAAATTGAAAATTATATAAGATTCAATCCTCCAACAATTCCAATCCAACTTAGAACATGTTCAGGCCATATAGGACCCTACTACTCTGTGTAGTAGCAAGTAAACAATGAAAACACATAAAACATAGTATGTTGTTATTGATTGATCTCCAAAACTTCACTAGAACCTTTCCTAAAAAAAAGGGCATATTTAACCATTAAAAACCATATCCAACTATTCCCAACTAAATTTTTAATCCCCAATGGTTCACCTTCCCACATGACTCAAACTGACCAAAAACATCAAACATGGCCTTAATAGACCTTATTACAACCAAAATTTATTGACCACACAAAAGACTAACACTTAGCAAGTTTTACATTAAGACTAGGTGCCTTGCACCATACTCCCCGGGAAAAATGGACTCAAGTCCCATAGAGGACAATGTTGTAACAACAAATTCATGTCATTCAATAACCTCCAAGTGACATCTCCATTTGATAAGCCATTCCAATGAACCAAATACTATAAATAGGTGTTTTCCTTTATGTTTTTGAGCTCCTTGGTACCTAGGACATACTCCAACTTTAGAGATCTATTTGATGAATGATCTTTGACTTGTTCTTCATCTAAGAATGTTGTTGAACCTACATCATTACCTACTACCATATCTTTCCATTTCTTGTAATGAACCTCCTTCTTCTTCACTTCAATTATGTGCTTGAAATTGTGCACTTTCCTTTGCAATTTGTCCTTGACCTCTTCACCTTTGTTTCCCATCTCTTCCATATATTGTTGTGTCCTTGTAACTGCTTCTTGATTAGGTATGTCAACCTTTGTCATGAAATAAATAGAATGACCAACATCCCCTTGTGCAAGAAATTAATGTAACACCCCTCCTATCATCATAACAACATACTTATTAAGCCAATCTTGAATCTCCAAAATCAATTCATCCTTGACCTTCAATGCAACAAATCTTGATACTAATTCAATATCATTTCCCTCCAAAATCAAGTCATTCTTCATGTCTTTTTTCATAATGTCTTTAGGTTTAGGAATGGCTGCAAGGTCCCTTTCCTATTCTTCTTTTACTTTTATGAACTCCTTCCTACCTACAATCATCACATTAGATTTCATGGTTTGTCCTCTATCCTACTCTTTCAATGGTGTCAAAGTATAGGAAACCCCATCATTTTTTATCTCATGAGTATTCCTCCTTCCATCATACATAACATGCCATCAAATTGCCAAAGCCTCCCTAGCAAAAAATGGCATACATCCATAGGTAGTATGTCACATAAAATTATTTCCTTATAACCTCCTATATTGAAATCCACTCAAATTTGTTCATTTACCAAAACATATTGACCCTCGTTCAACCAAGATAGTTTGTAAGGGGTATCATGTGGTATTCTTAGAAACTTAAGTTTATCAACCATCTCAACTGAAACCATATTATCTATACTTCCTAAATCAATTACAACCTTACAAACCTTACCCAAACACTTACAATTTGTTTTGAAGAGTCCTTCTTTGTGGTGTCTCCTTTTCCACTTATGCCTTGATGAGAGTTCTTCTTACCATGAGTGATTCACCAACCTCTGGAGCAGCATGCTATGATGGAGAGTTTACACTTTCATTGTCATCTTCTTGAACCAATTGAGCTCTTCTTTCTTCTCCATGTGAAGTATGGCTTGACCTTCATTACATTTCCATGCTTGATATCCAAAGTTGTTGCATTTACAACATCTTCTTGTGAATGCATTTGATCCTCTTCCTTGACCTCCAAATATACCTCTAAAGCTTGATCTACCTCCTCTAAATCCACCTCTCACATATGTAACTTGGTCTTGGACTTTGCTTATATCTTCTTAGCTCTCATATGACTTCCTTGGATTAGAAAATGACCCCCTTCATTTGGAATTGCTTCTTCTTCCCCTGTTTGACTTGTCTTTCCTTGTCTTTAGCTTTTCTTTAGCCCTAATTGCCATTTGATAGCATTCCTCAACCATTCTTGGATTTTCCAAACTTAACTCATCTTGAATGTTAAACCTTAACCCACTAAGATATCTAGCCACCTTCTCCATATCATCGTCCATGCGACCTACTCTTATACTCAGCTTATAAAACTCATCAGTATAGGTTTTGACATCCATTTCTCTTTGTTTCAAACCTTGAAGTTTCTTGGACAATTGAATTTACATAATCAAGCAGTAAGAACTTACCCTTAAGCTTGGCCACCATTCTTTCCCAAGAGAAATTTTTTGACTTGCCTTTCTTCCTTCTTTCAATTTTCTCATAATCCCACCATAATAGGGCATGACCCTTCAATTTTGTTTTTTCTATATTAAACCTTTGTTCCTTAGGCACATCTTCAGATTCAAAGTAATTATCAAGTGTTGCAATCTAATCCAAAATCTCTTCCTCACTCAAGTTCCCTCCATACATACGTACATCCATCTTTACCTTGTGTTTATCTTCCTTGACTTCTTTCAGTAGCTTGGCCATCCTCTTCTCATCAGGATCCAACTCTTCCTCTTCTTTTTCTTAGGGATTCTCCTCTTCCACTTCTTCTTCTTCATGGTCACTCACATCACCCATGACCATACCTTTCCTCTAACCTATTTCAACATCCTCAAGTCTTTCTATCATCTTATCTTGGAGTTTCTTCAATCTTCTAATCTCTCTTGTAGTTTTCTCTTCCATTTAATTCATTTTTCTAGCCGTAATGCTACCTTTTGAAGGCATCTTGTCCTTCTTCAACTCAATTTTTTTCTCCTCAGACCAGACCTATGCTTTGATACTAATTTGATGTAGAGCAGGATGGAAGACTTGAACCTAACTCAATCAAACAACCCTTGCAAATATAGAACCCTAATTTGATAGATTTCCTCACCAAATAGACTCTAGGCCTTATAGGATAGAAAATGAGTTTTCTTGACATAACTTGAATGGAACAACCCAAAACCTCAACCTAAAATATATTCTGAGTACCCTTTATGGAATTTGAAGACATATCAAATTTTTGGATAGGGTTGTTTTGGAACATAACCCTAAAAATTGGATTGCTACGCTCCCAACTAGGCATAATTAGGCTAGTTCAACAAGGCAGCTATTGATTTTACAATCTCCAAACCTCAATTCTTCATTCTAGAGGTATCAACATGTCACATGGGGTCTAAAAATGCAATTTCCATCAACTATAATGATCTCCAATAAAAATTTCTACAAAATCCTAAGTCTACCTATCTCCTAAGCCTAATCCATGGTGATATTAGGCTATGGATCCATCAAAACTAAACCCTAAAAACATTAAAAGAATCCTACCTACATCCATTCCACTGATTATCAAATTTTTTCACCAGTGGAATGGTTCAAAAACTCATTTTTCCCAACCAAACCCTCACTAACTAGGGTTTTTGATTGTTTTCAATAAAATTGCTCTAAATCCCTTCAACCTTAATGAAAATGGACCAAATAAATTGCAAATGATAGAATACTAAATCCTCCAAAAATTTCAATGCAACTTAGAACATGTTCAGGTCATACAGGACTGTACTTCTCTGTGTAGCAGCAAGAAAACAATGAAAACACAGAAAACAAAGTATGTTGTTATTGTTTGATCTCCAAAATTTCACCAAAACCTTTCCTAAAAAAAAACAAGGCATATTTAACCATTAAAAACCATATCCAACCATTCCCAACTGAATTTTTAATCCCCAATGGTTCATCATCCCACATGACTCAAAAATGCAAAGTTGCTTATGCAACTTTTTCAACTTTCACAAAATTTGACAACTTTTTCATAAGACCTACCCAACATGACTCAAATTGACCAAAAAAATCAAACATGGTCTTAATAGATCTTATTACAACCAGCATTTATTGACCACACAAAAGAATAACACTTAACAAGTTTTACATTAAGACTAGGTGCCCTACACCAACTTGGAGAAAACATACTATAGGTATCCTCAAACGCTTCTGCAAATTTGCATACCATAATTTTCATCTGTGGTGGAATGCAGAGCATTCCAATTAGGTACTTTTTCGATGTAACTTTGTTATATCTAGAAAAATAATTTGTCAACTCCAAATTCAACTGCAAAGGGCTTCAAGATGTGAAACCTTGGATTCAGAATCCTTCATCATGAACCAAAATTACCTCAAAACCACATAAAAATATTCTTCAGGGTGAATCAATGTGGACCAAAATACTGGTTCTCTGAAAATTGGAACTACATTACGAACTTAGGCAATTATCCAATCATCTGATCGTCACCAGACCAACACTTTTGCATATTTTTCATGGATTGTCATCAATAGTGGGTTTTCATCAATGAAAACACCATATACTATCAGTCTCCATCATATTCTCATCAATCTCTCCATTCAACTCATGTTGCCATCACACAATCTTCAATGAAAAACTTCCAAAAATCTCCCCCTTTGTCATTGATGGAAAAACTACTCAAACTTCTCCAATGTTCTCTCCCTTTGACATCAAGAGTAAAGGGACCTTTAATATCAAAATTTTCAGATTTCTACTATTCTATGCCTTAAAAAGATATATATCTATATGTACATGGGAATAAATCCCCATTACTGCTTCACTCCTATACTCATCTCTTCAATAAAATTGACCAAAAATATATTGCAAAACTCTCTAATACATCTGCATATGTACATTTCATTCTAGAAAAATATCTATACATAACAAAAATGTACATCTTAGCTTGTGGAGGGAAAATTGCCCGATTAGACACCTTCAACTTTGCAAGGTGTGGCTCTAGATCCTTCTTTTTTGTCTCCCATTCCATCTTAGCAAAGGAAATTATTCCACACTATTTCTAAAGCTTTCTATGAAGCTCTTCACCTTCTTCTAGAGATATGGGTACTAGACTCTGTTGTAGAATCTTCTCTGCATTAGCCAAAATTCCTGTGAAAGAAGTAAGTCTTGGACTTAATAGGTCTCTGAGCTGATAGTATTACATTACTATATTTTGTCTACTATTGTAGTTGGAAAAATTATCCATGCAGATTTTCAATTTCTATCCTTGTTGTTCTATCTACATATTTTATTGGATCATAAACTGTAGAGGCCTAAGAAATCTAAGACTTAATTGAGTCTATATGGTCTTTTATGCTCATGGTAGAAATATGCCATTTCAAATAAAAATTTTGCTTCTTCCACACAATTTTGAATATCTTTTAAGTTGCTCTACAACTTAACATGTGAGATAGCACATTTGTCAAAAGCATATGCCAATCTCTTATCATTTATCTTCTTATTCCCTTCCTTTTCTAACTTCTCCTCTAGAACAATAGAATATTCCTTAAAGCAATCAATGAGGAGGCTCAGTTTTTGTACATTGGATAAAGAGTTGTCAACTTGTGCATTGGGGAGGATATATTGCAACACTTTCACCACCTCATTTATCATCTTCACATTCTTCTAGCGAGTCTATAAAATATCCTATCTTGTGGAGGCATGAAATGCATCACCAAGTTGTATCTTATGCAAGGGAGATATTTTGTCCATGTCAACCTATCCTTGCTAGATAGGAATTTGTAGAAACTATGCTAACACCACCAGTTGGAACTAAATTTGCATGTCTAGTAAGCCCTTCAAGGAATTTCTAGATGCTCTAGACGATTCACCAACCGTTTTAGTACTTCTCTCTTCCTTTTTCTCTTTCTCCTTCTACTCTCCACTATCAAAGCAATATCTTTCACTCTTCTATTCCTCTATAAATTTCTCACCATTCAAAGGAGGAGATTTTTCATTCTTCTATGCCTTAGATTTCTCTAGGTTCTCTTTCTTTTCTTCTTCCTTCTACTTAACATTGTTTTGTGCATCTGGGAGAAGCAATTATTGTTCTTGTTCTTCTTGGGATTCTTCCTTCTCCAAGGGAATATCATTCTTATCTTTTGCAACAACATTCTCCTCTACCAGAGGGACATTAGCTATCATCATGGATTTTTAATCACCCTCAAGTCCAAACATATGTTCTTGTTCAACATTCTTAGGTTCACCAACAACTTCATTGATCTTTGTAGCAGATGCATCACGTTACATTTTAGTCTCATCATTTTTAGATATACCTAGCTCCTTTCCCAGATATGTTATCTTTTGTAGTGTTTCATCCTTCAATCTTTCTATGTCTTCCTTATCCCTACTCATTAGGGTGCTAACTCTTTTCCTTTTTTTGAATTCCCTGTTGTAAACTTGAGCCAATATTTACTTGACCTCATCCATGAGAGAAGATCCAATCTTCTCCAAGAAAAAAAGTTCCAATATTTTCATTTTCATCAAATTCTTCTTGTCTTCTTTTACTCAAAACTCATTTTAAGTCATTTGAAAGAACTTTCAATTTTTCTCAAATTGGTATTAAAAGTAACCATATATTTTATGGCCTCTTTAATTTTGGTTTTATTCTTATTATTTTTACTTCGATACATCTGTGCAGTTTCTACCAAAAGGCCAAATTTTTTAATTCCATTAAATAAAGCATTTGATTCCATAGGGTTGTGCTCCCTTACCAAAGGGATTTTTTCCTTCTTCTTTCTCTTACCCTTAGGATACTTTTATCCTTTACCAGATGTTTTTTCTCTCTTTTGAATAAAAAAATTGTTCTTGTGCTTCTCTACTTCTTCCTCACTTTCTATGTCCATAATATCAACCTTAGCTTTCTGTGTACTAGTCTCTTATTTTGAGGCTTGTGATATTCTATTCTTCTAAATCAATTAAGGTCCTTTATCATCATCATCATCATCATAAACTACATACTTCTCTCTTGTATATTTCTCTTTTCTTCCCCTTTGTGGAGGCTTTTTTTGTGTTGTGGGGGCATTGGATGTAGACTTCTTGTCACCAACTCTGCATTTTGTTTCAAAGGCTTTCAAAATGACTGGAGAGGGAGTAGAAGTCCTGATAGACCTTATCATAATTGGTGTCCCCTATGGATCTAGAGATGGGGCTTTTATTTTCTCCACAATCCTCTTGGAAGAACCAACAATCTCTTCCAATTCTAACTTTATTCTCTCTACATTTTTTTATTTCCTTTCCTTTGTGCTTCATATGCACTTCAATAGATATATCCTCATAGGTTTCAACCCTATCTATAGTAGGGTCTCTTTGTTTTCTCAACATAAGATCTGCAAGACCTATGATTATATTTTTTGTCACTACATAACCCAATTCTGGAATTCACATTGTTTTGGATTACACTGCTTCCATAATCAATTCATCTCTAGTAACCATAAAGGTTATATCCTTGTACTTTTCAATAATACTTTTAGGAATCATTTCTCTTTCTTGCATCTTCCCTTGGAAGGTCTTGAAGGAACCCCATAACATGTTATTTTGATTTTATATGCTTCCAAACCTTCTTAAGTGCCCTAATTTGAATTGCAATAGGAATACTATCCAACCATACAACATTCTTTGCACCAAGCAATTCTTTGAGAAAGTAGAACAAAATAAAATATGATAAGGATACCATACCGTAATGGCTACCAAGACTCTTTTGTCTTATGAATATTCTCCATCAACTGCTATCTCAGGAGCTCACATAGATCTATGTCCAAACCTTATTTCACCATTTAGTGAGCAATATGAATACTTTTATTTGTCACTAAATTCTCTTTATTGGTGTAGGATATATTATAGACGATCATCACATATGCATATTTAACTACTAGATCATCTATAATCATTTATTGTGAGGGAATGCTTGTCAAATTTTTCTCTGATGAGCTTCATCACCATCTCATTTTTCATGGCCTTCATCATCGGAATGGGTCCTTTAGAAGATAAAACTTTAACCTCCTTAATAGCTTGCTTATTGATTAAATGTGTTATATCCAACCACATAAATTTATCATGAATTATGTTTAATTCATACTTAACCCATGCATTCTCATAACAAATTTTCAAAAAATTATTCCATATATCCATCTTTTTCTTTGTCAAACTTTCAATTTCTAGTTTCAACTCAAAATAATCTCCAATGAGCTATACTTAAAAATTCTTGGACACATGCCAACATTTCATGTGCCTGCAATACTTTATCTCATATTTCCTTTTCTTCTCACGGATTAGCAGAACACAACCAAGTGTAAAAAATTCTAAGCCCATGTAGTGTTCTCTCTCTTCTTTCCCTTTCTTCTTGCAGTCTAGTGAAAGATGACCATGTGTCAACATTTCAAGCCCCTATAATTTTATCTCTTCTCTTTTCCTTTCTTCTTGTGAACAAGAAAAACATGGTCACACATCAGCATTTCAAGCCCCCATAGTGTTCTCTCTCCTCTTTCCCGTTCTTCTTGCGAACAAACGAAACATGACCATGTGCCACTATTTTGAGCCGTCACAAAGCCTTCTCTCTCTTTTATGTGGATGCATGGTAGTCACCTGATCTAACATTGACAAGTCACCTTGGACATGTGTCAAACTTCCACTATGCCACAATTTTTTTCCTTTCTTTCCTTTTACTTGCAGGGACACAAAACAATGCCACATGATGACCTCCTAAAGCACCACATAAATTTTTCTTAGCTTTTCTTTTTTCTTATAGTCATGTGAAAAAATACCACATATCAACCTCCCAGAACACTGCACAAATAGAAATGGGACCAACCATAAAATTTGTAGATAAGTCAACATACAACACATGTCATATCCACACAACACACTTTCCTTCTAGGCCCATCTTTTATGCATGTCACCTACCTAGGCTACTGCAATACTTTCTTCCTTTCTTCTCTCTCTCTTTGTGTGGACTTGTGGAAGATCACCACTTGTCATTCAATATAATTGTAAGCCCATAATCAAGTCCCACCATTTCTCCGATGGGTGATTGGAAGTGCATCATCTATCCCATTGACATCATCAAAAATCTATACTAAAGTAAGGACTTTAGACATAGGAAAATTATTTTGAGCTAGGGAAGGTAGTGCATGGGGCCGGTAAACCAATGATTCCTAGGGGCTTAAGTTGTAACTTAAGCAATCAAGAATTTCCTAGAGAAAGTCAACAAAAAAATAGAAGATAAAGTGCACACCCAAAAAAAAAACTTAGGGTTATAGAGAATTAGGGAAAAACCCTAGTAGAGAATAAAAATCTAACCCTGATGCAATCTAGAGAAGATCAAACCGCCATTTCTGAATGCAAAAAACACTCCCAAGCCATGAGCAGACAAAAAAAAGAAAGAATTTCCCCTAATGCAAAGATTTAACATCCATGAAAATATTTCCCTTTTGACATCAATGACAACAATTTACAATATTAAAAAATACAAAAATCAAAGGTGTTGTAGAAAGGTGCAAGAGGTTAAGGTGGTTAAGAAGAATTTTTTTTATCTTTTGGTTATGAGTGTTTGTTTTGTTGGAACTATGAAATTCTGACAATCTCATTAACCCTTCATGATTATTAGTCTCCCAAAAGGGTTCATAATACAGACATAAAAATTCTCACATAGCATTTTTTACCAAAATCCGGATTAAATTTTTCCATAAAGCCCCATAAGTTTCATCTGGCATTAAATCTTTAAAATATGAAAATATCGGCATAAGTTGATGCAGGTCTCATCGATCATAATATACATATCCTCAATATATTGGCAAGACATCAGAAGGGTCATACCGATAAAGTTATACACCAAGAGAATGAGGGTTTGTATTTCTTATCGGCAAGACAAAAGGTATCGATGTGACGATGTAAGGTCATATCGAGCTATGTTACCTTTTACCGATTGGAGTAAAGTAAAGTCTATCAGAGAGACTATGGTCATCGGAGAGAGATTTCAAAGCACTTCCCGAAGCGTTACAGGTCTTGTTGTAAAGCAAAGGGAGGACTCACTCGGTAAGACAAATGATGTCGGGGAGAGTTCAGAAAGTCTTACCGACCCCTCGGGTTACACCAATAGAACTGAGCATGCAGAGATAAAAGGTGTCGAGAAGATAATGCGCATGGTCTCATCGAAGAAAAAGCATATCGGTTAGATATATCTCAGCGGGGAGATCTAAGAGACATTACGATGAGTATCATTCTGTCGATAGGACAAATGCTTGGTCTTGGCGACATAAGTCGATAAAGTGAACATCTCAGTGAGACGAAGGGCTTGCAGAGTAAGGTGAAGAACCGTTGGCCTGATTCATTAATTCTAGGTGATAGTTGCTTCGGTGAAGGTCATGGTGATATAAAAATAAAAAGGAAAGAAACTATCAGGGAGACTTGTGATGTCAGGGGAACTGCAATACGTCTTAGCAGATGGGTGAATGTTGAATAGGCGGATCGGCCAGAGATTTGAAATGTCTTGCCAATATGATCACTGATGTGACAGTGAGAATTTTGAAAAACTTGCAGCATTCATGCCTCAATAAAGTCATTAATGGTGCCAAAAAGCATAAAAGATTTTGCATATCAGGGTATGCTCAATTGAAATCATTGTTTCACGAAATTGGTAGCGAAGGAGAGCAATGGAACCAACAGAACAATTAGGCCATTCATCTAACTTGGATTTATAGGCAAAATAAAGTAAGTTTCTCATCTTCTCAAAATTCATGAATTTTGAATATGGAAGGCACTAGTTCAGGAAAAATAAAGGGAAGAAAACCCGAGGAGGGTAGTCAATCAAAGGAAAAGAAGCAAAAAATTGAATTGCAACCAGAGGGCACTGAAAGGAAATTAAATCAAGACCTCATAGATCAGTTACTTGGTTCTAGGCCTAAAGCTAGGCGTTTTGCGCAGCTCAAAGTAGAAATTGACAAATTATATGACAGATGCAAATTTATAGGGGTTATTTGGACTCCAATTAGATTGTACGAGTTGTTCAATTTCCATTATCATAGGAGAAATCACTTTGAGCCAGTATGCAATCCGTGGAGGCTCAATTTGGGAAAACTAGTGTGCCCTAATGTTTTTATTGATGTCGAACTGGTAAAAGTGTTGGCTGGACATTATAACCCGAAGAATAAAGCTATATGTGACTTGTCAGGGAATCCATTGATACATATATTTGAGAATGCAATAGCTGAGGTTTTCAGATTAGAAGGAATATGCAGTGAGAAAATAATAAGTGAAGAAATAGATAGTGAATTCAAAAGAATGGACACCATTTATAAAGGATGGAGATTACCCCTGCACAAAATAAGATAGACTGTTGTAAGTACTATATTTTCAGAATGATGACATTCAAGGACACTATGTTGCATGTATGAATCTCAAGGAAGATAATGAAAGACGGTTGATTTAGTCGCTTCATTCCAATATCAATTATTTGTTGGATTCCTGCGATTATTTGATTGTCTCCAAACTGATGTTTCTTGATTGTTTAAATTGAAGTATCAAGTATATATTCGATTTATCAGTACACATTTTCTGTTTTTGTGTCATTTGATTTATTGGATTCTTTAATGAAGAATTAAATTCCTTTCAATCAATTATAGTAATCCGGGAAATGTCATTTGGATCAGTAAGAAGAATTAGATAATTAGATTTGATATTCTACCTCAAGTAGGGTTTATCAATTACATCCTTGCATGTTTATACCAGTTGTAAACTCATAGTTATATGCCAAACAATTAGAGGACTTGCTAGATAGAAACCATTCATTAAAGGCTTTCATTTGACTCCGTTTTACCCAATAAGGCATTGGTCTCCCTTATTTTCATTACATTAGTGTTATTCATTTCATTTGACACCTCTTAATTGAACATATTAATTTATACCTCGATATTGCATATACAATTCATACCAAATTAGGATCATATCTTTCCACTGTTAAATTTCCATTTGTGGATAGTTAGATCAAGTAGGAAACATAAATTCAAAATCTATGTTGCTCATATAGGTGCACCCACCTAGGTCTAGCAGAGACTTAAGAGTAGATGGTTCAACCATACTAGTTGGCCTTGTTAGTTGACCAATAACGTAGTGAGAGTTTGGCAATGTCTCGTGGTTCATTCAAACCAACATTTTTGAGACCCAACAAATTGGCGACACCGTTGGGGAAAACTAGAGAATTGTCTGGTAGTAGACAACCTTTCCATATAAAGTCACTAAAAGAAAACCATAATTGAAATTTGAAAGAAATTGACTCCGCTAGGTAAAATAGCCACAAGATCTTTTCTCACTTTTAGAAAAAGTGGGTGCCGAATTTGAATGAACAAAAGCATTGAGACTGATACAATATGATACAAATCAGAAAGGAATCGACCTAGAGTTCAAACCATCAAAATTTCTTAGAACATGCAAGGAAGGAGATCTTTGTACAAAGAGGGAGATGGTCCTAATGACAAGGGTAAACAGACTTATAAAAGTGATCAAAGCAAGAAGGTATTCAATGACCTAGATTCAGCCACAAAAAATAAAATATCAAAACCACCTATGGAAACTCATAATTTATATGAGGCATTAACAATTGAGAATAGCCCATCTAAAGAGCTTCATATCCCTAAAGAGAAAAGGAATCATTTCCATCGAATAAGCCATGATAAAGATGAAGAGTTCATGGCTGAATTTGAAGTTGAGAAAAGGAGAGAATTTGAGAGTGATTAGAGAACTGCACTTTTTGAGGAAGGACTCAAATATGAGATAGTTTCTCAAGAAAACCATGAACTCATGACACAAAATGAAGAAGATACACAGTGGGGGAAAATGAGGCAACATGCAGAAAAACTAAGGGTACAATACGAGCAACAACTTCAAGCAATGGAAGAATTGAGAAAGATGAAGTTACACAAAGCTGAAATAAAAACATCAGTGGCTGATTCACCCAAATATACACCCCCCATAAAAGCAACAATATGAAGCCATCAAACTCCCCTCAAGCCCACTGAAATCAGCCTAGAAATCAATATAGAAACATAAATGCTCCACCACAACACCGAAATATTCAACCACCTCCTCATCAGCAGTATGTACCCCCACAAGGCCCATAATATATGGCAAATAATAACCCAGCCTACCAGCATCAACATTTCCAAAATCCCCCTCCACAATGCACAACCATGATTAGACAATTTGATCCTGCTGGATTTTAGATCTACCCTTACCCCCTGGACAACAATTGGAGGAACTTAGTCCCTAAATTCACAGGAAGTAATGCAGTTATAGCTGAAGAACATCTAAGAAATTTTAAAGCAGTCATTCAGGACTTGGACATGTAGTATGAGGATGTACAAATGAGACTATTTATTGATGTCACTGATTGAGGATGCCAGAGACTAGTTTAACAGTCTACCAATTTCATCCATTTATTCCATTCAAGTGTTTCATGAACAGTTTCTTCAACAATATGGGAATTAGTGTGCATAATATTTTGCCTTACATGAGTTAGTGACTATTCAAAAGCATCAAAATGAGTCAGCCTTTGATTTTAACCAAAGGTTTGTTAAATTACACAATAAAATACCTCAGGCATCCAAGTTGGTTGTTCCTGCTGTGTTGAGTATCTATTTGAAAGCCTTTGACCCCAAGATATGATATGAATTGAGAAAAAAAGGTCCTAGGAATCTAGCTAAGGCCCAAAAGATAGCCTTAACTATTGAAAATAATAGGAAAGCTTCAGGGATGTTTTCTAAAAGGGAAAACCCTAGGGTTCCCAAATATGCTCCCCCAAATAGACAAGAGAACACATATAGGAATGAAAGACCAAGACTACATGACATGCCTTATAATACCAATTGGAAGGATGGGAAGCCGGTAAATGATAGGCCAAGAAATAAAGAAACACAAGATCCATTAAAAAGGAAAGGGACATACATGGTAGATAAGAGTCCCTGGTGCTTAGTCTTTTATGCACCACATTCTGCAGAGCATTGTGTAATAGCTCAGTCAGTACCGGAAGAAGACACGCTGGAAAATGATGGTGGTGAAGACCAGAATGTCTACCTAACTTCTCACACTCTTAACTCTTTGGAGCAGGAATATGCATCTTCAGAGGAGGAAGGATATGAATATAATGTCGATCACCAAAAATACAATATTCACATGGAAGAGCAACATGTTTTTTCTGATCATGAAGAAAATGATAATGAGCGAGATCCCCTTGTTGCATCAAGTCAAACTAATAGATGCAATGTAAGAAGACCAAGTGAAGAAGAGATTAATAGATTGACAATTGCAGTAGTGGAGGAAGCCAGAAACAAGACGGTGAATAGAGATGAGGGTGTCCCAAGGGGGATATTTATAAAAAAGCATCAGATGAGACATCAAAAGGAACTGATGATAAACAACCAGACAAAAGAGAACAAAAGGGATCTCCTAAGGAGGAAAGTAAAAAATTTCCCATTGAGAAGCAAAATCCAGACCAAACATCCAAAGGGAAAAGGAAGAGAACAAAGGAGAATGCATTGAGCCTAAAAAGGAAATCAGAACTGAAGGTACATCCTTTGATTTTATACAAGCTTTATCTCAATTGAAAATGTCCGTCCCATTAATTGAAATGATGAAAATCAAGGAATATAGGGAAAGCACCATACAATTAATTTCTAATGGAAATCAAAATATAAGCCCTAAAAACAAAGAGGTCTCTGAAATAAATAATGAAAGGAAGGAGGTAAAAATCCTAGAGGCTTGCCTAATGAACACGCTGCAGATTGACCCATTCTTCACCACTTTACTCATAAGCAGAAAACTAGTAAGAAATTGCATGATAGACTCAGGTGCCTCCTTGAATGTTATGCCAGTAGGGGTGATGAAGCAACTCGGTCTATGGATAGATGTG
Source organism: Sequoiadendron giganteum (assembly GCA_007115665.2). NCBI lineage: Eukaryota > Viridiplantae > Streptophyta > Pinopsida > Cupressales > Cupressaceae > Sequoiadendron > Sequoiadendron giganteum. The sequence continues at coordinate 461,034,891 of CM021109.1, forward strand.
GAAGCAGGTAAATGCTACACCATGATTAGCAGGCATGTCCCGGTTGTGGGAATCATGAAGAATGTGGAAGTAAGATTAGCAACTTACCCACAAGCTGCTTACACTATTGACATAACTGTAATTGAAACACCTCCCCAGTTTGGAATGCTTCTATCAAGACAGTGGACTGCTGCAGTAGGAGGCAATGTATAGTTTGACTTATCATATGCCACCATAGTAGTGAATGGAGAAGAGGTAAAATTGTATAGAGAACCTAGAATGAATCAAATTGTTGAATATGCCCCTCAAGAGCCATTGAATTGCTTCTGTAATGTTGAATTGGGAAGTTTTAGAGTGGAACTATCTAAACCTGAGCTGGTAAGCAAATATCCAATTGATAAAAATATTTCTGAAAATCAATAAGGGATATGGAAGATGTACTTCGATGGAGCATGCAACCAAGAGGGTAATGGAGTTGGTATAGTTTTTATATCACCTGATGATTCAACTTTCAAATATTCATTTTTTTTAGCATTTGAATGTACAAACAATGTAACGGAATATGAAGCTTTGTTGACAGGATTGAATCTACCTGTTAAACACAAGATTAAACTCTTAATAGTTTTTGGGGACTTGGAGCTAGTTGTATCATAGATCAGATCAAAATATGTAGAAAAAAATAAAAGACTGAAACAATACAAAAATGCAATATGGGACCCAATTGAACTATTTGATGCTTCCTCCATCAATTAGGTGGACAGATCAAAAAATATAATGGAAGACTTCTTGGTGAATGTAGCATTGAAACAAGATGATATCACACTAGCAGGAGTGTCCCAAGTTGAGTTCAAAGCAAGACCTGTTGTGCTGGACAATGTATATAGTTGGTAGGTTTTTAATGATGACACTGATCTTTTAAAATTTCTTCACTGTATAGACCAATATGAGGCTTAGGAAATTGATTTCAATGCGTTTGTGGAAGAGATAGATGGAGAAAAGACATTATTCAGAAAGAAAATCCTGCAACTTAAGACTAATAAACTTCCCAAGGGGTTAGTGGCATTGGAAAGAGTATATGATGGGAGTGATCGATCCCTTATGAAACAAACACTAGTCAAAAGGGAAGATATTGAAGAAATAAACTTAGGGACTGAACTGTCACCAAGGAAGGTATATATTGGGAAGAAGATAAGCCCTACTGTTTGAAGGATGCTGATTTCATTGTTAAGAAAGTATAAACATGTGTTTGCATGGTCGTATGGGGACCTCAAGGCATATAGGGAGGATTTATTTCAACATGAAATCCTGTTGAAAGAAGATGCAAAGCCATTTAGATAGAAACAAAAGCCCATTAACCCCACACTAGAACCAAAAATGCAGGAGGAGTTGGCCAAACTTAGAGACAAGGGTATCATTAAACCTGTCAGGCATTCAACATGGGTATCAAACCTTGTTCCTATTAGAAAGAAAAATGGAGATATCAGACTATGTGTAGATTCTAGAAATTTGAATGTAGCATCTCTCAAAGACAACTACCCACTGCCTAACATGGAAGCCATACTGCATAAGGTAACTGGGTGTGAGCTGCTATCTATGATGGATGGTTTTTCTGGTTATAACCAGGTCAAGGTCAAGGAATGTGAGCAGTACAAAACAACTTTCACAACCCCATGGGGAACATATGTATATGTGAGAATGCCTTTTGGTCTCACTAATGCGGGAGCAACCTTTCAAAGGGCTATGGACTTATCATTTGCTGACTTGATCAATGCTATAATGGTGGTGTATCAAGATGACCTTATGGCTTACTCAAAAAGGGCTGAAGATCATATAGGGCATCTTGAAAAAATATTCATTAAAGATTTAGCATATGGCATTAGTTTGAACCCTAAGAAATGTCATTTTGCTATTACAGAGGGAAAACTCTTAGGACACATTGTATCAAAAGAGGGAGTTAGGATAGATCCTGAGAGAGTTGAGGCTATAGATAAGGTTCCTATTCCTAAAAATATGAAAGCCATCCAATTATTCTTAGGGCAGATTAATTTTGTTAGGAGGTTTGTGTCCAACTTTGTTGAGATTGTCAAACCCATATCAAAAATGCTAAAGAAAGGAAAAAAAATTGAATGGACCCTAGAAGCATTAGAAGCCTTTATATCCATTAAAAGAGCCATTAAGGAAGCCCCTGTCCTCAAGTCTCTTGATTTCACAAAACATTTTCAAATATTTTCATTTGCTTCCCTGCATACAATAGTTGCTGTCATGTTACAGAAAAATGAGGATGGTCATGAGCAACCTGTATCTTTCTTTAGTAAATCTTTACAAGGATCGGAGTTGAAGTATGACATAATGGAAAAACAAGCCTTTGCATTGGTGAAGGCCACTAAAGATTTTAGACCATATCTTGTTGGAGACAAAGTAATTGCATATGTTTCTCACACAATAGTCAAAGACATCTTGACACAATCAGAAGTGAAAGGGAAGAGGTGCAAGTGGATTAACAAAATTAAGGAATTTGATATGGAAATACAGATTACTAAATTGATAAGAGGGCAAGGATTGGCCAAACTAATGGCAGAAACAAACATTGAGGCAAATCAAATTTGGAATGTACAAGAAGAAGGAAATGCAATTGCAAGTATTGAACATACACCCTGGTACACAGACATCATGCATTACCTTAGGAACACAAAGTGCCCAGAAGTATTCAATGATAACCAGAAAAGAACTTCAAAACTGCAGGCCTCTAAATATGTATTTATAGGAGATTTATTCTGGAAAAACAGAGATGGAATGTTACTGTTATGTTTGGATGAGTCACAAGCTGATCATATTCTAAAAGAAATGCACGAAGGGGTCTGTGGAGGCCATTATTCAACAAAAATGACTGCACATAAAATCCTTAGGGTGGGTTATTACTGGCCAAAAGTTTTTAATGATTCATTTTTATATGTAAGGAAGTGTGAAGCATGCCAAAAGTTCTTAGGGAAAATGAAGTATCATGGAGCTATACCACTCAGACCTATGCAGGTTGAAGCCCCTTTTCATCAGTGGGGGATTGATTTCATTGGGGAAATACAAGAGAAATCAAGTGGAAGACATATGTGGATACTAGTGGCCACTGATTACTTCACCAAATGGGTGGAGGCAATCCCAACCAAGCAAGCAACAAGTAAAGTTTTAATCAACTTTTTAATGGATAACATTATTACTAGATTCGGTACACCATTGAGAGTGATTACAGATAATGGGATGTGCTTCAGGTCTGATGAGTTCAAAGAGTTTTGTAGAACATATGGAATTAATGTTTCTTATTCTACCCCATATCATCCACAAGCCATTGGTCAGGCAGAATCTAGCAACAAGAGTCTTTTAAAAATCATAAAAAGGATGCTCAGTAAGAATAAAAAATCTTGGGATTCAAAGTTAAGATTGGATGTATGGGCAGATAGGATTACTATCAAAAAGGAAATTGGAAAATCCCCATATGAATTAGTGTATGAAACACAAGCTAGGATGCCTTTCCAAAATTTATTGCCAGTTTACAAATTTATCCTTCAAGAAGATATAGATGTTTCTGAACCAATGGAGGAGAGAATGGAGCAACTTGCAGAACTTGATGAAATAAGGAGAATAGCTCAAAACCAGAACATGAAATTGCAAGCACAAATAAAAAAAGAAAAAAATAGAAAATTTGAAAAGGATGATCTGGTATTAATGTGGAATGCTAGGTGCCAGGAGAAGGGAAAACATGGAAAATTTGAGGCACTATGGTTAGGACCTTTTGTTATTATTGGCAAGATTGGCAAGCAAGGAGAGGATTCATATTATTTGCAAAATATGAGTGGTGAAGAATAGGAGTTTCCTGTACATGGACAACTCTTGAAGAAAACTTCTCATTAAATTTCCATGCATAGTAGTATAGGAAGTAAAGGATACAAGAAATTGCTAGTACATGGACAATCCTGAAATCCTTATTTGATCTTTTCTCCATGTATAGTAGTTTAGGATCATATTCATCTCCACTTGTTTTCATCCATATTGTTTGGTCTACTCACCCAAAGATCTCAATCCTTGCAATGATCTCACAATCATTCATCCCTAGACGAAGCCACTGTTGGAACTATGAAATTCTGACAATCTCATTAACCCTTCATGATTATTAGTCTCCCAAAAGGGTTCATAATATAGACATAAAAATCCTCACATAGCATTTTTTACCAAAATCCGGATTAAATTTTGCCATAAATCCCCATAAATTTCATCTAGCATTAAATCTTTAACATATGAAAATATCGGCATAAGTTGATGCAGGTCTCATCGATGATAATATACATATCCTCAATATATCGACAAGACATCAAAAGTGTCATACCAATAAAGTTATACACCAAGAGAATGCGGGTTTGTATTTCCTATCGACAAGACAAAAGGTATCGGCGTGATGATGTAAGGTCATATCGAGCTATGTTACCTTTTACCGAATGGAGTAAAGTAAAGTCTATCAGAGAGACTATGGTCATTGGAGAGAGATTTCAAAGCACTGCTCGAAGCATTACTGGTCTTGCTGATAAAGCAAAGGGAGGACTCACTCGGTAAGACAAATGATGTTGGGGAGAGTTCAGAAAGTCTTACTAACCCCTCGGGTTACATCGACAGAACTGAGCATGCAGAGATAAAAGGTGTCGAGAAGACAATGTGCATGGTATCGCCGAAGAAAAAGCGTATCGATGAGATATATCTCAGCGGGGAGATCTAAGAGACATTATGGCGAGTATCATTCTGTCAGTAGGACAAATCCTTGGTCTCGGTGACATAAGTTGATAAAGTGAACATCTCGGTGAGACGAAGGGATTTCGGAGTAAGGTGAAGAACCGTTGGCCTGATTCATTAAGTTTGGGTGATAGTTGCTTCGGTGAAGGTCATGGCGATATAAAAAGAAAAAGGAAAGAAACTATCGGGGAGACTTGTGATGTCGGGGGAACTACAAGACGTCTTAGCCGATGGGTGAACATTGAATAGGCAGATTGGCCAGAGATTTGAAATGTCTTGCCGATATGATCCCTAATGTGATAGTGAGAATTTTGAAAAACTTGCAGCATTCATGCCTCAGTAAAGTCATTAATGGCGCCACAAAGCATAAAAGATTTTGCATATCAGGGTATGCACAATTGAAATCATTGTTTCACGGAATTGGCAGCGAAGGAGAGCAATGGAACCAACAGAACAATTAGGCCATTCATCTAACTTGGATTTATAGGCAAAATAAAGTAAGTTTCTCATCTTCTCAGAATTTGTGAATTTTGAATATGGAAGGCACTAGTTCAGGAAAAATAAAGGGAAGAAAACCCGGGGAGGGTAGTCAATCAAAGGCAAAGAAGCAAAAAATTGAATTGCAACCAAAGGGCACTGAAAGGAAATTAAATCAAGACCTCATAGATCAGTTACCTGGTTCTAGGCCTAAAGCTAGGCATTTTGCGCAGCTCAAAGCAGAAATTGACAAATTATATGGCAAATGCAAATTTATAGGGGATGTTTGGACTCCAATTAGAGGGTATGAGTTGTTCAATTTCCATTATCATAGGAGAAATTGCTTTGAGCTAGTATGCAATCCGTGGAGGCTCAATTTGGGAAAACTGGTGTGCCCTAATGTTTTTATTGATGTCGAACTGGTAAAATTGTTGGTTGGACATTATAACCCGAAGAATAAAGCTATATGTGACTTGTCAGGGAATCCATTGATACATATATCTGAGAATGCAATAGCTGAGGTTTTCAGATTAGAAGGAATATGTAGTGAGAAAATAATAAGTGAAGAACTAGATAGTGAATTTAGAAGAATGGACACCATTTATAAAGGATGGAGATTACCCCTACACAAAATAAGATAGACTATTGTAAGTACTATATTTTCAGAATGATGACATTCGAGGACACTATGTTGCATGTATGAATTTCAAGGAAGATAAGGAAAGACAGTTGATTTAGTGGCTTCATTCTGGTATCAATTGTTTGTTGGATTCTTGCGATTATATGATTGTCTCCAAACTGATGTTTCTTGATTGTTTAAATTGAAGTATCAAGTATATATTCGATTTATCAATACACATTTGTTGTTTATGTGTGGTTTGATTTATTGGATTCTTTAATGAAGAATTAAATTCCTTTCAATCAATTATAGTAATCTGGGAAATGTCATTTGGATCAGTAAGAAGAATTAGATAATTAGATTTGATATTCTGCCTCGAGTAGGGTTTATCAATTACGTCCTTGCATGTTTATACCAGTTGTAAACTCATAGTTATATGCCAAACAATTAGAGGACTTGCTAGATAGAAACCATTCATTAAAGGCTTTCATTTGAATCTGTTTTACCAAATAAGGCACTAGTCTCCCTTCTTTTCATTATATTAGATTTATTCATTTCATTTGACACCTCTTAATTGAACATATTAATTTATACCTTGATATTGCATATACAATTCATACCAAATTAGGATCATATCTTTCCACTGTTAAATTGCCATTTGTGGATAGTTAGATCAAGTAGGAAACATAAATTCAAAATATGTGCAGCTCATATAGGTGCACCCGCCTAGGTCTAGCAGAGCCTTAAGAGTAGAGGGTTCAACCATACTAGTTGGCCTTGTTAGTTGACCAATAACATAGTGAGAGTTTGGTAACCTCTCGTGGTTCATTCAAACCAGCGTTTTTGAAACCCAACATGTTTATTTCAAGATTGGTATGAATCTATTATGCTTCTCTTTGATGGAAATTTATTTTTTGCAAAGGAGGAATCATGTTTTCATTAGGAACTATTATATTATATTGTTCTAATTTTAAAATGGTAGTTTAACACAATCTCACTTAAAATATGACATCTTTCTCATTTCTAAACGAAATTCAAAAATCTAGAATGTTCTAAAAATCGGTTGACTAGAAGAACAAAACCCAAAAACCGTTTGAAAATAAAATTTTAATTTAACTTGAGTACAATGTGTGAGATAGTTGTATTTCAATTTATAATTTTATTTTTTTTATATGGAGCAATAAGGGTGTAACAGATTTTGTATTTGCACATTGTAATTGGATGCTGGTGCAGGAGCACCTAGGAAGCACTAGGAAGCACTAGGCAATTTGAGGGCCTAGAATGAAGTTTTCTATTTTTGTTACTTTAAAGGTCATGTTGACCATTAGAATTGAGTTAGAGACTGAATAAAATGTTAGAGGCTTAATAAAATGCCTTGGTCAGGAGTTATCAAGAGTGCAAAGGTTTGTGAGTTTAGAAGTTCACTTGTATTAGTTTTCTAGGCAATTTGGTAAAAGAGGCAAAATGGTACATTCAACACTTTTGCCACTTGATAACTAAAATGTCCAACCAAGGAAGGAATAACTACTTTGGGAAAACTATATAAGGTGTGCCTCAACCTATAGATTGGTTGGAAGGTTTGTAATTTGAAATTTGGTGAATGATAAGTGTGGACAGTGAGAAGAATTGTCAAAATTTCTGTGTTTTCTTTGTATTTCAGTGATCAGGTGCAATCAAGGCCCTATAGAATGTTATAGTTGGTAGTAATTGTGATGTTCTAATCTTGTGTGGTAACATTTAGGGTGTGAATTCAATTTACAGGTGTGCTTGTAGTTGTTTTGTTTCCTTGTAAGTTGCTGATCTAACTGGCAACCTGTCAAAGATGGGGTTTTAGTTCCTTTTCCCATTGTACCTGGTGTACGGGCTTTTGGGGTTTGGGGCTAGACTCCATGAGTGTAAAAATGGTAGAATTAGGAGTAGGTAGGAGACAAGAAAGCACTGTGAAAGACTTCTCCTAGGCGGGCTTGACAGTGCCCAGCTAGGAAAGTCAAGAAGAGTAAAACACTTGGCTTGTAGGGGTGACCTTTCCTTGCTAAACCACGTGGTAGAAAGGTGGATGGAAGCCTTGCAAAGGCTTGGTAACAAGGAGGAGGTTCCAATAGTCCGTTTGAGTGGAGAACCAAATAACAGTTCACCGGGTGATCAAGAAATGGCTCTAAAAGGCCTAAATTTGCTAATTTGGAAGGTCTGACCTGTGTACGGACAATCAAGGAATAAGACCTTTGAAATATTGAAGTGGTAGGAATTAGGACTGAGAATCCATAGAAGAGATTTGGGTTTCTTTGGAGAACTTGGGTAAGTTACCTCATTTCCTCAGAGGAAAGACCTATTTTGGAGGCCTAGAATTAGGGAACTAGAACCCTAGGTGAGGGTTTGGTGAAAGCGATGAATTGTTGGAGTTTGGTGGTTGTCCAAGAACCCTAGGAAGATGCTATGAAGCCATTGAAAACATATCTACACCCTTGCAAGGATCTAATGGAATGGTGAGGACAGTTAGCCTTTAGGGAAGATTAAGGGCTAAGGAAGAGTTAGTGGCAAGGCACCAAGATTGGCTTGGTAGATTAAGGGTTTGATGATACTAGGGTTGGCCAGTAGAGCCAGGGGTGCCTACATATGAGATAGGACCTAAAGGTTAAGGTGGGAGAGTCACCTAGGAGTTCTTGAGAACAAGGACCCAGAGCCTGGAACAGTGAGTGTTCCATCCAACCCTGCCCTATCTTATTTGTATCAGAGCAAGTTAAAGATTTGGGAGTGAATTTTATTTGTCAGTCTTTGAATCCAGTGGTTCCACAACTATGGTGACCAACATTGAATTGGTAAAGAAGGTTGAAGATTATTATGAGGATAATATGAGGTTGAGAGAAAGACTATCTCAATAGGAGCAAGCATTGAACAATGTGCAAATCAATGCCGAAGAGGTCAGTGATAGATTGGAGGGTAGGGAACCAAAGATTGAAGAGGTTGCAGAGGAAGACAAGACCCCTGAACCTAACCCTATTCTGCAAGAGGAGCCTTTCTTGAAGGAATTGAAAGCTTTGAGTGGGAAGGCACTTGAAGGTATACCACTATTTAGTGGAAAATTGGAAGCTAATTTGGTCATAGATTGGATAGAAGGCATGGAGAACCATTTTGAATGTGATGGAGTCACTGAAGCACAGAGGGTGAAGGTGGCAAAGTCTAGATTGAGAGGATCTACCTTGACATGGTGGAAATTCATTCAAACAGAGAGGGAAAAGGAAGGAAAGAGGCCTATTTCAACTTCGAAAGGTATGGTGGCCAAAGTGAGAGAAGCTTACATACCAAATGACTATGAGATTCAGTTACACAAGAAGAGACAAAGTTCTAGGCAAAGAGACCAGGATGTGAACACTTACACTAAGGAGTTTCAAAAACTTTGTATGAGGTCCAATGTCTCAGAAGATGAAAGTCTCAAAGTGGCTAGGTACCTGAATGGTTTGAAGTGGAACATCCAAGAAGAGATGACTCTCCTAAGTCCTAAGATAGTGCATCAATGCTATCAGTTAGCTATCAAGATTGAGGAAATAAGCAAGAGGAAACATGATCAGGCTTCTAAGAGTAGAGGCACAGGCAGAGATCAAAGAGATCAAAGAGGACATAGAGGTGGCTACCAAGGTAGAGGCAATGAGCAAAGAAACCAAGGAGAAGCTAAACTCACAAAGCATGGAGGTGAAACATCTTCTAGAGGAGGTTATGGAAGAGGTAGAGGTTCTCAAGGAGGATCCAATAGAGGAAGAGGAGCAGGCAGGAGCAATTCATACATTGCTACCATGAAATGTTATCATTCACTATAGGATTTGACCCCAATTTCCGATGGCCTTTTATCAGAATATTGACGAAACATTGTCGGCCGGCTGACGATTAACAAAAGTCAGCGTTGTCGCTCAAATTTTGTCTACATCCCAATGGGCTACAAAATGTTGACCTCACGATGCACGCTCATTGGAACCGTGACACCAACTTCGTCGATCGCGTGATGAACAGTGCCCGGATGATGGGAGGCATACCTTCGCCAAATAGTCGGATTAACAACGTACGTCTGTCGCCATTACGACACAAATTTGACGTATTGGCAATATCATTGTGAGATCAATATTGTTATAGCGATCAAAATTTCCTGAGAAGATATTTTGGGAGGACTGTATTTTTGTCACGGTGATAACTTTTCATTGTTGAGATACACATCTTGTCTCATTGACAAAGCATGAGGGAAGCATATCGGCAAGACATATATTATCGGAGTAAGTTCTAAAGGTATACCCGAGCAACTATATGACACTGATAAGATTACATTGGCAGGAGTCTTGGCGACATAGTTTAGATTGTAATAGTTACAGAAGTTTTTTGAATGAGCAACGAAATGGAAAGTCATTACGGTGAAACTTTGTCGGATACATTGCAAATTTGTCAGATGTTTTTTCGGTTCGTCGTAAATTCGATGAGAAAGTGCATTTTAAAAAAAAAACCTTTTCGTTGAAAGATCAAGACTATTACAGCGATTTGAGGCCTATTTGTAGCAGCAATAATGATAACTATTTTCTTGGCTGTCATACAAGCCATCTCCATCAACAGAGTTTTGAAACCAAATCCACACACAAAACAATGTTCATAGTGAAAAGTTAGCACTTTCTTTCATCTTTGCAGATTGGTTTGATGCTTCAAACGATGCATTTCTTATATTGAAAAGTGCATTACTTACCTTTTTGAGCTTCTCTTTGTTTTGAGAGTAGTTTAATAATCTCTACTTAATAGGGTGAACCACGTGAAGGTGGAAGCTCATTTGGCCCTTCCCCCCCCTCCCCCCCCCCTCCCCCCTCACATCACTCTCAATTCCCCATACCCGATCATATAACATTAATCATTCATTCATCCATTAATAACATATAACATTCATTCATTAACATATAACATTTTTTCATTAACATATTCAGATTCATTCATTAACATATTTCATTTTTTCAATTTTTACACATTATCAAAAATATGGCTATCATAATATGATTACAATCACTTTTTTTTTTGTTTCTTTTTTGCAGCTAAAAAAAGCTGAAGTGGAGTATCATTTTCAAAATCATCTGTCCCCCCTTGAGTTGTTTCGAGCTCTGCTCATGATCTTAATGTATGCCTAGTCGTGTACTCACAACCACGTGGACGTGGCTGCAAGGGGCGGTCTGTTGCAATAGCAAAGAAATGTTAAATTGATATGTTTTATTATTATTGTTACATGTATTTCATTAATTATAAGAACATCAGAGTGGTGCTTTTTACCTGACTGGGCCACATCATGTTCCTAATATTGTCTTATAGCCTCATGCTCAACATGTTGAACACCATCTAAATGCTAATCTGGAGTTGAAACACAAAAGATTACATTAATTAATACACCAATTGCAATTAAAAATGTTTAAAATAACATTAGAGTGGTCTTGCTTACCTGATGGAGCCACATCGTGTTCCTGATCTTGTCTAGCTTGATCATGCTCAACATGTTGATCACGCTCTACATGCTCTAAAGTTGAAACACGAAAGGTTACATTCATTAATACACTAAATGCAATTAAAGATGTTTAATTGTATTAATCCATACTGCGTTTTGTATAGCACATGAATACATCTAGTACCGAGATGCACACCATGGCCTTCATCGACAGGTTGCACTCCACCCTCACTAGGTTGTATTCCAATGTCATGTGCAGGATTATCATTGCTTATCTATGTAAAACAAATAGGCACATTATTATGGTGGAAATTAATATTGAACAGATTGGACAAGTATTTAATTTGAAGTAAATTTTATTGAGTTTATTTACCTGTGTGTTGGATGCAGTGGAAGATTGTGTTTGCCCAGTCGAGACTCTTAGCTGTTCAGTCAGGGCTCCATAGCCTTGGTCGAAGGCAATCTTTAGATCCTCTTGTGATAAAACCAAAATTGTTTGCAATTTATTATTTGGATGCAATATTTCATTTATTGATACTTACAAATAGTGCGGCTACTTTCATATAACCACCAGAGTCAAGTTTGTGCTGCCCGTGTTTTTCTAGTCTTGCCTTTGTTGCCTTTGATGTGTCGGGTAGCCTATGAAAAATTTGAAATATGTTAGATTATGTAAAAAGAAAGATTAATCAGTATATAATTAAATTTTTGATAGTATTACATACCTTCCTTGGCCCGGTAGTATCTTTCCTTTCTTCTTTTCAACTTTCTCCTTTCCATCTGACACCAAGTCCTTCCAATCCCTTTCCAGAATCATGGGGGGACGCTCGTACTTTCTGTTCTTCTCTAAATGTGACCTATATTGGTCCCTCGCATGCTTTAGATAGGTACTAGCTTTCTTAAGGACCTTGGTTCGGTTGAATGTTTTATCACCGAACAACACAACTAAACAGTTAATGAGCTCATCTTTTAAATCTTGATTTTGGGCATTCCATCGTGTACGTATGGTGGGCCCGAAGAGCTCCAATGAAATATCACTTAGATGTTTATAAAAAACATCATTTCCTACAATTATAATGTAGGCAAATATTGCCATTTTGTAAATCAATATAATAGGGCGCTATCCCCACTGTTAGCACTTACTTAAAAAATTAATAATAATAATTAAAACATTTTAAAGTACCTGGGACCTTCTCTATCTTTATGGGAAGGAAATCCTCAGTCACCACAAATGTGACCGGCAATGTTCCTGTACTAGTAATACGGGAAGATCTAGGAAATGCTGCTAAAACATCACCAGTAGTAGTGGCCTCTGCATCCATAGGTACTGACACATGTAGTGGCATGTGTTCACTGCCAGAGGGTGGACTACTGAATGCCTGTATGGTATGTGTTGCCGACATTTCAGATGACAATATGGGCATAAATGATGGGGTCAGATGATGTGTTGTATGCACAGGAAGATCAGGATTGACACTTGTACCGTCCCCTACTTCCTGGGAAACACTTGCAGTACCTTGATCACGACCAGCAGCATGATCATGAGGATGCAAATAATCCTATAAAAACAACACATATTTTAGTTCATGACATAAAAGAGTACAAAATATAAAACCATGAATGAACTTATGTTATAATTAAAGATCTCATGACAACTTACTTCCAAGTTCTGTGCTCTTTGAGACAATATTTTTAACCCTTTATCTTATCTCATCTATTTGAGGCACTACGAATACCAACTGAAGGATTTCTTGATTGCATTTTTTTTGGGCCTTCCTCATCATATCCATAGGGTTTGTGGAAAATGCGATGTCATCATCGCATAATAGTGACTGCATCTCCATATGGATGCTCTCCTGTACTGCTGGTGCCTTTCCCCGATCAGCCAACTACAACAAGAATATTAAAAACATTATCAAAATTAACCCAATAAACTCATGAAAAAAACATAATAATAAAACATTTTGCTCGTATCTAATTTGTACAATTACAATGACGTAAACCTGTCAGATAGAAGCGCCTGAAGATGGATCACGATCTATGCTCTACACTGGAGCCTTCCTCGTATGATCAATGTCCCGCTGTGACAAAAATTAAATATAAAAAACATTACCGAAATGAAACCAATAGACTTACGAAAAAAAACATAATAATAAAATGGTCTATTGGAGTCATTAATTGGAGGTTGGGTTAAATGGTATATATATAGTACATACCACCCCCATAGTAATTATGTTTGTATCTAAGTGATTCAAATTGTAATCGATTAGCAACTCTTCCCCTGCAGTTATTGATTTTATCGCACATACAAATACACAGTTTCCCTCTTGCACCTCAAATATACAATCGGGTTGCTTATTTGTTGACCCAGGTCGTGTACTATTTATAAACCCTGCAATATTCCCTGATGCTTTCGACCTCCTATCAATGTACCTAGCCACTCCTTTATTTTGATCCTTATCTTTTAGTTTTATATAATTTGCTGATAGTGCATACCTACGCATACTTTGTGTATATCGACCCAGCTGCATCCAATTTTTGTAACTGTAACAGGGTCCAACATACTCCATCAACTCAGTAACTTTGTCGTAACAGATTTTTATGCCGTCCATGCAAAATAGGCCCAAACCATGTAATGACGATGGTGCTATGCGATATATCCTCTCGTTGACACAAAGATCAGTGTTTATTGGAGGAATTTCCTTGTGTACCCATTGTTTCCATAGATGTTTGTACCTCAAGGGCACCTCGATGTCGCCTATGCTCTCATCATCATAAGAACATGACCCCCCTTCAGTAAGAAAAAATTCCATGCGTTTATGGAATTTTCTTCTAATCTTTTGACCTCTAGTTGATCTCCCTCTTTTAGACCTACTAGATGTCTCGCTTTCCTCTTCTCTTCTTGAATTTCCCTCACTTGAGGAAGACAAATCTGACAAATACCTATTTTGTGGTGCCTGCACTCATAAGGATGTTGGATGAAGTTCTTTCATGGTGATGTGATCTGAAGGTGACATTATGATTAATTTATCATTTCATCGCTAGAAATTGACAGGTTATAAGGTAATCAAGTCTTGATAGATTGTAAGTTATTGTTACTACCATCCAAATGTATCCATCACAAATCAAATCTACTTAACATCTTTGTGCAGCGTCTTTGCAAGCATAAAGTAACTTCAAATGATAGTTTGGAGTTAGTTCTTTGTTCTTTCAACAAGTATTGTAGCTCATTTTTGGAGCTTTCAAGAAAAAGATAGCATTGTAACTCATTTTCACGGACTTGTACTCAGCTGTATTTTTACCTTTCAATCAATAAAAGCAAGTTATTTTTCCTTCTCTCTTGTCTAAACTTATTAGCCATGAAACAGGACAACCATAAAAAAGGTAGAAAGGTTTGAAGAATGCAGTCATGATAATATTATATCAACCTTATTGGGTTCTTTGAAAGAAGAAGAAAACCATGAAGTTCCAAATCAATTTCTTGTACCACAAGAGCACCATAAGAGTAAGATGAAGGATATGATCACACCAAAAGAGGAAAAAGGAAAAACCAATCTAAAGCTTTCAAGGGGATGTCCTATCAGGCATCTAACTAGGATGGAAAATAGCAATGCATCACAAGTCATTATTGCACCCAAGCATGGAAACTCTATCCTACTATCCTATCCATTTTAAGATAACATGAATGGTAAGTGGATTTGTGGATTTGTTTTCTCCATTTATGAGGCATTGCAATAGTTGGTTAAACATCTATCATTTCTTCATTTCCTCTTTGATGCTCCCAAACATATGGAGCATTACAAGTTGCAAACAAAGGGTAGCTACTTTCATGAACCAGTTAATGGTTTTATTTAGGTATTCCTTTCCTCAGTTAGTCTAGGTTAGGATAGTTTTTGTTTTAAGAGAATAAGTTTTGTTTGCACAGTTAGTTTGTTTTAAGTCATTTGGTAGACTGAATAAGGTTGGTAGGTGTTATGTGGTGGAGCTTTTGTTTTCCTTCCCTTTGGGGTGGTTTTATCTTCGCTATTTTTCTACTAGTCTGGTATTTGGAGGTTTTTTCTTTCTGGCCGTTGACTTGCTATCAGTAGTACTCAGTCACTTAAGTCGTGTTTTATCCCTATTGGCCATCACTTCACCGACCCCTTTTACCTATCCTTTCGGTTTTGCATTTTGACTTATGCGTCCCTGTGGTTTTCAGCCTATTAACCTTTACAACGTAGACTTTGAATTATTTTTTGACCCCATGGGTTATTTCCCTGTTTGCCTAGTGGTCCCCTTTCTTTAACGTAACTATTTCACATGTGCAGATTTGTATTAGCCGATGGATGCAGGAATTGCGATCTTGACCGTTCATCGCACACCTCGCAAGGTTTTTGCTTGCATCACAGAAAATGCTGCGAGGCTTGTGAGATGCTGCCACCTGTTGTGTAACTTGGTGGGGCCAGTTTTTGAGTGCTGACTGATGGACGGGTGATGATGTTGACAGCTGTGTACTATCCGATGCATCTGGGCCATCCCTCGCTGACCTCGCACAATTAAAACTTCAGTTTCAATAATGCTGTGAGGTACGCGATGTGTTGACGCATGGGCACCGGTGTTATTGATTAACGAATGAGTTGGGACCCGTTCCATGCTGATGTGGTACCTAATGGGCAATATTCTTGCTTGCTTGTTGACTGGAAGGAGGATGTGTCATTTTCAAACTGCTGTTGACCAAATCTGAACCGTCCATTTGGCCAACTGTATCTTTGATCAACGGCGTGTTTTCAAACAAACTGGTGCTATACTATAGCCGTTCTATCTCGCGTGAGCGAATAGTAATGGTCAAATTCAACTCGGCCTGCATAAATTAATGCTAAATAACCAGTGGATTGCTATTTCACTATTGCATTCTGATTTATAAGAATTCCTCGGTGTTTAGAAAAGCGACTATTATCTCAATTCTCCATTATCGCGATAGTTGACGCTCTGCAAAATAAACAATAAGTGATACGAACGCCTTCTTTTGTAATTTTAGAATATATTAGTGTTGCCTATTGAATAATTGGCGATTGTGTCCTTTTCCATTCCTGGTGAATTGTTAAGCGAATTGGCTGTTAGAGCTTATATAGGTCATTGCCAGTGATTTGTGTGCATATAAAAAAGTTTTATGTAACGGAAGTCGAGAATAGGGTGTAATTGTTTGTTTTTCTTTAAGAAAACCCTAGTTCAAATCCCCTTCTGTTTAAAATATATGGCATCCAAGGCACGAACTGTTGGTCCCCAGGCTATGCCTAGGGGTTACTCACAAGATATTATTGATCTGTTGAAACCTTCTATGAGCAAGAAGCAAGAAGGAAGGATATTGGTCTATGGACCCGTGATTCATGAAGGTTTAATGGACAAACAGTGTACAATCCATGATGCCGAATTTCCGTACAATGGTTGGCAGCTCTTTTCCAATTGGTTTGGAAATAGAAATTTGCCTGTTCCTTTGTGTAATCCATGGAGACTGGACTTGGGTAAGCTGGTGGTACCGAATGTCTATGAAGATGTAGACTTATTAAAAGATATTGCTGCAAGGTACGATCCTATGACTCGAATTTTCAGAACACATCTTGGCAAGCCTCTGATTAAAGTAACCAGAGAGAAATTGCAGAGATTTTTGGCTTACATGAATGGAGCTAGGATATGATTCCCATCAAATTGGAGGTCTTCAGGGAAGAATACAGAAACACTAAGGGTTTGATAAGGACATCCCTTTTGATACCCCATTTGGTTGTGTCGGGAAGAGGGAAGAATTAGAAAAAGGTTGTTATTGGCAAGAATGAGCGTGAACCTTTCTCAGTAGACTACTTTGCCCCTCATTTCAAGAAGACCATCTGTGCACTATGTCAAGTTTTGGGGATTCACCTGAAGAAGACTGTGCCTATAGAGATAATGTATATGGCTGTCAACCTCCAACACCCTAGTTATAATGTGGTATATGACTTTGCCACTTACCTTGCAGAGAACATAGATTCTGGCTTAGCAGCTTTGAAGCTGGGAAAGAATTGGGTAAAATTCAAATGGTTTTCACTGCTGATTCATATGTTTTTATATAGTGGTCAGAAGGTATTTGAAAAAGATATGGAGTTGAAGAAGATGGAAGGAGATATTGAAATGCCTATCCAATATTGGACTAGGGTCTTAGACAAAAATGATCATAAGTTTGATTATGTCACCTTTCATAATATTTTTGGATCTAAGTTAAGGAAGGCTTTAGTTGTTGATCCACCCAGGATTCCAAAAGAAATTCATGACTTTCTAAGACCTATGGAGAGGAGGCCTGAGCTAAATCTAACCCACAATTGGGGTGATATTATCCCCAATCACAATACTACAATCTTCAGGGTCTTTGGCACCAATTCCATCCCGTCTGTCCTACCTAAAGAAGTTCCTCTCAGACTTGGTTTTGTAGAGATTATGAGGCAATTGGGAGCATCTCAAGATTTCCATTTGCCTACTGAACACAAGAAAGGAGCCTTTTTCCCTGAATATATAGCTTTTGCAGATATTGTTATGATAAAGGGAGGGTGGAGAAATTTACACTTGTTACTCAAGCCATATAGATTGAATACTGTACACCCTAGGAATTATGATCCCGAGGGTTTTATCTCCCAAATGAAGGCTAGACATCGGACTGGAACCTTTGTTCACAATTTCTACTATCCTGAAGATATCGTTAAAAATATTTTTGATGAGGACTTACAGGATGAGAGAAAGGCAATGTACATTGCCTATTCAAAAATGGTAAGAAGTAAATAGGAGAAAATACCTAGTTTTGATCCTGTACCTGATGCTAAAGATGAGCTCAGCAGGGCAATCTATGTTCTTGATAATTTCGAGAGCATAGTAGGAGTCTTGAAGGAGGAAAGGATTGTAGAAGGAAAGGGAAAGTCACATGTTACTGAGCAGCACCCTGAGATAAGAATCAAAGAAAGGCCTACCTACCAGCCTCAAGGGAAAATAAAAGTGTTTTCAAGAAGGAAGAGAAATAGGACAGAGGAAGTTACGATGAGTGGTGCATCATCCATCCTAAGGAAATCAGTATCTAGTATTATTAATCTGGATTCGCCTGCGAAGAGTTCAGAACATATTAGCACATCATCCCCAAAGAGGCCTAGAACTGATAGTATGGGGGATGTTGGCCAAAAAGGTAATGATGAGGAGGATATTATTGTAACTCCGGATGAAATAAATCTAGAAATGCCACTAGATCCGACTGACATTGCAACGAGCTCAGGAGCCATCACCCTAAGATTGGGGAAGGATGAGATTAAAGGAATTACAAATAGTGATGATTTGAGAATGGAAGCCTACAAAGAATTCATGATGGATGACTCTTTTATCCATACCCATGCTTTTGAAGATTTTGTATGGAGAGCTCATCTCTCATCTTATACTGAGTAGGTAGCACATGAGAGAAGTTTGCACCCAGAGCTTCCAGAGCAAGTAATTTAGTCAAAGGTTAGAGTACAATTGAAGGAGAGGTTTAAGGAAATCACACCAGAACAGGGTAGAACATTGGTTCAAAAGTGTGGGATATTGCTACTCCCTGAATGGGATATTGTTGATGCTGTATTATTTGATACAGTAAGAAGGGCAAATAAACCGCTTCTTGCAACAGAGGAGGAGGCGACATTAGCACTTAAAGGATCAGCTTTCAGTGAAGAGTGGGATTCTCTGGCAATATGGCCACTATCTACAAGGTCTCGAAAACCTATTGTCGCTGAAACATCTGATTTTAGTGGTCATTTGATTGTGAAGAGAGTTGCTAATACCCCTGCCTTGGAGGCTATTGACATGGTTGTGAATGTTGCCAAATTTACTAGGGAAACCGTGGAGGATTTAACTAAAAACCGAGATACTCTAAGGAACCAATATAATGACATTATTATTGAGAATAAGAAGAGTCAGCAAAGGGTGGCGGAATTGGAAACAAAAATGGCCTTATTAAGGCAACAAATGGAAATCTTGAGATCCCAAAAGTAGGTTAGCTCTAGCCAAATTATTGCTGACCCACCAATTGATCAACCCCAACCTCCTGCACAGGTTCAATCTTGGGCTATGGTCCCGTATAATATGGGACAAGTGCCTATTGCGGTTGAGAAGGCTAGTACCTCGAGTGAATATCCTTCTAGGGAAAAGTTACTCCAGCAGATTGAAGAATATAAGGAGATGGTAAATCAAATCCGGGATGCAGCAGGAAGGAATAATTCTGAAATTGTTGATACTGTGTTAAGGCATCTACATAAACGGGTCCAGAGTAAGCTGAATGGTGTTCATGTGAATTATGCCTTGATGCTACAA
Source organism: Sequoiadendron giganteum (assembly GCA_007115665.2). Lineage (NCBI taxonomy): Eukaryota > Viridiplantae > Streptophyta > Pinopsida > Cupressales > Cupressaceae > Sequoiadendron > Sequoiadendron giganteum. Next base: position 461,054,522 of record CM021109.1, read on the forward strand.
GCACTTGAATTGTTTCCAAGGGATAGAGAATTGGCTATCCCTCTGCTAAATAGATGGGGCCCTAGAATGGAAAAATTGAAATTTATGGCAGTTGGAGCAAAGCAACATGGGAATAAGTATCCTACAGTCATGAAAACATATCAATTTGTTAAGACTATTGTTGAGCAAAATTTCCAGGGGTCTGCTGCTCCTATGGAGTCCAAAATCAAAGCACTGAAGGATATTTATGATGGAAAAGATTTGGCTCCACTACCTCATATTTTGCATAGTCAGGATAGTGTCAAGCCTTTGCAGGAGTGGAAGGAGCAAATGAATAATATAATGACTGCCCAAACTCATGAGATATGCAAAAATGCTGATATTCGCATGTTGGAGAACACTTTAGAGAAGTTATCACTTGTCATTAGTTTCTTGGAGAATTTTGACAAGACAGCCACGTCATTAATGATAAAGTATGTACCTTATCGAAAAATGGTGGACCGGGTGGTGGGTTTCAATTGGCCGTCGGAGGAAGATTTTGAGTCATGGAAAAAGATGTTTATTGATGAACCTGAATTATAAATAATGGGGATGAGAGCTGCAATTTGGTTATGTAAAATACAGGTCTGGCCTACGGTATTATATTTTGAAATGCATTCTCTTCCCGGATTCAGGTACAAATTAAGCAAATAAAATCAGCACATGGAGCAGTTAAAAGATGCTTTGGTGTTAGGGAATCAATACTTGGAACCACACTTTCCTTTCCTCCATAACAAATTAATCATCATTTTGTTTTAAGCTTTTCTTCTCTTACCAAGCAAATGATGCAAAGATAACTGATTAGGAATTAGCGGTCCAGTAAAAAATGGACATGTGTATCCTCCGGCCTAAAGCTTGTTTGTTCCCTTGTTTTTATAAAAGGGAATTCTGGGCCGAGGAATAGGTTTGTTGAAATTACTTAAGATACGTAAGAGAAGAATCAAGTAGAGAGAGAGAAAAGAATATGTCCAATTTTTTGAAGCTTTGAGTCTGTTTGGGAACTTAGTAAATCATGGGGTTTTGGAGCATACTTATGCAAATCTTGTGATTGTTTTGAGTCTATTTTCTCTCCTATTGTAATAATTTGCATGAATTTTTAATGAAAAGTCTATCAAAGATGATGTTCGTTAAATTTCATTTGTCATTTCCTATGGATTATGTTCGACTATAGCTCTTTTTCAATGGACCTGTTAAATGCTTCAGTTGTTCAATAAGTTCATGCAAATTAGCACATAGGATTTGCTAAAGAGTAATAGATTCATGTATTGATGAATGGATGGTAATGCCTTACATACAGAACATAGATGCTCTAGTTGAAAGTTACCCTGTAGTTCAGTTTCCAGTTTGACTCCGTGCTTTAGGATATGGCATTGGTACTCTGACTGCTTATTGTTCTTGTATTTTTTGTTATAGCTTCAGGCAATCTCACTCGAATATTTCATAAAAACACACTTAGGTGTTATTTCAATTCCTTGTTAAATAAGAGCTGAATTCTCCTGAGAAATAGCCAATTTCTTGAAGGATTATCTTGTTTAAACTTAGACTGGAATTTATTTGTTGTTTATCCACGTATGAGCAAATCATTCTCATCATGAATGACAATATATTTTAGGGATACCCTCTTGGATCTTACAGAGTCCGAAGTGTAGGAGAGATAACATTTTTGTTGCATTTTTCTCATTAAGTTGGCACAGTGCCTTCAGGACTTTTAAAATTGAGTATGACAAGCTCATAGAAGCTTCTGCAAGTTCTACTTGGGTTGTAAAAAACACCAACATTATGCACTATTTTGGATGAGTTACAGCATTATGCAAGACTATTTCTCAAGTCTTGTCAAGTTCGAAGAGTCGACACCATGCCCAATGGATAAGTTTAGGCAACTAGTGAGGATGTTTAGTAGGCAAACATATAGAAGATGTCACCAATTTTTTTACCTAATTTAGCTTCTAACTCAATCAAGTAAAGTTGGGATAGTTTTTGCAAAAATAAAGATAAAGGTACACATTCAATTCTACTAAGTTCCATTCATATACACAAAAGTATTATCAAATGAATTGTAGTTCATTATGCAAATGTATACAAGAGAAAGATTGCACAAAATTTTCACAAATGTCTTTTATTGATAATTACAAATGTATGGTGTCCCACACAAGTTGTGGGAATAACTATTTCAATACAATATAAGACATAAACTATACATTTGAAGAAATAGAAAGGAAAGAGAATATGGAAAGAGTAGGGATCCGTCATTGCCTAAATGATGAACCCCAAAGTTGAACTGTTGCCTAAGTGATACACCCCAAAGTTGAAATGTTGCATCATTGGAAAAGTATGATCAAATTCATCTATTATGAAGAATTGGTCTATGTGCCTCTAGTAATCAATATAAAAATGTGAAAGACAAAGCTATTTTATTTTTTTTGTCTTATCTTATACCATTTTACGAGAATGGGGGGGCCAATGTGTGAGAAGATCTTTGGAAACTAGGCATGAAAATTGCAGGTTAAAGAGAATGGGGGTGCCAAACTTACAATACTCATTGTCCCTTGGTCGTCGATTTTCCCTAAGTTCCCTCAACCTGGTCCTCGGTGTTGGTATTGACCTTGTTTTAGCTCCAAACTCTTCGTCGACGTTGGTATTGACCTTGTTTTCACTCCTCCAAAGTCTTCCTCAGTGCTGGTATTGACCTTTCACTTGTCCAATTTGACAAGCTACAACCTGCTTTAGTTAGGTTTTAGAGTATGTTAATTAAATCTTAAAAAAATATCACGCCATTTAGAGTAGGGAATATAAAGCAAGCAAAACTTATTATGGTGCCATTTAGAGTAGTGAATATAAAGTAAGCCAAGCCTATTATAGTCATGAGGGAAATAATAAAACTCCTAGGATACTTTGTGAAACCATTTTCCTTGGTTAAAGGGAGGCCATAAAATATACCTTTGGATTTTTTCAATCTTCAAATATGAGGATTTGCAAGGTTCTTAGCAACATGAGTAATGGAAATGTGTGCAACAAGAATTTTTGAACACACATGGAATCTCCTTGCCAAAGAAAGGGGCTTCATAATTTAATATGATAATTTTTCTCAGCTCTAGAATCAACTTTTAAATCTTCTCCTAATAGGGCCAAAATCACATCTTCTTGTGTTTGAGAAGTCACCAGCACTGAACATAACCGTCAAGCAACTTTTCATCAAGATTATAACATCACCGTCGATTTTGAGCACGTGCATCTCGGAGCCGCTTTAGTAACCTGTCATATAATGTACTAAAACTCGACATAAATATTAAAGCACTTTGATTAATAGTAATGTTATAATATTAATATATTATATAACAATATTATATTACATTATATGAATTATAATGATATATTTGATATATTAAGATTATATATAATCTATATATAGATTAATAGTAATTATATTAGATTATTAATATTATTGGTATATTATTAATAATTTTAATATTGTATTAGATTAATAATAATTATAATATTGTTAAATGATTAAATATATTACAAATGAACGTTGCTTTCAAATTCTTAGCTTTGAATGAATGGTTGAAGCACCAATGTTGAATGTTGCAACTCTAGTGGGCATGAATAGAAGTAGAGGAGATTATTTGGGAGAAGAATTTTTTCTAGTGCTAGGTTATATAGGGTTAGGTTATATAGTGTTTGAGCCTAGCCTCAAACACTACAATTAGGGTTAGGTTATGTGTTTTCTTTAGGGTTAGGTTTGGGATTAGGTTTATGGTTATGGTTAGAGTTTAGGGTAATCCAAATCATAACCTAACCCTTTCTCTCGAAACCTTAACCTTGACCCTAACCCTCACCTTTATCCTATCTTTATAACCCTAACCCTAATTACCTAACCCTAAATATTATTTATTTTATTAATTAGTTGCATTCACTCTAATAACCCTAAACCTATCCCTAAACTTAACCCTAGCCCTATCCTTGGCCCTAATCCTAACCCCAACTCTAAGCCAAATATAAAAACAACCCTTAATCATAATTACAATAACCCTAAAACTTCATTCTAGATATAACCCTAATACTATAATCCCTAATTGTAATACTAAACCCTAACCCTAATTTCATATCTAATCCCAACCATAACCAAAACTCTAAATCTAACCCTAACCATGAAACATAAACCCTAATCTAACCCTAATCCTAACATTATTTTCCTAACCCTAACCCTAACTCTAAACCTAACACTAACCCGAACACTAAATCCTAACCCTAATTAAATACCCAATCATAACCCTAAATTGTAACATCATCCTTTGTATTGGATACTACATAAAAAATTATGTGTTAAAATCATTGCTTCCATTGTTGGCATTTTTACATTGGGATGCATATATTTTTAAAATCAACAAAATCTTTTAATGTCTTGTCAAAATTAATATTATTAATTATAATATCAAACTTATAAACATGTATCCAATTTAGAACATAAATAAGAAATATATGGTATTAGTTTCTTCAAAAAACAAAGTGATGTGGACTAGGACTATAAGGACTATAATGATTTTAGAATATACACATAATGGATTTGTTGAAAAGGTTTTAGAAACTTTCAAACAAATGCAATTGGTAGATGCACAGAAAAATTCCACAACTTGATGGAACTTTAGTAAATTGAAGTTGGGGTTAGAGGGTTTCTAAATTACTCAGGGTAACCTTTAGTATGGATCGGTCAAAACCCTCTTGTTATGTTTTAACGGTGACCTGTTGCTACGGTGGACCGGTCACTTAAGTGAGGTTTCATCCCTCTCAGGGCGTGCTTAACTGAACCTATTTCACCTGATTTGCTGGTCTTTTTGGCATAATGGCCTAGGTATTGCACCGTTAGAAATTTCAATGCGGGCCCCACTTAAATGTTCCATCTGAGGGCTGATGAGCCGTCCGATCATAGAACTCGATCTTGACTGCTTCTCGCAAACCTCGCAGGTTTGTCTGCTGGCGTCATCAAAGTAGTGTGAGGTTCGCGAGATATGGCCACGTGGCGTGAATGGATGAATGGGTTTTCTTCCCGAGGTGTTCGATATGACAGGGGGCCGTCTTTTCACCGATAATAGCCATCCCCACTTAAATGTTCCATCTGAGGGTAGATGAGCCGTCCGATCACAAAATTCGATCTTGACCGCTTCTCGCAGACCTCACAGGTTTGTCTACTGGCGTCATCAAAGTAGTGCGAGGTTCGCGAGATATGGCCACGTGGCATGAATGGATGAATGGGTTTTCTTCCTGAGGTGTTCAATATGATAGGGGGCTGTCTTTTCATCAGTAATAGCCATCCCCACTTAAATGTTCCATCTAAGGGCAGATGAGCCATCCAATCACAGAATTTGATCTTGACCGCTTCTCGCAGACCTCACAGGTTTGTCTGTTGGCATCATCAAAGTAGTGCGAGGTTCGCGAGATATGGCCACGTGGCGTGAATGGTTGAATGGGTTTTCTTCCCGAGGTGTTCGATATGACAGGGGGCCATCTTTTCACCGGTAATAGCCATCAATAATGGGGTAATCATGATCTCTCACACACCTCGCACGAGCAGAGTAAATATCTGGGAGAGTGTTGCGAGGTTCGTGAGGGAGTGGCACGTGGCTTTTCTTTTTGTGCCAATGGGATTTTATGGGACCCATTGTGCGGTCTGGGTCTATTCTTCTGCTGATGTGGATTGTCAACATCCATTGACTTGATCTCCACCCTCCATTTGTTAAAGTGCCTCCCGAATTGGCGGTTCATTTATAGGGAAGAAGTGTGTGAGCTGGTTGCGTGGCATGTATTACTTGGCTATTGCTCGTGTCATTAATGATACAGGTTTCTTTTCTCCTGAGGATCTCCACCTGATTTCCTCTTGCGTACGAATAGTGCCATCCTACTGAGGGTATTCATAGTTATCTAGATCATTAACTGTGCAAGTGCTTGAATCACCTTCAAGTAATTGTACCCTGCATACTGGCTTGCTCTATAAATGCTAACTGAATTGTATGTAATCAGCATTGCATTCTCTTGTGTCTAAGTGCAGTAAGGTTTTTCTTTTGTTTGTGGATGCACTTTGTTTCTATCATGAGTAAATCAGTTAAGCGAAGGAGTGCAAGGCTAGCTTCACCAGTCATGAAGAAATCTAATTCTCCCATGTCTCCCAAGGCTATTATTAGGAACACAGGGAAGAGGCCAGTACATTGTTCATCCCCGATAATGATCTCGGATTCTGATGAATCTAAGACTGATTTTGATTATCGGTACTATTTGGCTTCCCTGGCCGATCTTATGGGAGTGGATGAGGAGGTTCTGGCAATTAAGCTAGTGTTTGCATTAGCACCAGGTCCTATTGTTTGGGAATGTGCTCGCAAGGTTGGTAAAGAGGAGGTGGTGCCATCACTATCGCAGGCTCGAACTCGGAGTGGTTGCTTGTACCGGGGCCGTGTTGCTGCTTCATGATTATTGGCAGTGGGTCCGTTGGATGTGTCTTCTCTTCTCTTGTTGTTCTATCAAGTGGATGTGGATGTGGATATGGACGTGTGCATGCTTTGCACGAAATTTTATTTTTCGACTGGTTATTTCATAACCGTTTTGATTCCTTTGTTCATGCACGGTATCATTATGACAAGGAATGTAAATTTGAATTTCAATTTGGTGCTGAAATTCAATTTGGTGTCACAATGTAGCCTAATTCTTGTTGCTCTCCTATTCTATAAAGGGGATTTCATGGCTCATTGTGAAGGGTAAGAAAATTTTTGCAATCCGACGCTTGGAAGTTATACAGTCCTCTTTATTGTTAAAGTATTATGAACATTTTGTTTCAGGAAGTCATCCTGGGGTTAGGTTTATATACAGATTAGTGTGATATGCTTTTTTAATTACTTATATCGAAATAAATCTATAAAATTAAGATGGTTTACTCTCCTGGGTGTGTGCCATGGATTATGAATAGCTTTATCAAAGATTCATCTGTTCAGTTTCAATAGTTAATTGAAAATGTGATTCATTTTCTTGCTTTAACTCAAAGAGTTAATCAAATGCTTGAAAAATAAGTTACATGTTCATGGTTGTATATACTCAGGATGCTTGAAGAAGTACTATCTTAATATGCTAAAATATCTCATGATAGTAATGCTATATGAGATGGGTTCATCGTATCAGGATTTTGTTTTGTATGACTCCGTTGCCCTATGGATGCATGAAGCACTGGATAATGTTTGTGTCATTTTATTAGTTCAAGACTGTAGGTTCTAAGCAAGGATATCCAAATACTGAACACAAAACACTTGAATACAACCTTGTCCTCCTCAGGGAGGTATTGTAACAAATAAGTGGGTCAGTTTCGTTGCTCTTTGGTACTGGTAGTCATTCTCTGGTCTGCCAAAACCTTGAGATGATCACTATCCGTTTGAGTGTGTAGGAATTGTTATCTGTTCATAGGAAGTGTTCTTACCAATCATGAGACATTCATGTGAACACGTTTAGGTTTACCCACCTTGGTCCTACAGAGCCAAAAGTGTAGGAGAAGTCAGTCCTTTACTGACTCTCGTTAGTTGGCCATTAGTGGTTGTAGTTGGCCATTAGATATCTGCAACCTCTACATGGATTGTATTTTAAACACCAACACAACCTTCACCAAAATCCTTATTGGTTTCCTTAATATGGGAGATTTGGAACAAGGTATAGAAATCCATCAAAGCATAATATGAAGATGATTTTTTTCAAATGTTGTGGTTGTAGATGCCCTTTTAAAATTTATACAGAATGTGGAAGGATAGAAAAAGCTTGTGAACTATTTGACAAAATGTCTCAAAGAATTGTAATCTCCCAATTTATTTTAGTGTCTATTTTTTTATACCCCATGTCCCAAATTGGGTATAACACAATAGACACTAAAAAAATTTGATAGATTGTTATGAGGGAAGTGATGAGACTTTTCTAATTAGAGTGTATTCCATGAGATTACAATTATTTGAGGCATTGTGTCAAATAGTTCATGAGCTTTGTCTATCCTCCCACATTTTGCATAGATTTCAAAAGGGCATCTACAACCACAAGATTTGAGAAAATTCATTTTCATATTATGTTTTCCTTATGATTGGTTGAATCTTATACTAAATTAATATGTTCAATTTATGTTTCCTACTTGATCTAACTATCCACAAATGGCAATTTAATAGTGAAAAGATATGATCCTACTTTGGTATAAATTGTATATGCAATATCAAGGTATGAATTAATATGTTCAATTAAGAGATGTTAAATGAAATGAATAAAACTAATGTAATGTAAATAAGGGAGACCAGTGCCTTATTGGGTAAAACGGAGTCAAATAAAAACCTTTAATAAATGGTTTCTATCTAGCAGGTCCTCTAATTGTTTGGCATATAACTATAAACATGCAAGAGTGTAAATGATAAACCCTAGTTGAGGCAGAATATCAAATCTAATAATCTGATTCTTCTTAATGATCCAAATGGCATTCTCAGATTACTGTAATTTATTGAAAGGAATTTTAATTCTTCTTTAAAGAATCCAATAAACCAAATCACACAAAAACAACAAATGTGTACTGATAAATAGAATATATACTTGATACTTCAATTTAAACAACGAAGAAACATCAGATTGGAGACAATCAAATAATCGTAAGAATCCAACAAACAATTGATACCAGAATGAAGCCACTAAATCAACAATCTTTCATTATCTCCTTCAAAGTTCATACATGCAACATAGTCTCCTTGAATGTCATCATTTCTAAAAATTTAATGCTTACAGTAGTCTATCCTATTCTAATTCTATCTTCTACCCCTTAAATTTATCCAACAAAGGATACTTATACATCATTTTGCAAAAGGATGTGCCTTTTCAAAAAGGTTTAAAGCATAAAAGGTTTAAAAAATCCACTATTAACTAATTTCTCTTGAGCCACAAATGGACTATAGACTTATGCTCCGTATAATCCTAGCGCTCATGAGTGTCGGCATCTCCCAACGCATCACAGATCACAATCTCCATCATTATCATTTGCTCATTTTGCTCACATGCTGCATCCAATATCACATCTTTCGCAGTGGCTGTCTCCAACATCCCTTGGAGTATTGTTGCACACTCACTTTTCCATGTAGTCACTTCCTTCATTTTCCCTTCATCATCACATAACTTGGTGAATCTATCTTCGGCAGCCTCTATCAATTCCTACATATCCCCTTGTAACTCCACATAGAAATCCCTATGCCTATCCATAATACAATTGGCATATTTTTCAATCTCTTCATTACTAGTAGTGTCCTCCTCCAATTCCTCAATTCTTTCTTGAATTCTGCTATCCACTCTCATGTGTTCCTTTATTGCATCTACGTACTCTGAATGTTTTCCCCAGAGTTTATTTAACCAAGTGGTTAAAACAACCTTCCTTCTTTTTATTATTGCAGCAAATGCATCCATTCTCCCTTGAGAGTATGCAGTTGACCCTTCCCAATGGTCTTTTTTATGTGAACTCTCAACTTGAGTGAGCATCCTTGTTGGTTCTGTTACACCACCTACCAAGTCTTTCATGCGTTCATTCTCTCTCAACATCCTCTCATTATTGGTTTTGTACATCTCCTGTTCCCTTATCAATGCTTGGATTTGGGCTTTATTCAACTTGGCTATATTTATCCCAATATCAGCAGTCGCTACAGGATCAACCTCCCTAGCCTTCAGGGTCATGACATGTCCGAATGCCTTTTCAGTATCAATAACAATTGATTTCTTGTGAGGAGGATACAAGGCCCAAATCATCAATGTTTCATCATCAGGATTGTATCTTGATCCTGTGTATACCTCCGTCACCTTCTCTATACTGAGCTTATGGGTAGCATTGTTATCTTTTAAGAAACTATCAAAAACTAATGCAGAATTCATATCCAAACCTGGAAAAATCATAACACCTGCCTTTTCAAGCAGCTCCCTCCCCTTTGTAGGGGTCATGTCAATCATCTCTTTGTCCACTTTATCCTTTAAGCTTTTTAACAGTTGATCCTCATTCCCTGGAGTGACATTGTCAACCTGTCCACTTATCTCTTTCCCTTTTTGCTTATATAAAAATGTCTTAAACTCTGAGGTCTTTATAAATTCATTATCTGATATGAAATACCTATAGTCTTCATGTCTTGTATCTACATCCATGGTTTCCTCAACGTCTGTTTCTCTGGCAACATAGGCGTACTCCTGATTCTTCATTCTTGAAACTTTCCTAGATGAGCTTTGTGGCCTATCTATTTCTGAAATCCCCTTAATGGAGGATAACGACTCAGCATCCACCAACTCCTGATTATGTTTTTCAATCACAATTTCAACTTCCTCTACCTCTTGGTTTCTGATTATGTCATCAGATTTAAAGGGCACATGATGGTACCCTCCGAGATTTACTTTTTGTCTGGCAGAGTGGATATACCCTTCTGGATCAAAGTTCTTTCTCACTGGTGCTATGCTCATGTTGTAGTGCAATAATTTTTTTAGAATTAGATCATAACCTTCCTTGGATAATACAGTGAAATCACTAAAACACAATGTACTGGGCATAAAATCTTGTTTCCCATATGAACTTAAGTTCATAACACTGGAGTAATCCATTTTCCTAATAATTTCAAGGTATGCAATTCTATCCGGGATAGTTCTGGGTAGAATGAAAGGTGTATCCTCAAAGCCATAAACCCTAATCATTGTGGTATTCTCTAAGCAATACCAATCCCCCCAGTTGTGGTTAATTGGTCCATTGTAATCTCTAGGCCTAAGAAACCTTTTTACTTGTTCAGATAAAGAATAATTACAAGGATGGCTAAAAAATCTATACATGGGTTTCACAAAGAATTCTTCAAAATGCAAGAAATTTGAATTGGCAAACCTGCTGTCCCAAACAACAGTCCATAATTGAACAGGCAATGGCCTACCTTCCTTGTCGGATTGTGAAATCTTCAGTGCCTGGGGCCATAAACCTAACTCTTGTCCAAAATAAAACACTAAGTGCATCAACAGTGAGTAATTTCTGAGATGGAGAACAAAAGCACCACTCTTTATTGCCATCAAACCTACATCCAGCTCCTTAAAAACATGTGCAACATAGTCAAATGATTTGGAATTGTGGTACTGAATGTCTACAGAAATCACCATAGGAACAACTGGCATATGCTAAGGTACCTCCATCCCTAATACCTGTCCCACTGAGTAGTAAGTATATTTTAGGTAAGGTTCGAAGAGGTCTAAATGAAAGGGTGGCCCCTCACTGTCTTCCATTGGATTAGGTTTTCCATGACACCTAATTCTGTGCAGAGGTAACCTCTACCCTTTATAAATGGTGTCCATCCTTTTGAACTCACCATTGAGCTCTTCACTCACTACTTTGTCACTGCATATTCCCTCCATTCTGAAAACCTCAACAATTGCATTCTCAGATACATGTATCAATGGATTCCTTGACAAATCACATATAGCTTTCTTTTTCGAATCATAGTGTCCGGCCAACAATTTTACCAGTTCGATGTTAATAAAAACATTAGGGCACACTAATTTCCCTAACTGGACATATTCTAATATAATTCAAATATAATTAAAATTAAAAACATCATAAATTAATTATGTAGCCACATAAGCCAAATATAATTCTTTCAAGAAATTAATATCAAATAGATAATACAAATTAATGTCATTGATCTTCTTCTTCATCCAACTCTTTGTCTGTATCATCCGATCTAGATTCAACATTGTAAGGATTGGTCATATCATCATCATTTTCATTGATATTAGTTTCGATAATGTCATCATCCACATGGATATCATCTTCATGAACATTAACTCCTACATCATCATGATCTAGTTCCTCCTCTTCGACATCTTCGTTAGGCACATCATCAACTAACTGTTGATCCTGATCATCATCTACATCATCTTCTATTTCTTCAGTATCTTCTTCTTCCACCACATTATACTTTACCGGCCTTCCTCTTGGATCATGTCTAACAACATATGACCAACCCGCTTTACCTGGAACCTCTGAGTAAAATACTTGCTCACATTGGCTTGGAAGAACATAGGGCTCATTTCTAGCTCGCTCAAAATACCTTGTATTAACCATGGTAAATCCATTATCATTTTCAATAACAGTTCTCTTAGGATCATTTTCATTCAATCGTAGCCTGTACCATAGGACGACGAACAAAACTAATTTGAAGGACTTAAAGTCACACTCAAGTATATCATCCAAAATCCCATAGTATTGATTTTCTGAGACTTCTGGATGTATGTCGCTTCTAGATGAAACATTAGTCACGTGGAAGATTGTAGCTATCCTAGAATCACAAGTTTTCTTCGTGTCATCCAACTTTTTGATTCAAAATTTATGACCATTGCACCACATAGCCTTGTGGTGTTTCACCTACAATATGTCAAACATGCAAAACTTATTACAATATCGTTAGTTGATAAACATATTTATTTTTGGCCGAATGTATGCAAAGAATAAAATATCAACATATATATACATCAATATAATTAAAAATAATTAAATAATATGGGTGATTAATATATTTATACATACCTTTTTATCTCTTAAACCATATGCTAAATCAATTTCCCTTGGTGTAACATTGGAATCTCCATTACGATGAGCTTCTTTAACCAATGAAGCCACACCTTCCCATGTTAATGCGTGACCATATTGTTGACATCGTTCAATCCATACCGTCATCCAATCAAGATTGTTTGTGACATACAAATATAGTGCATCCCACTCTTGACCAACTGTATCAAAAAAAATAAAAATTCACAAACAATGTATAATTAGTTAATTACCATGGTATACGACCTTAATTTATAAGTACAATACACATAGAAACCAAATACAAAATGTATTCTAATTAATCTTTGGTGCAGGAGCACACCTAGGCTAACCTCCATAGTTAGGATATTTTGGGCTTGTATCTGACATTAGCCAAGTCAGAGTAATTGTATGTTTGTTTTGGACTTTAGAAGGTCATTTTTGTGGCTAGGTGAGTTAGTCATTAGGACTAAGGTCACCAAAGTTAGTCATTGTTAATAGTTTTTACATTGCTTAGCCTTAGTAGCTTAAGTTGGGGTTTGAGTCTTAAATGTGTTCTAAACACATGAATGATGTTATAAAAATACCATGAGGTCTTTAATGGTGTTGGTTACTCGAAATATAGGAGATAGAGGTCCTAAGAGTTAAGAAGGTGGCATAATGACAGAGTACTTGCCAAATGTTGTTACAAAATTGTCATGACAACAGTTGCCATTATGGCAAATGTTGCATGCAAATCGGTTACATAGGATCCCCTAAAGGATAGGAGTGGGGGATCGACAAACATACCCTAAAAACATGGTGAATGGCATCTAATATGAAGTAGACTCGAATTCAAGAAAGAGGGAGATTGTAATCAAGTTTTTGGAATAGAAGATAGCTCTGCAATTTCTGTTTTTATGTGAACTCCGAGTGTTATTGAGTGACAGTGATACTAAGTGAATTGGATGTTTTGATTTAGTGTTAGAGTCATGTTCATGGGATAGTATTAAACTTTTTTCATTCTGCAAGTAAGTTGATTTAAGCTGTTTTAGTGTCTTGAATAGATAGGTTAAGGTTTTAGGGTTTTACTGGTTCTGTCTTGACCAGCTTATGTTTTTATGGGTCCCCCATGAAATTTAGTCACGGGATTTTCCTAAGGGTAGATGGATGTGTTAGGGGAGCCATTGGTCTGTACATATGTAGAGTTAGGAGTCATGGAGAGTGGAACAACTATGTTTAATGTCAAGTCCTAAGCAAGCTTAGAGTGCCCGATTAGAGGTTTGACAGTAATGAATTGAAGAATTTAGGCAGGGGATTGAGGTACAGTATAGAACAAGTATAGTTCCAAGTAGGGTATAGACATATCCTAACATTCTAGAAGGATTGAGGTTCTATCAATCCATTTGACTGAGGATTGAGCAAGAAAACCAGTGGGGTCCTACAAACTAGGCCTAATAGCCCTATTTAACCTAGATAATAAGAAACCACTGTATGGAGGGCTTAGGAGTATAGAATCTTTTGAATCCTCCAGAAAATCCAAAAGGGTATTCGAATGTGGAATTGGTTTTTTAAGTTGTTTGGAAAGTTTGGGCAGGAATGAAGTAAAGGTCTCTGTCAAGGGCTATAAGAAATAGGCCTCCTCAAGACCAATTCTTGAAACCGGTAGGAAAGGAGTTTGGAGATCCTCCAAGATGGATCTTGTTGGAAGTACATGGCATGTTTCCAATGTTTGGCACCCCTGTAATCAATTCAATGTTTGTGTGATGTTGGCACTTAGAGTCTTCTAAGTGTAAGAAAGAGTTTACACATAACAAAGTGGTGTTAATCCTTGAAGGTGAAGCACAAGGTGTGAGACTCTTGAAGAGGAGTTGGATTCGAACTTAGTTAATCATCTAAGCCTAACAAGGACCTAGAAAATATTAGGTTCCCAGAAGAAGAAAAGGAAAGGTCTTCTTAGCTAGTTGTGCAAGAAAGCCTTGGAACACTTACACCAATCTCCATGACCATCTTATAATTACCTGACACTTTCCTCAATCTACCTTTCCCCATCAAGTACTCCCCTTCGAATTTGTTAATGGAGTTGGGATCCCAAATGCGATCTACATGGATATTTGCTGCAAACTTAGGAAGATATTCAGTAATGTACACCATGGTCTGGTATACCATATATCCCTCCACCATAGAACCCTCAGGATGTGCTCTCTGTCTAACCAAAGCCTTCAAAAATTTCAAGTGCCTCTCAACCATCCACATTGACCTTGTGTGTACAGGTCCACACAATTCAATCTCCTCAACTTGGTGTATGAGGTAGTGTTCTTGTGCATTGACAAATGTTGAAGGTAGACACTTTTGCATTTCACACATTAGACGAGGAATTCTTCTCTTCCAATAATTTATATCTTCTTTATGGATTGCTTTAGATGACAACCATCTACAAGTGATTCAAGGCACAAATATATTAATGAGATTTAACAAAAATATACAACGAATTGAAAAAATATCGCTACTTACCTCATGTATTTTCCAAGATCATATATAACTTGCTTGACATTGTTGTCGAAGTTGTCTGGGAGAGATAGAGGTAGAACGTACTGCAGCAATTATAAAATGATCTTTTCATTAATATTTTTTCAAAAGTAGTAAACATAATACACTGAAAAGTACATGCAGTATACAAATATATATATAATATACCGAAATAATTATCTTAATGAAGGTATGCCAATCATGCATTTTCATCCCTGACCCAAATTCACCTTTTCTTTGTTATGATATTGTTTATGTTGGCAACAAATCCTGTGGGAAATCGAATTTTTCGTATAACTTGTTTTATAGCATTGCTTTGCTGCTCTGTTAATAACCAAGGAAGGGCACTTATATTAATTTGGTCTCCATCGCTATTTAATTGAATGACATTTTTCATTGCATGACTGGCTTCCTGAATGTCACTACAAATTTTGACAATTTTTTCTTTGTCATGCCTTCCATCCAATATTTTCCATAACGTTTCTGTCATATTATTTCCGATATGCATTGTATCAAACAAATGCACAATTTGTAGCTGCTCATAGTAGGGAAGCCTACTAAATTGTCTGGGATAACTTTTCAGTCCCTGTGGAAGCTGACCATTAATGCCTTAACGACCTTCATGAAGCATATAAGTTAAACAAATTAACAACGACAATCATTGTCAATTACAGCATGATCACAAAATAAAAATATAAATTCAAAACATATCATAAATGATAGATAAACAATTTGATCCGATGTATAACCTTGACAATTAATTCTATTATATTCCAACTTCCATAGGCGAAGTGTCATTCTTCGTGGTTTTGATGTAGTCTCTTTTTTCCCATTGAAAAGATGTTTTTCAATAGTTCAATACTTATGATTTATGTGGAGGAAGTGCCTATACTCATCAAACACCTGCTTTCCTAAACTTGTTGAACGACAAGATTTCATCTTTGGACCACAAATTGGACATGCAAATTTTCCCTTTGTTTGAAGACCTGCAAATCATATATAAATGGATTAAATATGTCAATTTTTATAATTATATATAATGAATAGATTATTTCAAAAACATGCATGATATCTAATTCATAAAATTAAATATCATTAAAGTCATGAAGTCGAACGTTATAACATACCAGAAAAACGTGTTAGCCCTGGGGCATCATGAACTGTCCATACAAGCATTGCATGGAATTGAAATTGTCTTTGTCCTATTGGTCTAGATACGTCATACATAGTGACACCATTCCATAACTTTAGTAACTCGTCGATAAGAGGCTCAATATATACATTCATATCCTTAACTTGGTACTTACCTAGTTGAATGAACATAAACATTACATAATTATTATAACCATTTTATTGCAATATATATAAATTCATGTACATGAATATTAAATGAAAAAACATATAAGTCATTATGCAACAAATAAGACAAATGAGATGCTACTACGTTAAAAAAAATTGATGTAAACAAATACCTAGAACAATCATTGCCAACATTATGTGCTCCTTCTTTATTGACATCCATGGAGGAATGCTATTGTTGATAACAAAAACAAGCCACACCGAGTAAATATATCTCAACTCTCCAAATGGATTGACACCGTCCGCTGCCAATGAAAGCCTAAGATTATGAGGTTCTTCTTTAAAGTGTGTCTATTTTTCCTCCATGTCCCTAAATGCAAAACCATCCATAGGAATTGGAAGAATCTCATCTCCTCTTCTATTACGTGCATGGTAATCCATAAATTGCGCTAAGCTTTCGCATTGAAATAATTGTTGCATACGTGGAATAATGGGAATATAACGAAGAACCTTGCGAGGCACCTTTTTTGTTAGTTGATCTGTTCGATATCTACTAATATGAAATTCTGGGCATTCTGTTGCAAATTCATGTTGTTTATGATATATAATATGATCATTGGGACATGCATCTATTGCTTGATTCTCCATTCCAATATCTTTCATAATGCCAAATAAATCTCGGTATGAGCGAGGTAAAATACTTGATGGTGGTAACAAAAATTCACCAATCAATCTACAACAAAAAATAATTTCTTAATATAAAGAATATTAAAGGTACATACTTCATCCTTTATTTACTAGCGATGAACTAACAACAATTAAAATAGATGAAAAAAAATGACATAAATGACATACCTTAACATCCTTGAGATTGCTATGTTGGATAAACCATTCATAACCTTCAAGTTCACCAGCAATAATACAACAGAGAGAAGAGTTGTTTGGGTGCCTTCATAAAGCGGCTCGTATGGCTTCTCAAGTACAGGTAAATCATGAACATCATCAAAGTCATCTCAATCAACATGATCAGATGTGCCACTATATGTGTCATGGATCAATGTATTTGTACCATCATCTTCAATTGTTTTTTCTGGTGCATGATCATCTTCTTCCATAGGATCATTAACTTCATCTTCGATATTCACAGCTCCATGTTCCTCCGCTTGCAAAACCACATTATCTGGGCCGTGATAATTCATATTGTGTGCCCTAGGGTGCCCCACCTTTATAATAATGATAGACACAAATAAACCATGATCATGATCAAGTGATTTTTTATATATATATCAAATGTTAAAACAATATAAACATTTACAAATTCAATCAATATAAACACATATAATGAACAACTTACCATGGACAATAATCATGCCCCCCCTTCAACGTGACCATGCTGCCTACAATGTTTCTCAGCTGTTGTGATTAAGAGTCTTCTCGTCTTTAAGCCGTTGCAATTATTGCAAGGACAATAACATTTTCCATCACGCTTTCTTTTCAATATAGCCCACAATCTAGCAACTATCTCTTCATTTTGTTTTGGACTAATATTATCTAGCATGATTTTTCTTTACCAAGCTTGAATATTTAGAACTTCAAAAAATATCAAACTCACACGCACTCCAATAATTTTTAATCGTACACAGGTAACAAAATATAATAATTATGATATTTTACACCAAAAAAAATCAGCACGCAACCACCCTTACAAAAGAGAAGATAATCTAAAGTTAATGACCCCAAAAAACATTTTCAAATGCTAATTCTAGAAATTATTAACTTCTGATTTTACAATGATTTCCAACTATTATACTCCTAAAAGCAGAATATTGAACTTGCACAACAAAATGTGGAAATGAAATTGTCAAAATGCAGCTAATAGGCCTCAACAATTAAGGCCTACTCAAGACTTTGTGAAGTCATTGCAAGGTTTCTAGGCCTTACCTGATGATTTGAGCAAGAGGATTAAAGAGTTGGTAAAGAGTTTTGATGACTGGAGTGGCACATCTTTACTAGACATTGTAGATGCCCAAGGAAATGTTAGATCACTACAGCAATGGCAGGATAGGGTAGATAAAATCATTAACACTAGCACATTTTTGGAATCTTTTGAAAGGGAGGTGAATCAAGTAGCAGTAAAGTATACAACTTACAGTGCAAAGGTAAATTAGGTGGTAAATTTTAATTGGCCAACGGATGAGGAATATCAAGGATGGGTAGAAAAGTACTTAACTGAACAAGAATAGGACAGAGTCTATAACCGGCAGTTAATAGCTCAATGGTTATGGTTATAACAAACTTTGGCTATGTCTTGGTGGCAGTTTTGGTGCAAGTTTTCAAAGTTTGGCAAATACGACAGTTATTCTCCAGTGGACAGGATGAACAAGAAGATTCTTCAGAGACTCAGCTGTTGTAACCAATTTTTGAAATGTCATAAGGCAGTCCAAGTGACCAGTGACAGGTGTATTTCTGGTCCGATGCTTTTTGCTCCTTCATTTTCCCTATAAGAAGGATTTCAAGACCAAAAATATGGCTGGTTAGCAAGTTAGATATCTTTAGGTCAAGTCTAACTGAAGTTGCAGAACGAATTTGTAAAGGGCTTGATATTATAGTGAAGATACTATTCTTAGGTTTGGTGATGTGAGTGTTCCAAGGCTTGCTTGCACTGCAACTAAGAGACCCAGCTTGTCTCTTCTAGGAACCTAGTCTCCTCTAGGTCTTGATTGGCTTAGATGATTAAATAAGTCCAATTCTAACTCTTTTCTAAGAGTTCTATCCTTTGTGCTTCACCTTGGAGGACTAACACCATTTGACAAGTTCAATTTCTCTTCCTCACTTAGAAAGTTCTAAATGCTAACTTCTCACAAACGTCATTCTTCATTGCAGGGGTGCCCATCCTATTGAAAACATTCATAACCTTGCATATTTGAACCATTTTAAAGGTTTTTCAACCCTATCCTTACCGGGTTCAAGGTTTCACCATTTGAGACCTTAAACAGGCCTATTCCTTGTAGCCTTTACCAGTCCTGTTTTGTCAATTCTTGCTAAATTTTTCCAAAGACCCTACAAAACTAAAGGTAGATTTGGATACTCATTTGGAAGTTTTAAAAGGTTCAATGGGGCTTAGGGCCTGACAACCTCCATACACTAGTTTCCTACAACTTAGGACAATAGGGCTAAAAGGCCTAATTTCTAGGACTGACTGTAATCTTGCTTGGAACCTGCTCAAACCATAAACTAAATGATTGACATGACCTCAGTCCACCTAGTATGATGAGCTATGATGAAAACCTACTTGAACCTATACCTGTTCCGTACAATACCTCTTTACCCTGCAAAAAATCTTCAAAGACATTCCTAGACCTCTAATTGGGCTCTGTCTGCTCGCCTAGAGACTAGTGATAAAAAGAGTTCTCCACTCTTTCATGCTTCCTAATCCTAGATATATATACACTAATGAATCCCCTAACATTTCCACCTATCCTTAGGTGTTTCCCAAGGCTAGATTTCATGGGGGAGCCATGAAAGCACCGACTGGTCAAGACTGGACCAGTAAGAACTTAAAACCAAAACAATTTGCCTAACACCAAATATCCTACTCTAAACAACTTGCTTATCAAATGAAAAAGAATAAGATAATCCTATAGAACACTAAACAAATACTAAACTCAGTCTCTCAATCCATTAAGCATCTCTGTCATCACAAAAGTTTGGGTTGTTCTTGAAAACATTGTTGCAGAACTCTCTATTTTACTTTCAAAAACTAATTATCAATTACATCATGTCATGAGATTCAAGTCTTGGGTCATAATAGATGCCATCCCCATGATTCTAGGGCTCGTTGGCCGATCTCCCACTTCCTATTCTCAAGGGAATCCAAAGGTAACCGAGTTGCATGCCCATGCTAACTTCTTTACAACATTTGGCATCTTTCTCTATGCCTTGATCCTATTTCTTAGGACCACTATCCCTCTAGATTCCGAGGAACCAACTCACTTAATGGCCTTAAGGCATCTTTACAACAACCACTAAGTGTTTAGAACATCTTTAAGACTCTAATCTCCCATAGACAACTAACATTAAGAAAACTTAAATTACTAACACTAGCTATTTGTGTGACCTTAGTCCTAATGACTAACTCACCTAGCCCACAAAAGCAATGACCTTCTAAAGTCTGAAAACAAACTAACATCCTGAATTGGCTCGAGTCAAGTACAAGCCAAAATAACAAACATGGAGGCTAGCCTAGGTGTGCTCCTGCACCATTTGGTGTCATTCTGTTGTAGGTTTTAGTTTCATGGGTACTTAATTTTCAAGATAGTACTAGCATTTGAATGAAAATTACTCATTTCAAGGTCATGTATCTCCATTGTATGAATATATTATTATCTTGAATAAAATGATCAAGGGTTATTCTATTCATCTCACTGTTATGGTGTGTGATTCTCATTTTGGCTTTAATTCAAGGAATTAATTAAAATGCTTGAGTGAGGTTATAGGTGACTATGTTCATATAAGGATTTGATAAGTACTATTGGGTTAGAATATAGATTGATGGTATTGTAAGGCAGTATTATCTGAGATTTTATATGCTATGTGTCTAGAAGATAAACTTGGTTACAGTAAAAAAACAACCAACACCTTTGATATTATCTAGCTATGGCTCCCAAATCTATTGCAAATTGATCATTAGGGTTAAAATTGAAACCTTGCAAATATAATCTCTGTCCAAATCCATCAAGAATTTTCCATCAGTCATTAACAATTCCCTTATAAAGAATTTGTGAAGCTAGGTCTAAAATCTGGAAATGAAATTCTAAAAATGCACAAGACTATAAATGAAATCTGATGAGATGTTGCTTTTAAATATGATTTTCAAACCTAGAAGTACAAAT
Organism: Sequoiadendron giganteum; assembly: GCA_007115665.2. Classification (NCBI taxonomy): domain Eukaryota; kingdom Viridiplantae; phylum Streptophyta; class Pinopsida; order Cupressales; family Cupressaceae; genus Sequoiadendron; species Sequoiadendron giganteum. Next base: position 461,075,819 of record CM021109.1, read on the forward strand.
CTGACTTCACAAATGAATTCTGGAAAAAGACAATGACTTCCCTCAACCTGGCGATATCTTCTTGAGTTTCTTCTGATTTTCCCCAATAAAATCATCGAGCAAAACACTGTAGCAGTAAATAGTCGATCTCATTTCAATTTATGCCCGCCACAATTTAACTTTGCAGGACCGCCCCAATTTTGGCGAAAGATATTCGTCGAAACGTACACAAAACAACGGCTCGTCGAAATTCCGATGAACGTTGGGGTAAAAATTTTAAAAAAATGGAAATTCGCACAAGTGCCCGATAATAAATCTGATTATATAGGTTTCGTCGGAAGGTTTCATCAGAAATTGGGGTCCAATGAGTTAGTGATTATGGTGAAGTAGGCCATCCAGCTTATAGGTGCCTGGAGAAAGCATCATCTTGAAATGCTGAGAAGAGGGTGGCATATGCATAAGAGGACACCATGAGCATAAAATCACCTGAGACCAGTCATATTGAATCTGAAATGGGAGAGAATCTGATGTTTAGGAGAGTGTTGATTAGACAACCGGTCAAGGAAGAACCAAAACAAAGAAGAGCTCTATTTAGAGTAAGATGCAAGATACTTGGGAAATTATGCAAGGTCATTGTAGATTCAAGTTCAACAGATAATATTATCTCAGAAGAGGCAGTAAAGAAGCTCAAACTGGAGAAGGTACCCCACACTAACCCCTACAAGGTGACATGGTTGAACAAAGGGTAGAGTGTTCTTGTGAATGAGCAAGTAACGGTGGAATTTTCTACTGGAGGGTACAAAGATAAGCTAGTTTTTGATGTATTACCCATGGATAAATGTCATCTACTACTGGGTAGACCATGGAAATATGATAGGAGTGCCATGTATGATGGAAAGGAGAATACAATTTCATTTAAGAAGGATGGGAAGACCTTTAAGTTGTAGTCACTGTCAGAAGAAGATGAAGGATAGTCAAAGGCACCAAGTGTTCTACTAAGTAGTGGGAAGGAGCTCCTTAACACCCTACATGAAGGAGGAGAAGGATATGTAGTCTTGTTGCAGTCCAAAGAGGAAGATAAGACTGAAAAACCAGTCATACCTGGAGAAGTCCAGAATTTGCTTGAAAAGTATAAAGACATAGTAAGTGATGGTACACCTGCAACTTTACATCCCAAAAAAGCTATTAGTCATCAAATTGACTTCATACCTAGAGCATCATTTCCTAACATAGCAACATATAAGCTTACACCAGATCAAAATCTAGAGGTAGCTAGACAAGTGCAAGAATTGTTGGATCAAGGCTTGATTAGGAAGAGCATCAACCCATGTGCAGTACCAGTGGTCTTAGAAACTAAGAAAGGAGGAAAGTGGAGGTTATGCACTGACTCCAGAGCAATAAATAGGATCATAATCATATATAGATTCCCTATTCCAAGGATTGAAGACTTAATGGATTGTCTTGGAGGAGCTCAGTATTATACCAAATTGGATCTCAAGAGTGGATACCATCATATCAGAATCAAGGATAGAGATGAGTGGAAGACAACATTCAAGACAATAGATGGGTTGTATGAGTGGAGAGTTATTCCATTTGGCCTCTCTAATGCCCCTAGTACATTCATGAGGCTCATGAATGAAGTGCTCAAAGACTTTACAGGGTTATTTGTGGTGGTGTATCTTGATGATATACTTATCTTTAGCAAGACAGCAGAAGAACACCTTAAGCATGTGGAGTTGGTTCTTAGAAGATTGCAAGAGGAGAAGTTAGCCATCAACCTAGAGAAGTGTGAGTTTTTCAAACAAGAACTTGTATATTTGGGTTTTGTAGTGTCTCAAGGGTCATTGAAAATGGATCCAAGTAAGGTGGAAGCTATCCTAAATTGGCCTACACCAACTATAGGGATTGAGGTAAGAAGTTTCCATGGATTGTCTCAATTTTATAGGAAATTCATAAGAAACTTTAGTGGCATATGTGCACCAGTCCTAGAGACAATCAAGGGTGGTTTGAATACTAAGTTTGTGTGGACTCAAGAGGCTGAGAAAGGGGTTGAGAAACTGAAACAAGAATTGGCAACTCAACCTATTCTCTTATTGCGAAGCTTTGACAAATTGTTTACTGTGGAGTGTGATGCTAGTGGAGTTGCAATAGGAGGAGTGCTTAGTCAAAAGGCCAGGCCCATAGCTTTCTTCAGTGAAAAGCTCAATGAAGCCAAGAAGAAGTATTCTACCTATGATCTAGAACTATATGCTTTGGTTCAGTCACTTAGGAAGTGGAGGCATTACCTTCTACCCAAGGAGTTTATGGTTTTTACAGACAATCAGGCACTTAGTTATATCAACACCCAGGAGAAGTTGAGTAATAGACACTTGAAGTGGATGGATTACATCCAAGCTTTTACTTTCACCATCAGGCACAAGAAGGGACAAATGAACAAGGTAGCAGATGCATTGAGTAGAAGATTGCTGACAGTCCAAGAGATATAGGTCAAGAGCATTGGAATAGAGAGTTTCAACGATCTCTATGGAGAAGATGAAGATTTCTCAGAGGCCTACAAGGTATGTTCTAACTTTGAGAATCATTTTCATAGTCAATACTCAGAGTATACTTTGCAAAGTGGATTGTTGTTTCAAGGGAATCAGCTATGTGTTCTGAAAGGGTCAATGAGAGAAAACCTCAATCAGGAAAAGCATAATGGTAGTCTTAGTGGACATTTTGGTATCAATAAGACATTAGAACTAGTGCAAAGGTTCTACTATTGGCCTAAGTTGACAAGAGATGTCAGGAGGTATGTGGAGCATTGTGTTGTGTGTATGAAAGCTAAGGGAGGAGCTAGTAATGCTGGACTATATCAACCCTTACCCATTCCTAATAGACCATGGGAGTGTGTGAGCATGGATTTTGTGGTAGGACTTCCTAAGACCAAGACTGGTTTTGATAGTGTGTATGTAGTGGTGGACAGATTCAGCAAGATGAGTCACTTTATTCCTTGCAAAACCACTCATGATGCTAGCTATATATCTCACCTTTTCTTCAATGAGATTGTTAGGATTCATGGATTGCCTTTGAGTATTGTTTCAGACAGGGATGTTAAATTCATGAGTCACTTTTGGAAGAATCTATGGAGCAGATTGGGTACCAACCTATCCTTTGGATCAGCTTACCATCCTCAAATAGATGGTCAAACAGAGGTGGTTAACAAGGTTCTAGGTAACCTACTAAGGTTCCTAACTAAAGAATATAGACAGACTTGGGATATGGTAATCTCACAGGCTGAGTATGCTTACAATGATAGTGTCAACCGGACCATAGGGAAGAGTCCATTTGAGATTATGTATGGAATGCACCCAAGAGGGATATGTGAGCTCAGGGATCTAGGAGCTATGGAGAATAGGAGTGGACATGTTGAAGACTTCACTCAAACCATGAAGGAGATTCAGGAGTAGGCAAAGAGGATAGTCACCGAGGTTACCCAAAAATTGAAAGACAAGGTAGACATGTCAAGGAAGGATGTGCAATTTGTAGTAGGAGACTTTTTCATGGTTCACCTTAACAAATCAAGGTTGTATAAGGGTATGTCAACCAAGCTACAAATGAAAAGAGTAGGACCATGCAAGATATTAGCCAAGTATGGGAATAATGCATACAAGGTGGAGTTACCTTCTGATTTGAGAATTTCACCAATTTTCAATGTTGCTGATTTGATCAGGTACAAGGGATCAGTCAATGATATAGCATAAACTAGTAGGGAGATCTTCCAAGATGTCAGTAACATAGCATTACCTACTAAAGACAAACTACAAGCCGAGATCATCTTGGAGTTAAGAGTACATAAATCTACAAGGAAGAGAGTGTACATGGAGCACCGCATCAAGTGGAAGGACAAGTCAGAATCTAAGGCTAAATGGGTACAAGAAGATCAGTTCAAGGAGCATGGAATTGATAGGTGACTAATCTCTCCTTCCCTTCCTTACTGTTTGGCAAAGAGGGGGAGAATGGTGCAGGAGCACCTAGGAAGCACTAGGAAGCACTAGGCAATTTGAGGGCCTAGAATGAATTTTTGTGTTTTTGTTACTTTAAAGGTCATGTTGACCATTAGAATTGAGTTAGAGACTGAATAAAATGCCTTGGTCAGGAGTTATCAGGAGTGCAAAGGTTTGTGAGTTTAGAAGTTCACTTGTATTAGTTTTCTAGGCAATTTGGTAAAAGAGGCAAAATGGTACATTCAACACCTTTGCCACTTGATAACTAAAATGTCTGACCAAGGAAGGAATAACTAATTTGGGAAACCTATATAAGGTGTTCCTCGACGTGTAGATTGGTTGGAAGGATTGTAATTTTAAATTTGGTGAAAGATAAGTGTGGACAGTGAGAAGAATTGTCAAAATTTTTGTGTTTTCTTTGTATTTCAGTGATCAGGTGCAATCAAGGCCCTATAGAATGTTATAGTTGGTAGTAATTGTGATGTTCTAATCTTGTGTGGTAACATTTAGGGTGTGAATTCAATTTACAGGTGTGCTTGTAGTTGTTTTGTTTCCTTGTAAGTTGCTGATCTAACTGGCAACCTGTCAAAGATGGGGTTTTAGTTCCTTTTCCCACTGCACCTAGTGTACGGGATTTTGGGGATTGGGGCTAGACTCCATGAGTGTACAAATGGTATAATTAGGAGTAGGTAGGACACAAGAAAGCACTGTGAAAGACTTCTCCTAGGCGGGCTTGACAGTGCCCGACTAGGAAAGTCAAGAAGTGTAAAACACTTGGCTTGCAGGGGTGACTTTTCCTTGCTAAACCACATGGTAGAAAGGTGGATGGAAGCCTTGTAGAGGCTTGGTAACAAGGAGGAGGTTCCAACAGTCCGTTTGAGTGGAGAACCAAATAACGGTTCACCGGGTGGTCAAGAAATGGCTTTAAAAGGCCTAAATTTTCTAATTTGGAAGGTTTGACCTGTGTACGGATAGTCAAGGAATAAGACCTTTGAAATATTGAAGTGGTAGGCATCAAGACTGAGAATCCATAGAAGAGATTTGGGGTTCGTTGGAGAACTTGGGTAAGTTACCTCATTTCCTCGAAGGAAAGACCTATTTTGGAGGCCTAGAATTAGGGAACTAAAACCCTAGGTGAGGGTTTGGTGAAAGCGATGAATTGTTGGAGTTTGGTGGTTGTCCAAGAACCCTAGGAAGATGCTATGAAGCCATTGAAAACATATATACACCCCTGCAAGGACCTAATGGAATGGTGAGGACAGTTATCCTTTAGGGAAGATTAAGGGCTAAGGAAGAGTTAGTGGCAAGGCACCAAGATTGGCTTGGTAGATTAAGGGTTTGATGATAGTAGGGTTGGCTAGTAGAGTTAGGGGTGCCTACATATGAGATAGGACCTAAAGGTTAAGGTGGGAGAGTCACCTAGGAGTTCTTGAGAACAAGGATCCAGAGCATGGAACAGTGAGTGTTCCATCCAACCCTGCCCTATCAGATGCAATATCAATAGAAATTAACATCCAAAGAAAAAAAATCATTCAAGGGGGGAAAATTTGAGGCGTGCTAATTGTTTATATTATAGATCCAAAATAAAATTCCTATGTTAGCACTAAAGGGGGTTGTTAGAAATTAGTAATTAATAGAGATTATTGAATAATAATTAATAATGTAAGTGATTATATAATAATAACTTTAGTTAGTTGAGATTATTTATTAGTTTTTTTAAATTTATTTGTAGGTTATATGGCTGTATAAATCCATTGAATGTAATAATGATGATTTGAACATGAATTATTATATTTGTGTATTGGAGCCTTGTGCTCTTTATTTATTTTTCCTAATTCCAATATTGAAGGAATTAACTATTCTAAGACCTTTTCTTCTTTTTCCAATATGTTTTTCATGCATCTTGTACTTTCACCTGCCACATCACAGTGATGATTATATTATTAGATAGATGATGAAGAGTTTTTTTTTGTATGGTGAAATTTATGATGATATTTATACGTAGTAGCCTCCAAGTTTTGTGTAGGACACTTCATATGTTTTAATCTTCATCATTCATTATATGGTCTCATAAAAGCCCCTTGATCTTAGTATGAGAAGATGGGTCGTTTCTTGTTTTCTTCTAGTTTCACTCAATTCTATTATGATCCCACAATTTACACTCAAAGATAGGGGATGGTATTTTTATTTGTTCGATGTTTGGATGACTTGATTCTTATAGGAAATTCATCTTGCATGATCCAAATTGTATAATGAGCATTGATGGAGAAATTTGATATGTCAAATCTTGGAATTTTATATTAATTCTTTTATTTATAGGTTACTTATTATTTAGATGGGATTTTCATATTGTACTAGAAGCACACTCTTGATTTTTTTCAAGAATTTGGCATGCTTGATTATAGGCTTGTACCCACTCTATTCCAGTTAGATGTTGTATTTTATTGTAGCTTCTCCACACCTATATTTGATGTTACATTGTACACACAATTAGTTAGAAATATTTATATCTAACACATTTTGATCTTGATATTCCTTTTATGGTTGGACTTATCTCCCATTTATCTTAAGATCCACATCAGAGTCGTTGGAAGGATACCAAACATATTTAGAGATATATTTAGGGAACCTCATATTTTACTATTTAATAGACATTAGGATACTCTTAGATTATCAAATTTATAAATCACACTATGCTAGTGGTATTGATGATAGGAAGTATACTTCTAATTGTGTCTTTTTCCTTGGTTCTAGGTCCATTGCATGATCTTGCAAAAATTAGTTGGCTCTTGTGTTATCGTATATAGAGGCTAAGTGTCAATAAATATTTTTTCTATCCAAGAGATTATGTTGATTTGATAATTACTAAGCTAAGTTTTTATTTTCTCCTAGTATCCCACTATTCTTTGGTGTGACAATTAAAGTTCCATAAAAATTTCTCTCAAGCTAGTGGATCATCAATTAACTAAGCATATTGAGATCCACATGCACTTCATATGACAACTCATCTAGGGTGGTTTTCTTAGCTTGGAGTATTTTCCATTAGATGAGAAAGTTGTGGACATCTCCACTAAGTCTTTAATATCACCTCATTATCTTTAGCTATTATCAATGCTTGAAGAAAATGAAGTTTTTCTTATGATTTATTATTGAGTTCTCATTCCTTTACATTTTCATGTATTATTTTAATCTTTTTCTCTTTTGGAGAAGAGTTTTTTCTTATAGGGTTGTCTCCTTCTCTCCATTATCTAGAGATACTTTTTGTACATGGGTACCTCATTAGGACTAGTTGCAAGGATCCATAATTTATTTACATGTTTTATTTGTTTCTTCCCAAGTTTTAGTTGTTGATGATTGTATCTATACCTACCTCTAGACAAGTACCAATAATTTCAAGATTATGTTGAAAAATAGAAAGAAAACATTTCTTAAAACTATGTTAAGGTGATGCAACAAATAACTTTGACACTAATAATAAAGTGGCACAAAATTTACTGTTCAAGAATAATATTCACTCATGGAATCAAAGATAATATGTATGCATGATTTCAAACAATTTATAAACATTAATCATCAAGACAAATAAATAAAGGCATGATTTATAATAGAGAATAAAATAAAAATAAATGCATAGGCACCAAATGTCGCATCCTCCTCATTGTTTAACTATGAAAAAAATACCAATTACAAAATTTTCATAGTAATACAATACTCAATCAGCCCTAAGAAGCACCCACTAACCTGCCTAAATATCTATTGATTTTTCTCTCCACCCTAAAAAAAGATCTCCATTTTTTGGATTCTTTCATACATCTATTTTTATACATTTTGATGACTATCTACTTGACATTACAAAAGTTACAATTAAATTATAAGTTGCAATGTATTTAGAGAACCTTAGCTAACTACAAATAAAAAATTACAAATTCCTTAACCTTCAAGATGCATGAGATTCTCATTGTGCATGTTTAGAATCATTAAACTTACATTGGCCATGCATGCTAAAAACTATGACTTAAATTTTATGTCTCTGAAGAACATAAAGGTGAAACTTGTTTCATATGTGAAGCCTATAGAACTTACTAACTCAATAATCTTCAACCAATGGTGCAATGTTTTCCCTTCTTTATTATGACAAGATCTCCCCAGTGTGTGAGCCATTGGATATCTTCTATTGATGATCAACTATTACGAGTCTTTGATCATCTCTTTGCTAAAAATGGATCCACTATTCCAACTTGGTAGTGTAGACACCTAAAATTGACCACTTGTGTTTGGTCAAATTTATTCCTATTTCATCAAAAATCCCTTCTTATTCTCATTGATTAAATAATATTGCTATTATTGGAAATATGCCTCTTTCAAGAAACAAAATTAGGTGACCAAGATTTAATCAAATTTAGCAAAAAATTGAAACAATGGAAGTGGCTGGGTGTTGGGGCTGAAGGTGACTCAAGTGGTTTGTTAACCATATGGAAGACTCAATCGGTTTTGGTGGAAGAATTCATCTCTCGTTGGCATTGGATGACATGTCGGGTAAGAAGTCTAACTTCTAGTCTTTAGTTTTTGCTCATAAATGTTTATGGCCCCTCTTTGTGCTCACATAAAAGACTTGTTTGGAAAGAGTTTGATGAGGTCCTTAATAGTTTAGATCAGGGCTTTTGTATTATGGGGGGAGACTTCAATGCTATTTTATGCTCTGAAGATAAGAAACGTGGAGTAGAAATGGCTCTTCAATCGCAAATAGATTTTCAGAACTTTGTAGATAGAAACATGCTGGTGGAGATCCACACTAGGAATGGTAGTTTACATGGACCAATTGTAGAAAAGGATTTTGTAGTATAGCTGAAAAGATGGATAGATTTTTATTTAAGGGAAATTTTAGTCTTTTCCCCTTCAGTCTGGACAATAAAATTAATCTGAGGAGTGGATCTGATCATTTTATAGGTCAATTGATTATTGATGGTGATAAGGGGCCTATACATTGTCCTTTTAAGTTTAAAATGATGTGGTTTAAGGATCCTAGCATTTTAGGATTGATAGAATCTTGGTGGAAGGAATGTTCCCGGGGTGGCTCTAAATTGTTCAACATTGTCACCAAGATGAAATATGTGAAGCAACAGTTGAAACAATGGAATAAGCATTGCTTAAAAAAAAAATTGAGGAAAGGCTTAGAGTGGAGGAAGAATTGGAAGCTCTTTCTGAAATCATAATTCAATAAGGCATGGATGATGCATGCTTCGAACAAGAAAAGGAGTTGACAAGGAAATTCAATGAAGTGTTGGCTAGAGAAGAAAATTTTTGGAGACAAAAATCAAGAGAAATTTGGCTAAAGGTAGGGGATAGAAACACTAAGTTTTTTCAAAATTCAGTTAAAGCTCATCGAGAAGTGAATAGAGTAAGTTGTATAAAGACAGTTGATGGTCATCTTTTGGAAGATCCTCTTGAAATTAAAGCCTCTGCAGTTGTGTTTTTTTAGAATCTTCTTAATGATTGGGAAGGATCAAATTTAGAAGCTCAACATGTAATTCTGAAAGACATTCCAAAGTTAGTTTCCTCTTTGTAGATGGAGCTTTTGAATGGAAATTTTTTGGAGGAAAAAATCAAGTTGGCAATCTTTGACCTTCAGCTTGAGAAGGCTCCTGGTCTAGACGGTTTCCTAGTGGATTTCTTTTTAGAAGTGTTGGGAGTTTGTGGGTAAGGATGTGTCTGAGGCAATTGAGGAGTCAAGGTGCTTTGGTAATTTTCTTAAGGAAATGAATAATACTTTAATTGATCTTATTCCTAAAAAGGAGAACCCAAAATCTTGGGATGAATTTTCCCCCATTTCCCTTTGCAACACATTTTATAAAATTCTTGCAAAAGTTGTGGCTAATCCTTTGAAGAATATTTTATTGTTCATCATTTCAGATGAGCAGACTGGCTTTGTTCCTAGAAGGTCGATTCTTGATGGTGTGATACTAGCTCAAGAGGTCATTCATTCAATCTAGAAGACAAAAAACCTGCAATGTTATTGAAATTGGATATCAAGAAAGCTTATGACAGGGTTAATTCACATTTTTTGTTCAAACTTATGGAAGCTTTTAGGTTTCAGAAAGCTTGGTTGGATTGCAAGCCCACATTACTCAGTGCTTTTGAATGGGTCTCCCGAAGGTTTTTTTGTAGCCTCAAGGGGTTTAAGGAAAGATGTGTTGGACTCAAGGGAACACTAAGAGGGGGGGTGAATTAGTGTTTTGCAAATCTGAAATTTATTAATCTGATAATTAAACCATTTCAGCATTAAACCAAAGAAAAATACAAACACACAAAGTAATCATCCACAACACCATAACACAAGGATTTTTACGTGGAAACCCTATTAGGGGAAAAACCACGGTGGAAGTTAATCCACAATTCGAGTACTCAAATATAAGTTTTTAAAAAAGGGAATGCACTTGCATTCAAGCACACTACCTAGAGCTCACTGCTCAAAATAAAGGCTCACTGCCTTACAAAAGTTTAGATTAAAACCATCTGAAGGGTTGAACTGAAGTAGTAGCATCTAATTATGCCAAGTTATAGTTTTTGTTAGGCTCATGGATCAGATTCTGGATCCTCAGTCTGATTTTGTTCTTCACTATGCTTTGCTCTACTCTTCTCTACAATTTGCAACATAAATCCATGCATAGATGAATTCACAACACTATCCTTCTGATTTTCACATCACACACTCATGTACTATGCATACTACACATTCTCCCATACAAAATGATACTATCGATCTCATATATATATCAGCTATCAAGGATTTTATCATTCATATGTCAGCTTATATAAAACATAAAATTATTTTCAACTTTTGGCAAAACCCACCACTAATTCTTTATGCATATCCTCCAAAGTTGGTTAATACATAGAGAGGACCCAAATAAACATATTCAAGCACAAAAACATTTAGCCAATTACTTCTTAAACATCTGCAATGACTAATTTCGCCAAGTTGTCCTTCTTAGCACAGATAGTTAGAAAATTAGTGCACCACATCTCCTAGACCGTGCACTAGTAACTGACCAAGAGGTGGAGGATTTTGAGAAAGTGTTGTTGGAAAGGAGAATTCGGCAAAGACAGGGTAGGGATAGGTTGAGGTGGAATGCATCACCAACTAGGGTTTATTCAACTAAAATTGGTTATGCCATTCTGGCTTCTTTAGGGGTCGAGGAACCAATCTGTCCAATTCATTTGTGTTGGAATAAGGCATTTCTTCATAAAGTGGGTATTTTTACATGGGTGGCTGCTCAGGGAAGGGTTCTTACAGGAGATAGATTTGCTAAATTGGGCTTTTATGGCCCTTCTAGATTTCCTTTATGCTAAGCAGGTGAAGAGACCATATACCACTTGTTTTTGAATTGTTAGTTCATGTAGGGAATTTGGCAGTGGTTATGATAAAAAATTTTATGGAAAATTGCTCTTCCTAATAAATTGTTCGACTAGTTAAATTCATGACCGTCTCAGTTAAATAAATCATTGTTTGGGGATTTATGGGTGTCTAGCCCATCGATTGTGTTATGGTAAGTTTAGAAGGAGAGGAACATGTGTATTTTATAGGAGAAGGAGCTTTTTATTCCCAGGTTGTAGTGCAAAATTGAGGCTTGTATAGTGGAACTCTTTAACGCCAGATTGGAAGTGTTGAATCCTAAGAGAGGCAATTTCTTAGATTGGTACTCCTAGGTTTTCAAGAATTGGTTTGGCTTAAAATCTCCAAGTTGTGGGGGTTTTGGAGGAGCTGCTTCTTTGGAAGAATGTAGTAAGGTGGTATGGTCTCCACTTGAACCAGGATGGGTAAAATTGAATTTTGATGGGGCATTTGGTGCAAGAGCACTTCTTAGATTTCATGCCTCCATGAGGCACACTTAATTTCTTGGATTAAGTTAGCAAATTTGGTGTTGTAATTAGGTCCAATGGAACTTTTAAAATATGTTTAAAGTCATAGTTTATCTTTTGGTGTCAATTTGTCACATTTGCACAAAGTTGAAAAATTGTAAAAGTTGCTCAAAAGGTTGTCAAGCAACTTGTCAAAAAGTGTCATTTAGGTGGTTTTTTAACAAATTAATTGAAAGGTGCTTGAAAATAATTGGTTTTGGTTGGAAATTTATAATTACACCCTCCAAAACTCTAATTGGGGGTTGGGGACATTATTTTTTCAAGTTGATGAATGGAAACCTCCATTTTTGTGTGCATTTTTTGATTTTTACTTTGTTTTTCAGGTTGAAGTTGTGCATTGTAAAACCTAGTATGGCCTCATATAAATGAATATAATATATGGATGGAAATATATTTGTTTCTAGTTTACAATTATTTTTGTCTCATTGAATTTTATGGGTTTTTATGGGAGATATGACTATTTTGGTGAGACTGCCATATTCTAACAATGTTTGCAAGAGATTACAGTTTGAAAAACGTAATGGTATAGAATTTTCCATAGATATTTTGATCTAAAACCAATTTTATTTTGTTTCTATGTTAACCTAATTTTATTTTCTTCAAGTCTTGTCAAATTTCTTTAAGATTTGAAAAAGTTATGACCATTTTTGTGAGGGCGGGTCTGAACCCTACCTAGGGTTTGCAATTTTGGGGAAAATGCAATAACTTTCTTTGCCACAACTGGATCTTCATAAAACGTGGAGGAAAAGTATGTAATTATGTTATCTTCAATCTCACCAAAGCGATCGGATTCATTATTTTTTTTTTTGTGAAATTAATTAATGATAGTTCATTGCATTGAATTGTGGACTTCCATGACAATGTTTCTACTGTGATCTAGAAAGCACTTAAACATTGTTTGAGATGAATCAGTTTATCAAAGTTGTCAAGTGAATAAATTTTGTTGCATTTTTGTCATTTTTGGTGATGGATAATTGTTTCAATTTTGTTAAGTTGTGCTAAGTGAAGGTTCCTCTGCATCAAATTGGTATCAGAGGTAGAAGGCTTTGGGAAAAGAGAGTTTGTGGTTTGTGTAGGTTAAGAAGAACTGGTTGTTGCCAAGAGACTAGGGAGAGAAAAGTTGAGACACCTAGGTGAGGCAAGAGTAAAGTGAAGTGCAAGCAAGGAGGGAATTGCTTGTGAAGATGGATTTGCTGAGAAGGTATTTGCAGGCAGAGGGTTCACAAAAAGAGAGGAAGAGAAAAGATGAAAAGACAAAGAAAAAGAAGAAGGATCAAGAGATAAGATAATTTATGCAAAAACCAGAGGAAATTAGTATTAGGATAGAAAAATTTGAGGTTGAGATGAAGTAGTTGTATAGGCAAGCCACAAGTTGTCATTTGACAATGACGAAGAGAGTTGGGTGGCCCATCAAAAAGATTATTCAAAGAAGGAAAAGACAAGAAAGGACAAAAACAAATGAGTCAGAGGTAAAGTTTGTTGAGCAAAGAAAGTTACAAGTTGAGATGCATGATACTTCATTTGTGTTTGAAGATGAACCAATAGAAGGGCATATTGATGTTGAGATTAATGATATGGTTGTTGTTGGTAATCAAGTAGTTGATGAAATTGTTGTTGATGAACAAGTAGAGGAGGTTGTTGATGTTGTTGATAAAGTAGGTATTGATACTCTAGATGTTGTTGATAATAAGGTTGTTAATAAAGATGTTGCAGATTTGTTTGCTAATGAGGTGTATGAATATTTGTAAGAATATGATGCAGGTTGTGGTTATGGTGAAAACATTCTTATATGGTACTCTAACGATGAGAATGAAGATATAGGTGATGCTACTGAGGTATATACACAAGAAGTGGACTTTTGGAACATGAAAAATGAGAAGTTGCTAGAAAAGAGATGGTATAAGAAGAAGAGGAAGAAGGAAAAATTGTAAAATAATTGGAAGACTAGGAAGAAAGATCAGACTAGTTTTCAAGAGGACTTGAATTTTCTTTTCTCTGGGAGTATAGTGCAGGAGCACCTCTTGGATTTTATGCCTCCTTGAGGCATGCTTGAGTTCTTGGATTAAATTAGGAAATTTGGTTTTGTAATAAGGGCGAATGAAACATTTCAAATATGTTTTTTCATAGTCTATCTTTTGGTGTCAATTTGTCACATTTTGTCACATTTGCATAAAGTTGCAAAAATTGTAAAAGTTGCTCAAAAGGTTGTCAAGCAACTTGTCAATAATTGTCATTTAGGTGTTTTCTTAACAAAATAATTAAGAGGTGGTTGAAAATAGTTGGTTTTGGTTGTAAATGTATAATTACACCCTCCAAAACTCTAATTGTGGGTTGGGGACATTGTTTTTGAAGTTTGATGAATGGAAACCTCCATTTTTGTGTGCATTTTTTTATTTTTACTTTGTCTCAGGTTGAATTTGTGCATTGTACGGCTTGGTATGGCATCATATCAATGAATATAATATATGGATGGAAATATATTTATTTCTAGTTCACAATTATTTTGTCTCATTGAAATGTATTGAGTTTTGTGGGAGATATGACTATTTTGGTGAGAATGTCCTATTCTAACAATGTTTGCCAGAAATTACAGTTTGAAAAACGTTTTGGTACAAATTTTTGAGTAAATATTTTGATCTGAAACAAATTGTATTTTTTTTCTATGTGAACCTAATTTTATTTTCCTCAAGTGTCATCAAATTTCATTAAGATTTGAATAAGTTATGACCATTTTTGTGAGGGTGGGTCTGAACCCTGCCTAGGGTTTACAGTTTTGGGGAAAATGCAATAACTTTATTTTCCACCATTGGATCTTCATAAAACTTGGAGGAAAAGTCTATAATTATGTTATCTTCAATCTCACTAAAGAGATTGGATTCATTATTTTTTTTGTGAAAGTTATTAATGACATTTCATTGCATTGAATTGTGGGCAGCCATGACAATGTTTCCAATGTGATCTAGAAAGCACTTAATCATTGTTTGAGATGAATCCATTTATGAAAGTTGTCATGTGAATAAATTTTGTTGTATTTTTGTCATTTTTGGTGATGGATAATTGTTTCAATTTTGTGAAGTTGTGCTAAGTGAAGGTTCCTCTACATTAGCATCTAAGGGTAATCCTAGCCCTTCAGGTGCGGGTTGTATTGTAAGAGATTGCAAAGGAATGATCATGGGGAAGCTAGCGAAGTCTCTCTTGGAAGGTACAAACAATGTTTTTGAATTTCAAGCTCTTATTCTTGGTTTGGATTTGTGTAAGGAATTGGGGGTGACGAGAGTAATAATTGAAGGGGATTCCACTCTTGTGATCAATGCACTAATGTCCAAGCAGATTCCTAATTGGAAGCTTGGGGAGAAGTTGGATGCAGCTTTGGAACAGATTATTAGGTTTGATCAGGTAATATTTAATCATATTTTGAGGGAAGGTAATCTTCTTTCCAATTTAGGAATAACAGGTCCTGATTTAAAATAAACAAGATTGGGTAGGAATTAAATTATGTGGGAGGTAGGGCAGATGCCCCTCCAAGCTAGCGGAGGGGGGTGGCATTTGATGCCACGGTGGAAATTTCATTGGGGAGAGGAAGGTTGAGTTGGTGGTTATAATGGTATGTGATGGTTAAGGGAATTATTTTTCAGCCATATGGTGGATAGCTGGAGACAGCTACGACACCCATTTCAATGTACAGTGATGAGTGTAAATACCGCCCGAAGGATTTACTCCTCATGGCAAGGACATCTTGCTCGTTTGATGGTGTACAATTTGTGTAGGATGGCGAAAACCTTGCGAATAGTGTTTTTATTTATTGATGGTTCGTATCAATTTTTGGCTAAGGTTTTCTTTGCAAGTCTGAGTGGAGACTGTGAGCTTCCTTCCTTCCTTTCTATCGGGTGTGGATAGACCAGGGATGCTGATGGCGAAGTGCTCAAAATTTGTAATTGATGTCTCGATTGAGGGCCTGGCAAGATTTGGGGTGGATACACCAATATCATTGTGGTTGAAGGAGAGGCAAAATTCCTTTAGGGAGATTATAGACCAAAGATTGAAGCGTATTTTTCTTAATTATGATCCCTTGGTCGTTGTGTCTATGAAGATGATTTTGGGTTCTAGTCACTTTGAAAGCAAGGAGTACGGGAGGGATAATCTACATGTTTCTTATCATTTCTTGGCATCTCTCTTGGAAAAAAAAATTCCCAAGGTAGAAGCGAAGGGGCTGTTGGTTAAAATCTTTGGGGAAGATTTGGTGGAAGGGGTGGACGAGGTTCTTACTGCAGTGATTGAAGCAAAGGGTTTCTTGAGGGCTTGCGATTTGGAGTGGCTCTGCTTGGAAAAGACTTTGAAGATGTATCCATTTCCCCTAGATTTTCATGGGATAGGACTTATGAGGCATAAGATGATTGTGGTGGGGGTTGTAGAGTTTTTGAAGAATTTTTTTGAGTTGACGGTGGCCGGTGGTGTGGAATGAGAAAAGGATTTTGAGGCCTTTGCAAAAGATAATGGTTTTCTGTAAGTTGGGCTATGGGTTAAGTTTTTTTGGTCTATGGGGGTTTGGTGTAGTAGTTTTTTGATAGTTTGGTTGGAGCTCTGTTAGCAGTATAGCCATGAAAATGGAAATTTTTACGTGTTTTACTCTAGTCAGGGTTACTGTGGTTCTGGTCGGGATGGAAATTCTATGAATTCTAGTTTTTAATAGAATAATTTTGTTGGTTGAGTGGCTCTCGGGCCATTTTTTTGTGATGAAATTTAATATCCCTACATTGCAGACATTTTTAGTTGATAATATCAATAATAAAATACTCATCTTGCATATCAATTTTTTTTTGCTATTATTTAATTAATGTTACCACTTCTCCTAAACTCTTTTAAATCCCTAAGGTATTTAATTAATTAATTAATTAAATACTTTACCCTTCTAGCCTTTCTTCTCTAAATTAAATAAATATGCCCATTTATTTAATTAGTCATTTATCCCACATGAATTAAATTTAATATTTAATTCTCCACCTTTCTCTCTCCTAGTCATATCTTGCATAATTATTTTATTATTTCTAGTCCATTTTCTAATCCCCTCATTAGGGATGTGCACACACCTAATCCATGATTAGGACGTGTCACATCCTCCAACTTTTGCAAGTTGCACCCTAATCAACCTCATTAGCCTAATCCCTCACCTAGCCATCTTCCCTAATCACTTGCTCAATCTAAACCCTTTGATTAGGAAGGGTTAATATCTTTTCCATTTATGGCACCCCTCCTTGGTTAACTCAATCTTAATGGCATTCTCCTTTTGGAGAATTAACCCCATATGGGTTACTTCTCCCAAAGTACCAATGAGGAATTTTAAATTCCTCTTTATTCTTCCCATGCACTTTAAAAGGAATTTTTAATTTATTTTTGTCATTCCTCCCAATCATAAGGGGAGAATGGAAAATAAATCCCTTTATGAGGGTGAAATGTAGAAAAATATGGGGGAGTCCTAGGTTTAGTGTATAAAACCTAAAGTCAATTTCAACTTTTCCTAGGGTTTCATTAGGATGCAAATCAACAAGGCAAATGGATTGCCTTTCAATCATAAAGGTGAGTCAATCAAACCTAGATTTGATCCTTTTGAGTCTTGGAAATGGGATGGAAATGATTTATTATGATTAACCTAATTAGACTATATGACCTAACATGAAAAATGCAAGATCCCAACAAGTAACAGACTAAAATAGTAAATTGCAAGGAGGAAAGTGCAGGAGACTATGTACCTATCTTGAAAATTTGGTTTTGGTATGCACAAGAGGATTGGGACACCTAGGGGCATATGGGTCTTTGATAGGGTGTCCTGCTCTACTTTTGGGGTCCTCTGATGACAAATCTAAGCTTATGATATTTTATTGTAGAGTTGTCAGAATGTTGTTGGATAATTATGTAGGTGAGTTTTTGTGTCTTAACAAGATGTAGGGATTTGAATGAAAGAATAAAAATTTCATATTCAATATCTCTTCAATCCTCTTCAGACCTAAAATCTACACATTCAAAGAGAGGGAAAATGTTGGGCCATTTAGGGGATTGGCTTAGTCAAACCTCGTGTAAGTGTTTCCACTTCCACAATGGAA
This sequence comes from Sequoiadendron giganteum, assembly GCA_007115665.2. Taxonomy (NCBI): domain Eukaryota; kingdom Viridiplantae; phylum Streptophyta; class Pinopsida; order Cupressales; family Cupressaceae; genus Sequoiadendron; species Sequoiadendron giganteum. The sequence continues at coordinate 461,093,799 of CM021109.1, forward strand.
ATGTCAATGATCAAATGATAATGGAAAGGAAGGATTGATTAAATCACAAAGTGTTACAACTCACCACCCTTCAATTGCTTCCTTGAAGGATTGAAGTCATTCACATCACCTCAGGGTCTTGATCTGAATTTTTTGATTTTCTTGAATGCTTTGGAGACCTACAAAAGTGTTAGCCTTCACAAAACAATGATAACATGAACACACATAGACTCACATAGGATTTGATACGATGTTAGGATCTTGAATTATTGCAATGATGCTCTGAAATGTTATTGTTGACTTGCTCTTGAATGATCTTGACAACATTTTTTTCTCATGAATGCTTGTTCATTTCACTTAGATTTCAAATGATGCAATGGCTAGATATTTATAGGTATTTCTCTAATTTCCTGAGAATTAAATCCTGATAGCCAACATTTGAAATTTGAATGTTAAAATGGCCACTTTGACATATTAGAGATTAGTCCCTAATAGAATAGGGGGACCCATATGCATAACCCTATTCTCCAGGACACAATGTATTGGGGGAAAAACATAAATTGATTACATTTGTTCAAAGCTTCTAATTTATTGAAAAATAGTACAAATGGGCTATAAAATGCATAATTTAGAAAATTAGGGACCCAATTAGGCTCAATAATTTAGGGGGAGAAAAACATAGTGTGAAATTATCAAGGGTGACAATTTACAATGCTACATTTAGCCCCCACTTTAGTGAGAGTGATACTCAGACTCACACTAAAGTAGAAAATCTATGTCAAGAGATAGGTTTGATTTCCCAAATGTTGAGGAGATAGGATGACTAAGGATCTAGGGGGATGTGCAAGCCCCTAGGATCCAGGTGTTGGAAAAACAAGGATAGACAATTGAGAGGGGTGGGTGAATCAGTTGTTACCAAAATCAAACTTATACAAAATTAATCAACCTTAAATCACAAATCTAATAAATAACAGTGGAAGTATAAATTAATAACACATCAGAGACACAGGAACACCAAGATTTTATACGTGGAAACCCTGTTAGGGGAAAAACTACGGTGGATGTTAGTCCACAAGATTATACCCTGTTAGAAGTATAATGAAGAATGAAAAATGGAATGCACTTACATTCAGGCACACTCCCTAGAGCACTGGCGCGGGCGCACCTCGACTCTTGAATTGTAATGTCTTAGGCATTTAGAATTTTGTGGGACCATGTTAAGAAATGGTTAAACAATTGTAACCGAATGTAGGAATGGGCATATCAAGTAGAGGAACGGTTTGTTTAACTACCCTAGAATCTCTATTAAGAGAGAACATGTAACCGAATACGCAAGAGGGAATAGAGTGCAACTATGGGAAAATATTGAGAAGAGAGTAACAAGAAGGGGAAGAAATCGGGCTCTCTGGCCGATTTAGTGTAAAAATGTTTTGGAAGTATTAATATATGAAATTTGATGTTGGTTTAAATGTCATGGAAGTCTTGTTATCGATTTGTATAGTGTCAACTGTTTTAAGGTAAGCCAGTATTGTTCATGGGTCGGGTTCGTTATGATAGTCCTAGAAACCTTTGCTCGACAGTCGCCTTGGAGACCGAGGAAGATATGTTTGCAGGGCTCTATGTATTTGGTACAACCAAACCCATCATGGTTTGAGCTCAACCAGTGTGTTTGAGCAGTATGTGTGACTCGGGCTTTGCACAACGGAAAGGTGGCGGATAAAGTTAGAGACTTAAGTACATGTATTGATCAGTAGTGATCAGAAGCTAGTATATGCAGAAAGAAGGAAGACTACGAAGATGGCAGTCATTGCCTGTATTGGTGAGAATAGTGAGAGATTGTGTCGATGCTATAGTTTATGCAGGATCTTGTGTGTGTTTTGTGTGTGTTTTATGATATGCAGAAACTTGTACCAGTTGTTCTGCATCAGAATGGTATCAGATCCCAGAAGGTTCTAAGTGTGTAGAAGGCAATCTACACCAGGCAGTAGTGTGGGTTCTTGGTTGCTAGTTGATCCATCCAAGCTGCAGTCAAGGAGCACAGTGTTCTTGTGTGTGTGAAGATCTCAAGCTGGGGTCTTAGTATTGTCTCCACCAAGATGTAGCTGGGTAGAAGGTGCAATGAGAGTAGCCACTAAGAGAAGGGTGGGAAGCATCTTCCAGTATCTTGTGTGGGTAGGATGGCAGTACGGTGGTGGTGTGAAGCAGCTGCATGCAGACTGGTGGACATCAACTAGCATAAACTCCATTGATGGGAGTCATGTGACAACAACAAAGGAAGCAATAGAAGCATTGATTCAATGTTGAAGACACTGAGGCGAATGGTTTGTTTGCAGAATTCTCACCTCAGCATTTCCATTGGACTTGGAAATCTTTTAAGCCTAGGAGTATGGTGCGGGGGCACCTCGACTCTTGAATTATAATGTCTTAGGCGTTTAGAATTTTGTGGGACCATGTTAAGAAATGGTTAAATAGTTGTAACTGAATGTAGGAATGGGCATATTGGGTAGAGGAACGGTTTGTTTAGATACCCTAGAATCTCTATTAAGAGAGAACATGTAACCGAATACACAAGAGGGAATAGAGTGCAACTACGGGAAAATACTGAGAAGAGAGTAACAAGAAGGGGAAGAAATCGGGCTCTTTGGCCTTCGGCTAGAGAGCCATTTAGTGTACAAATGTTTTGGAAGTATTAATATATGAAATTCGATGTTGTTTTAAATGTCATGGAATTCTTGTTATCGATTTGTCTAGTGTCAACTGTTTTAAGGTAAGCCAGTATTGTTCATGGGTTGGGTTTGTTATGATAGTCCCGGAAACCTTTGCTCGACAATCGCCTTAGAGACTGAGGAAGATATGTTTGCAGGGCTCTATGTATTTGGTACAACCGAACCCATCATGGTTTGAGCTCAACTAGTGTGTTTGAGCAGTATGTGTGACTCGAGCTTTGCACAATGGAAAGGTGGCGGATAAAGTTAGAGACTTAAGTACATGTATTGATCAGTAGTGATCAGAAGCTAGTATATGCAGAAAGAAGGAAGACTTCGAAGATGGCAGTCATTGCCTATATTGGTGAGAATAGTGAGAGATTGTGTCGATGCTATAGTTTATGCAAGATCTTGTGTGTGTTTTGTGTGTGCTTTATGATATGCAGAAACTTGTACTAGTTGTTCTGCATTAGAATGGTATTAGAGCCCAGAAGGTTCTGAGTGTGTAGAAGGAAATCTACACCAGGCAGTAGTGTGGGTTCTTGGTTGCTAGTTGATCCATCCAAGCTACAGTCAAGGAGCACAGTGTTCTTGCGTGTGTGAAGATCTCAAGCTGGGGTCTTAGTATTGTCTCCACCAAGATGTAGCTGGGTAGAAGGTGCAATGAGAGCAACCACTAAGAGAAGGGTGGGAAGCATCTTCCAGTATCTTGTGTGGGTAGGATGGTAGTACGGTGGTGGTGTGAAGCAGCCACATGCAGACTGGTGGACATCAACCAACATAAACTCCATTGATGGGAGTCATGTGACAACAACAAAGGAAGCAACAGAAGCATTGATTCAGTGCTGAAGACATCGAGGCAAATGGTTTGTTTGCAGAATTCTCACCTCAGCATTTCCATGGGACTTGGAAATATTTTAAGCCTGGGAGTATGGTGCAGGGGCACCTCGACTCTTGAATTGTAATGTCTTAGGCATTTAGAATTTCGTGGGACCATGTTAAGAAATGCTTAAATAGTTGTAACCGAATTTAGGAATGGGCATATTGGGTAGAGGAACGGTTTGTTTAAATACCCTAGAATCTCTATTAAGAGAGAACATGTAACCGAATACGCAAGAGGGAATAGAGTGCAACTACGGGAAAATACTGAGAAGAGAGTAACAAGAAGGGGAAGAAATCGGGCTCTTTGGCCTTCGACCAAAGAGCCATTTAGTGTACAAATGTTTTGGAAGTATTAATATATGAAATTCAATGTTGTTTTAAATGTCATGGAATTCTTGTTATCATTTTGTATAGTGTCAACTGTTTTAAGGTAAGCCAGTATTGTTCATGGGTCGGGTTCGTTATGACAATCCCGAAAACCTTTGCTCAACAGTCGCCTTGGAGACTGAGGAAGATATGTTTGCGGGGCTCTGTGTATTTGGTACAACCAAACCCATCATGGTTTGAGCTCGACAAGTGTGTTTGAGCAATATGTGTGACTCGGGCTTTGCATAGCGGAAAGGTGGCGAATAAAGTTAGAGACTTAAGTACATGTATTGATCAGTAGTGATCAGAAGCTAGTATATGCAGAAAGAAGGAAGAATTCGAAGATGGTAGTCGTTTCCTGTATTGGTGAGAATAGTGAGAGATTGTCTCGATGCTATAGTTTATGCAGGATCTTGTGTGTGTTTTGTGTCTATTTTATGATATGCAAAAACTTGTACCAGTTGTTTCGCATCAAGCACACTGCTCAAAGGGAAGGATCACTGCCTTAGATAAAATAATTAGATTAAATCCATTTGGTGAAGTTGAACTAGTAAAATAGCTTCTACAAAAGCCTGATTACAGTTCTAGTTAGGCGCACAAAAACTTCTACACACTCTTCCACACTCTGCTCAAACTTCTTCACACTCTGCTATGCTCTTGAATGATTTGAACTTTATTCAGCCATGTACACCTCTTTCACACACTGAGCATTGCCTCTAAATGAGGAAAATAAACACATATATATCTGCTACACAAATTTACATCCACTATTCAACCGGCCTCAAATAAGGAATAAATTACAATTGTTGGCCTCAATACATGAATAAATTTCAATGCACACCAACACAAGTTGGTCACAACATAGTCAGGACCCAACCAAACACCTTCAAACATGCCAAATAATAAAATATTAATCTTCATGGATTTGTAACACGCTAACACCATCATGTCAGCCAAGAACATGAAAACTCGAAAATGCATTGGAAAAATATTTGATCATGAACACTCTGATCAATGCAGACATACAACGATAGAGTATGATATAGAATCATCCATGAATGTCACAAGTACATACACAACACATGAAATTTCCAGAATTTCATCCACTTCATCCAAGAACACCATCTACAGAAACTGAATAATTGTAGGAACACAGATCTTCATAACTTCCACAAATCTTGATGTGAACCTTTGAAAATTTCTAACATACTAAAAATATTTAAAAACAAACCCTTTGAAGAACACCTTCAAATATTCAATGTACAAAAATTTCTAAAATTCTAACCTTCTCAGCTTCACTAGCTGCTAGCAATATTATTTTAATAATTTTCTCAATATCCTCGACATATACAAAATTAAGAATAATTAATGCTAATAGTGTTGACATCAATGACAACCACATATCAGAAATGCAACCACAACATCCAACAATCTCCCCCTTTGGCATCGATGGCAACACATGATGTGAAAAATAATGCCACCAAGCCAACTAGCTCTTCTCCAACAATCTCCCCCTGAGATTGTGCACTCTTTCCTATTTCCTTCTTCTCCCATGTTTTTCACATTTCTCTTCTCTCCCCCTTTGACATCAATGGAAAAGGTACACATGCTCTGAACATAAATTTGAATCATCTGTCTACTCCCCCTAAGTAGCAGCCACCACAACATCAATCTGGAATAAGATATGGCTATGAATTCATAAACTGATGGAAAGACCTGCATCTTAATTCTAATCAAGAGGGGAAATCACCCCTAACTTTCCTTTGAGGTACTCAAAAGTATCTTTAGGAAATGGAATAGTAAATATGTCTACAATTTGCTCCTTGATAGCTATATACTCTAGTCTAACTTCTTTGTCACTCACTTTATCTCTCAAAAAGTGATATTTGATGGATATATGCTTTGTATTTGAATATAGAATTGGATTCTTGGAAATATTAATGGCACTTGAATTGTCACAAAATATGGAAATGGGTTCTTCATACTCAATTCTGACATCTCTCAACATTTTCTTCTTCCACAATACTTGGGTACAATTGTTTGCAACAGTAATATATTCTGCCTCAATAGTAGCCAATGAAACAAAATTCTACTTTTTGCTTAGCCAAGATACCAATTTCTTCCCTAAGAAGAATGCACCACCACTAGTACTCTTCCTTTCATCCACATCTCCTGCCCAATCAGCATCAGTGAAAGCATTCAGGATAAGATCATCATCCCTAGGATACCAAAGACCAAGATCAACTGTCCCTTTCAAGTATTTGAAAATTCTTTTCACAACAGTTACATGAGACTCTTTAGGATCAGCTTGAAATCTAGCAACCATGCATACAAAATTCATTATGTCTGGCTTGATCTGAGTCAAATAGAGTAATCCACCAATCATTGACCTATATCTTGTCTGATTTGCTTTAGGAGAATCATCATTTTGTGTAATTTTGCATCTAGTTATCATAGGTGTACCAACTGGCTTTGAATCTTCTATGCCAAAACATTTCAGTAGCTCTTTCATATACTTAGACTGAGATATGAAAATTCCATCATCTAGCTAGGTGATTTGCAGTCCTAAAAATAATTTCAACTCTCCTATCATTGACATTTAAAACTCACTTTTCATTTCATCAGCAAACTTCATACACAAATCATCATCACCTTCAAAAATAATGTCATCAACAAAGACTTCAATGATCAATTCTTTATTCTGATCCAACTTGAAATATAGATTGTTGTCACCAGTACCTTTATTGAATCCAAACTTCAATAAGTATTTATACAATCTAGCATACCAAGCTCTAGGAGCTTGCTTATGTCCATAAAGAGCTTTCTTCAATCGACATACCATATCTTTTTCATCAGTCAATTGAAATCCATCTGGTTTAACATAGAATTCTTCTTCTAGCTTACCATTAAAAAATGTTGACTTTACATCCATCTGATAGACTTTATAATTCTTGAAAGTAGTATAAGCAATAAATAATCTTACCGTTTCAATTCTAGCAACATGGGAAAAAGTTTCTTCAAAATCAATACCTTCCATCTATGAGTACCCTTTGTAAACCAATCTTGCTTTGTTTCTGACCACTTCACCTTGCTCATTCAACTTATTCTAGAACACCCACTTTGTTCCATTCACATTTTTGTTCTGAGGTCTAGGAACAAGATCCCATGTATCATTCTTCTCTATCTGTGTTAGTTCTTCTTTCATGGCTTCCACCCAATGTTCATTTTTGCATGCTTCATTTATTGCTAGGCTCAACTTTGGAAATTAGACAGTACTCTTCCAAAATTATTCTTCTAGTTTGCACACCTTTTCTCGTCTCCTATGATCTAACCGTCAAAGTGATTTCTCCTTACATATTTGGGAGTTTTAGGATTTTCTTTGACTTCTTGTTCTTGTGTTTTTTCTTCTGCACTTCTGCTAGTCTCTGCCTCTTGATTCCATTGGTTCACTGGAACAATCTGAAGTTGATTCTATGTCTGAAAATCATTATTAGTATTATCATTTGATCATCTGAATCATATCCACTATATCTATATGGTCTAACAATATCTTCAACAACTTTGAAATTTGCACTTTCAACCATTTTCTTTAACCTCTTATTAAAGCACCAGTAAGCTTTACTTTTATTAGAGTAACCCAAAGATATTCCTTCATCACTTTTAGCATCAAACTTGCCTATATCATCATCTCTCTTGATGCAACATTTGCTTCCAATTTTTTTGAAATACTTGATAGTAGGCTTATAACCAAACCATAGCTCAAAAGGTGTCTTACCAGAATTACTGTTGACATACACCCTATTAATGTTATATAAACCAGTACTTATAGCTTCTCTCTAGTAGAAATGAGGAACATTTTCTTTCAACATCATGGTTCTAGCAGTGTCTAGATGGTTTTGTTCTTTCTTTCAACAACTCCATTTTGTTGAGGGGTCCAAGGAGCAAATAATTGTTTTTGGATTCCATGCTCTTCACATAAAGAATTGAATTCCCAAGAAGTGAATTCACCACCTCTATTAGATCTTAGAAATTTGATCTTCTGACCTATCTCATTCTCTGCCATAGCTTTGAAACTTTTGAACTTTTCTAGTGCTTCATGTTTTTCTCTTAAAAAAGCAACCCATATCATTCTAGAATAATCATCAATGAGCAAAATAAAATACCTTTCACCTTATAGAATTCTAATTCTAGATGGACCGCATAGATTAGTATGTATCAAATCCAGTACTCCATTAGAGCTATACTGTTTGCTCCAAAAATAATTTATTGTCTACTTTCCCATCTGACATTCCTTGCACATAGTGTCAGTAGGCTTCACTAACATAGGAATATCTCTGACTGCTTGAGTAGTGCTTATCTTGGAAATGTTATCAAAGTTCACATGACACAACCTCCTATGCCATAACCAACTTACATGAATCTGAGCAATTAAGCAACTTTCACTAGCAACACTCAAATGAAAGATATTACCTTTTGTCTTTATACCTGAAGAAATCATATTTCCATAACTTCCCCTTATTATGCACTTACCATCCTTGAATTGAAGATTGTAACCCTTGTCTACCATCTGTCCAACACTTAACAAGTTATGCTTTAAGCCTTCTACATAAATAAATTCATCAGTATTATTCTTACCACCAAAATAAATAGTTCCTTTTCCACGAATCACACCAGAAGTGTTGTCTCCAAATCTGACAACACCACCATCATAGTCTTCCAAGCTTACAAACTTTCTTTTTTCACCAATCATATGATGTGAGCATCCACTGTCAATTACCCACTCATCTTTTATTTCAATTTTTGTTGCAAGATATTTTTCAACATTCATATTACTAGTAGATTCAATGGACACCTGGCTATTTTCTTTAATATCAATAAATACCCATTCATGTTCAGTTCCAGTTTCTTTATCAAATTCTTCATCAGTTACACCTTCTTTAGCATAATAATATTTCCTTTGAAATCTAGTCTTCTCACGTTTGTACATAGAAACTCTTTCAGGACATCTAGATGCAAAAAGACCTATTTTACTACAAGAAAAATATTTAATAGGAAACTTTCCTTTGTAATTACCATGACCTTTGGCTTCTCTTTTCAAAATCAATGCTTCCAATTCTTCTAATTATCTTTCTTCATATTCAATATTTTTCATTTCATCTTCATATTTGAATTTCCTTTTGGAACTCTCACCCGGATTGTATCTCAGTTGGATTTTTCCGGATACTGTAGCTTTTAATGCAAATTCAGTCTTAGGAGCAGATTCACCAAATTCACTCAACTCAAATGCAACAAGTTTTCCAATCAACATGTCCCTTGTAATATTTGTCACTGTCCTAAGTTCATCAATATAATGAGCTCTTGTTTTGTAGGAGGGAGGCATAGATCTAAGTATCTTAGCCACAACTTCTTCATCATCCAAGGTTCCACCGACACATCTAATGTTCATCACCAATTCATTTATCTTTTGAGAAAAAGAGAGGATATTCTCATCTTCACTCATCTTCAAGTCTTCCCACTTGCCTTTTAGAATTTACAACTTAGCACTTTTCACTAGTGCATCTCCTTCATACAATGTTTCCAACGTTTTCCAGATCTGGTATTTAGTCTTCAATCCTAACACATTTGTCATCTCTAAATCTCTTAGAGAACTCAATAATGCTTCAATAGCCCCGGTATTAACTTCTGCTCGCTTGATCTCATCTTTTGAGGACATACCATTCTAAGGAATAGTATATGCACTTTTTTTCATCTTCCAGAAAGGTTCTCCAATGCACTTCAAATTGCACTCCATTCTTACTTTCCATAAGGAGTAGTTTGTACTTGTTAGAACCAAAAATTTCTATTAAAATTCTAAAGTCTTTTACCCATTTAAATTTAATATATTCACTATCTTTTTATGAACAAATCATTTGCAGCCTTTTATAACGTTAAAATACCTTCTAACACCATTACTTTATCCCTCATAGCCTTCACCGCTTTACCATGGCCTTTTGCAAATTAGGTCGCCGTATAGCAGTTGATGAATAGTCATGTAAATGCTTATCACGCAACCGCAAGCAGTCAGAAAAGAGACTGCGGTGGCATGGTAAACAATCAACCATGTCAAGGAAGCAGTGGAGTTAGCGGCTAATGAACGAGCATAAAATGCTTATTGTGCCACTGTGCGCGGTCAAAACATTGACCGTGGTACCGCAGTGGTGGTTAGCAACTGGCGAGGAAGTAGTTTGAAGGGGTTACCATGCTACCGTTGGTAGTCAGGCCAGTGACCGCGGTAGTGTGGGGAATAGTTAGCATGCGGCGAGATCGATGGGGATAGTAGTCACCGCAGTACCGCCACCAGATTACGGGGAGACCATGCTGACAATGGTAAATTGTTAGTAGGCAAGGATGGTGGCTACCGCCACACCGTGACCGGCTAGAGAAGGAACCGTGGTGACCGCGATGAACAATGAAGATAGTGACAAACGATCACCGTGCAACCGTAGAGAGTCGAGAGGAAGACCACAGTAAGGTGGTGAAGGGGTCAGAGAAGTCAAATACCGCCACACTGCAGGAAGGCAAGACGTTGACTATGGTGGAGAGGTAGGAATAAGGGAAGATTCACAACAGTACATAATGTAAAACAATATAGGTAGGAAGAAGTATTAAAAACAAAATTAAAAGGTGACCTATGTAAAAATATTCAATTTGTCGATAAGGCAATCCAATTAAATATTTTAATTTCTGCTAACAAATGCAAATGGCTGTAACAGGAAATTGAAGAGTTGTGACTCTTGAAATGAATTGTATAAATATTTGAAAAATCGGTTGCAGGGGGCAATAGTTAGAGAGTAGTTAGATTTTTCTAGAAAATGGACTGGGAATGCAAATAATGTATAGAGATTTTCTTGAAACAGAATCAATGGAGATAAATATTTTTGATTGGTGATTTTCTTTCTGGTGTTCAGTTGTTGTAATGTATAAAATTCATATTCTTTATATTTGGTTGTCTCCAACTTGAGGCCTTTTAATCATTTAAATCAGCATATCAAGTATATCTTTGATTTATTAGAATGCACTCTCATTTTGTGTGATTTAATTAACTGGTGTCTACAAGTCAAAATTAAAATCTTTCAATTAGTCATAGTGATTTAAGGATTTCTTTTGGATTGTTGAAGTAGAACCTGATAGAGAAACATTCCAGCACTATTTGTGCAAAGCATAAATAAATGAAGTTGTATGCTAGTCATTAGAATTTCATTTTCAATGTGCCTAACAACTAGAGTTAAGCTAGAGAAGGAAACACACATAATTCATGATTTTTGACTTCATTGCCCATGTGGACAGAAGGCACTGATCTGCCTCAACCTAGAGATAAAACTTTGTATCAACTAATTTATTCAAAATCCTTTCTTTTGTATAGTAGGAGTAGGAGTATTTATAGTGATTTTGTCTATCCACTTCCATTTTCCATTGTGGGTAGATTGTTTCAACCAGGAAGTACATTTCAATCTGTATCATTCACATAGGTTCACCCGCCTTGGTCTAGCAGAACCTAAAGAGAAGAAGGTTCAATTGCATCAATTGGCCTTGTACATTGAGAAAAAGTGTTGTGAGAGCTTGGCAACCTCTCGTGGTTCAAACCTGCATTTTTGAGACCCAACAGTTTGACGACTTTACTGGGGACTATACTCAAGAAAGTTTTTCAGCCTATCCATTTATAGAGTCAACAAATTTTTTAATTTTTTTGGAGATTCAGCTGGGAGAAAACCAAAACAATATCATAATATTTTTCATTTTCCTACTTTTGGGAAAAGTAGGTGGCGAATTTGTTTCAGATTTGATAAATAATGCATGGATATTGTGGAATAGTCACATTTTTTCAAGATGTCAAAAGAAGAGAGAAGACAATAGTCAATAAGAGAGTCAAAAGAATTGGAGCAAAAAACATCACAATGGAAACAATAGATACTACAAGTGAACCAACGATTGTTGCAATTGGGAGTCAAATGTGCTCTGAATACATCACCAAATAGGCCATCATACAGTGAGAATGAAGACACAAATGCCAGGAGATCTTGGACACCACAAATACCACATGACGCAACTGATAACTTTGGTAATAAAGGTAATATGCTCTATTCACAGTAGAACATTTATGCATCACAATTACCACATCAAATGAATGTTTATTCTATCCCCCTTGGACAAATATTTGTAAGATATCAAGATCAGCAATATAATCCATATCATGAGCATTGTACATATCAGTACCAAATGCCATATCAAAGTGTGCAACATAATTCCATCTCTCATGGATGTGTAAATTAAAATCTACAATGAGGTACATGTCAGAATCAAACTTCCGCAAAGAAAAATGGTGAGTATTTTCAAATTCAAGAAAGAAACAAAAGTTTTTTGGATGCTTTCCTAAATATAAGAAGATATAAGGGAGAATCTGGGTATTCTTTGTTCAAAAGAATGACAGATATTTGTAGGAAAATACCTATTAGTTTCCCACCTAGTAGGTCTGAAATCATTGAGCATTCAGGAAAGAATATGAGCCCAATTCAATCTATTGGCCTAAATCATGGGTACCAGTTGCCTATAATCAATTAGATGAATGGATTAGCATTGTAGATAAGAAAAGGTGTGAGGACACTATTAGAGATGAAGACAATAGTGAGATCACTAATAAGTATCGGGATGATTTTTTTGGGAACCAATCTTCCACTTTGGGAGATGATTGCAACATTGATGATCTTGTCAGTGACACACCATCTAGGGAATGCATCAATAATGGTTCAAATGATATGGAGGGACAACTAGATTGTGATCTAGATTATGAAGATGAAGTTGTGGATGTTGATCTACAACAAGGTGATTATCAAGAGTTTGGAGAAATAGCAGAAGATCGGGATGAAACATCTTCACTCAGCAGTGAGCAAGTTTCAGATTTGTTCTCTGGAATACCAGAAGTATGCACATAGAGATAATTCTAAAGTTTTGGCTCCAGCATGTATCTACTTTGACATTGCAGATTCTATGTGTAACAATTCATATAACCCCATGTGCATCTCTCATAGTGATGAGGAGTTCTTTGAAGCTGATCAAGAATCCATTTGTTTCCAAGAGGAGGTATGTGACTTGAATGATTTTTGCCTACAAGAGAAAGATGTTGGTTTGCATGTTATTGAAGATGAGTGTTCAATATTTGTTGATTCAAGTATGTATAAAGAAGACTGTATGGATCAAATGTGTGTGTCAATGCCAATTGGTGATAGGAAAGAAATGGAAAGTGATTTGATTGTTTCAGATAATATTGATGAGATAGAATTTGTAGATTCCCATGTGAAGCATTCAGATTTTCAGGTCCCAGTACAACAACTTGATCATTCAAAAATATATGATAGTGAGCATGCCTATGAATGTTTTTTTGAATGTGGATACACTTTGTATGCTGAGGGTGATAAACATTTTTCATTTGATAATAAGAATGATGATATGTTGAGTGGTGAAATGAGTAGGAGTCAGATTGAACACAATTATTTCCTGAAGGTTTTCAATGGAAGTACATGTAACAAGGCAAATGGAATGCATAGCTTCAAAAGAAACCTGATGAGCTTTAATAAGAACAAGGTCTATAGTAGAGGAAAGTGCAGGTTTCTCCTTTTGGGTGGCCTAGGGCCATCCCTTATGGTTTGATTTTTTGAAACATAGCAGGTACAAAGGATTAAGGATTGCTAGTGCATGGACAATTTTTAGCAATGCCTCTTTTAATACTCGTTTCCATGCACAGTAGTTTAAGAAGGGTTTGGGTTTTCTAGTACATGGACAATCTCAACAATTCCCTTATTGAAAGCATTGTTTTCTTCCCATGTATAGTAGCTTAGGGTCATTTTCCATTCTCCATTTGCTCCATTTTCATATCCTTCACTTTTTCATTCCCTCCATCTTCCATTGCCTTCATTTTTCATGTCTTAGCTCGGTCTACTCTCCTAGAGATATTCTGGATTCTTGCAGTGATTTGCAAAACCACTCATCCCCAACAGGAGCCACTGTTAGAACCAAAAATTTCCATTAAAATTTCAAGGTCTTTTACCCATTTAAATTTAATATATTCACTATCTTTTCATGAAAAAATAATTTTCTGCCTTTTATAACATTAAAATACCTTCTAACGCCATTACTTTATCCCTCATAGCCTTCAACGCTTTACCATGGCCTTTTGCAAAGTGGCTCATGGTATAGCGGTTGATGAACAGTCATGCAAATGCTTATCACGCATCTGCTAGCAATCAGAAAAGAGACCGTGGTGGCGTGGTAAAAAGGTAGCCATGTCAAGGAAGCGACAGAGTTAGCGGCTAAGGAATGAGCATAAAACGCTTACCGCACGTGGTCAAAACATTGACCATGGTACCACGGTGGCAGTTAGCAACCGGCGAGGAAGCAGTTTGAAGGGGTTGTTGCGCTACTGCTAGAAGTCAGGCTAGTGACCATGGTAGCGCAGGGAATAGTTAGCAAGCGGTGAGACTGACGAGGATAGTAGTCACCGTAGTACTACCACCAGCTTACGAGGAGATCGCGGTGACAACGGTAAACTGTTAGTAGACAACGATGGCGGCTATCGCCACATCATGATCGGCTAGAGAAGGAACCACAATGACTTCGGTGAACAATGAAGATAGTGGCAGACGGTCATCGTGCAACTGCAAAGAGTCAAGAGGAAGACCGCGCTAAGGTGGTGAAGGGGTCAAAGAAGTCAAATACTGCCACACCACAAGAAGACAAGACATTGACCAGGGTGGAGAGGTAGGAATAAGGGAAGATTCACAACAGCACATAAAGTAAGAAAATACAAGCGAGAAGAAGTATTAAAAAAAAATTAAAAGGTGAACTATGTAAAAGTATTTAATTTTCGGATAAGGCAATCCAATTGAATATTTTAATTTCTGCTAACGAATGCAAATGACTGTAACGGGAAATTGAAGAGTCGTGACTCTTGAAATGAATTGTATAAATATTTGAATTGAATCTAGGACTATCCTTCTTTTATAATGCCATCTTGGATCACCTCAAGTTGTTAGGATTTTTCAGAGGAACTAGCTCTTATACCAATTTTTGGCAAAACAAGGATAAACAACTAAGAGTGGGCAGGTGAATTAGTTGTTACCAAAATCAAACTTATACAACATTAATCAACCTTAAATATCAGATGTGATAAATACAGTACAAGTATAAATTAATAACACATCAGAGACACATGAACACCAAGATTTTATACGTGAAAACCCTGTTAGGGGAAAAACCATAGTGGATGTTAGTCCACAAGATTATACCCTGTTATAAGTATAATGAAGAATGAAAAAAGGAATGCACTTGCATTCAAGCGCACTATCTAGAGAAAACTTCTCACAAGGAAGGCTCACCACCTTACATAAAATAATCAGATTAAATCCATTTGATGGATTTTATCTGAGAAAATAGCCTCAACAAAAGCATGATTAAAGTTCCAATTAGGCACACAAAAACTTCTACACACTCTTCTACGCTCTGCTCAAACTTCTTCACACTCTGCTCTGCTCTTGAATGATTTGACCTTTATTCACCCATGTACACTTGTTACACACACTGAGCATTTCCTCTAAATGAGGGAAAAAAACACTTATATATATATCTGCTACACGGATTTACATCCACTATTTAGTCGGCCTGAAATAAAGAATAAATTACAGCTGTCAGACTCAATACAAGAATAAATTTCAATGCACACCAACACAAGTTGGTCACAACATAGTGAGGACCCAACCAAACACCTTCAATCATTCCAAACAATAAAATATTAATCTTCATGGATCCACAACACGCTAACACCATCATGTCGGCCAAGAACATGAAAACTGAAGCACACATCAGAAAAATCTTTGATCACAAACACTTTGATCAATGCATATGTACAACGAGGATAGAGTACAATCTAGAATCATCCATGAATGTCATAGGTACATGCGTAATACATGAAATTAGCAAAATTTCATCCGCTTCATCCAAGAACACCATCTACATAAACTGAATAATTGTAGGAACAAAGATCTTCATAACTTCCACAAATCTTGATGCGAACCTCTGAAACTTTCAGAAAACATACTAGAAAGCTTCAGCAACAAACCCTTTGAAGCACACCTTTAGATCTTCAATTTACAGAACTTTCCAACATTCTAACCTTCTCAGCTTCACTGTCTACCAGCAATATTATTTTTACAATTTTCTCAATAGCCTCGACATATACAACCTTAAGCATCATTAATGATAATAGTGTTGACATCAATGAAAACCACATATCAGCAATGCAACCACAACATCCAACACCAGGATACCATGGAAAACCAAAATAAGCACAAAGGAATGCACATGTGTGTGAAATGCAACATGACAACATTAACTAAAATAAAATTTCAACATGAAATGCAAAATGGGGGTATGGACCAACAAGTTGTGTTATTCTAGGACCCACATCAAAGGAATTCATGACTCACACCATAATAAAGTTTGATATTTTCTAGGTGAATCACAAATAGGAAGGCATATGGGCTAGTGAAGTTTGATATTCACTAGGTGAGCCCCCAAGAAAAGGTAGCAAAATGAGAAACACACTAGGTCTAATGTGGAGCACTTTTCACTAGGTGTGTACCCATGAAAACCATACCAATATTTATACTCCCTAATAACTCTAATAAGGTGCTATAAAATGGTCAAAATGTTATGCCAATGTAACACTAAGTTCAATTCCTATGAACGAAGTGAAGAAAAAAATGTTAATGTCAATGCTCCATTAAGTCCAACGCTTGTGAATGAAGTGAAGCAAAATCATGCCAATGTATGCCCCTACTTTAAGAAATTGCAAAACACCATGACGTGTGCAATTCCTTTAAAGTAGAAAATGATAAATCTCATGCTATACGAAGTCACAAGAGCTTATTTGGAAAGCCCTATGCCAATAATATATTTCCAAATAAAGCTACATCATGAAAAGGGGTTGCCCATAAATGTAATGCAACAATTTCAACATAGAATATGAACACTAGATGGATCCACATATCTAGATTCAATATACATCTTTGTTATAGTAATATAATAGATATCAGAACTGAAATCATTCCCTAAATACTCGTGGAACAATCAACATAATAGAGGAATGACACATGGAGAGAGAAGATAAATTCTTTTTAGGTCAACATGGAAGAGACCTAAATTTCTCAACATCTTACATCATCCCCAAAAGGAAAATACAAGAAAAAGGTAAAATACAAAGTTTACGACATATAGAATAATGTCACGACAAGCTTGTTTCCTTTGTATCCTTGCAACAGCTGAGCAACAAGAGTCATCCAAAGAAAAATCATAAACACTAATATATGCCAAGCAACACAAAATGGGAGACAACATCATGTGCAAGAAAACACATAGAACACATAAAATAAACATAAAAGAGTACCACATGTGAGCTGACCTAAAGCAGGTCATCTACATCTCAATCTTTCTCATCATATAGGGAAGGAAGATAACTAGCTAAAGGGACTACATCAATAGTTGTACTAGGAGCATCTCCAAGTTCAACATGTAATGTGTCACTCTCATCAGAAGGATCATCATGATTTCTCCCATCTAAATTCATTTACTTTGAAAATAAAACATTAAACTCATTATGCTCTTCATCAATTTTAGAAATTTTATCTTCATGATCCAAATCAATCACAATGAGAGGTTTTATGACAATTGAAGATAAATTTTATTGTTTCACTTCTTGTTTTGGTCTTATGTCTCATTTTTTTGCAAGTTGTATTTATTCTTGAGTTGTTTCCATAGGTGTTGGATTATCATGCATTGTTTTATTCTTTTCTTCCAATTGACAAGCAATAGCACAACACCTAAGCCTACGCTCTTTAGAATTTCAGTTTCTTCTTGTGTGGTTTTCAATTTATGATGAGGTGAGAGTGGGTTTCTTGAACGTTGGTCTCTTTTTTTCCCTTAAAGGTGGAACCGAAGGAACCACAGAGTGTTGAGAAACCATTGTCTCTTTAGGTTTATACACTTGTTTCATATTTGGAGGCACAAAATGAATCATCTTATTGTCTCTTGGTCTTTTATAGGAGATTGGTGGAGGAACTACAACATAATTATCTTGGTTAGTTGGAAGGGTCTTCGCTTGCGTGTAAGATTCCCAAAGTTTAACCTATTGTTTTCACTAATTTTTAACCCATATATGAGAAATGATAAAGTTCACCAAAATATAGAAATAAAATTTTCCAACTCAATAACATAGATGCATATTTGAAATATACCCATTCTAAATTGCATTGCATTAATAAAGTAACATTACATAATCCCAAGTAATGAATATGTCTTTCATTTAATTTTTTTAAATAGATGCTATAGCATAATTACAAATGATAGCTTACAAGAGCTTAATGTACAAAAACATATTGGTCAAATTGTCCTTATTTGGAACACATATCTTCATCTTTTTCTACTTCACACAAGTCTTGGTTTCCAACTGCATGAGGGAGACCATCACCCAAGTGATTTTCTACCAATCACATACTTAATGTGGTTCCCTGCATATCTTCCTAACCTAAGATGGCCCTACCCTTCAACGAAGAGATTGGTATGAAAACCCTTTAATATAGTCCCTACCTGAGCATGGTGTTGTGTCCTACATAACTAGTGCTTCCATACACTGGATACCTACCTAACATTTATGACACTCCCTACTAACTATGCAATCCTAGCTCACAATGATGTTCACCCACCCCTTGCTCGATGTGCAAACTCTATAGACCATAAATAGCTCTTGACTAGGTTTGACCCCAACAAACATAACAAGATTCCATTCTATAAGTAATATCACACTTAGTTTCTCTAACTTGACCAAATAGGTTAATTCTAACCTTTGGTTTACCTTAACCCAAGGAATAGACTATATATATATATATATATATATATATATATATATATACCTTTAAGATAGTTTGACATAACTACGCCATACAGTCATGACAATAATAATAACTATATACGTATATCATACTAATATGATATTTGAAACAACTTATATCCAATCTATCTCTATGCACAAGATTGATTTAACAATTACGATAAACAAATGTTAACTTGGACAAGAACTTGCAAACACAAAAAAAACATAGTTTCAAAATAAAAAAAGAGTAATGGACATAATAACTAAGCATACCTGAAAATATAAAGCTTTAATGAAGAATTTGCAACTCTAGATCAAAACCAAAACCCAGCTTGTCATTTTCTTCAATTCACCCTATCTCCAATCTATCCAATCAAACTAATCTTACTCTCAATAATAATACTCCTCTTAACTCACAAGAATTACTCCCTATCTCACAAAGCTCCCACAGAATTTACTCGAAAAAAATAAAAACAATGGACAACAACAATGATCACTAATCAACAAAAATTGAATGTAATGAATAGCTTATGAAAATAAACTATCAAGAACACTAAAATTGAACCACCAAACAAGAAAAATCTACCCTTATTTACATAGAAAAAGAGATACTCAAATAAAAAAGATAGCTATGGTAATCACCACCTTTCTGCCTAAGTTGCCACCTCTCAAACTATTAAGAAGAATTCAAATTCATGTCTATTACTATGCATAGTTGTGCTCCTCATCCCCATATTACTAGCAACTAAAAGTGTCAATTGTTTGACACATAAACAATCCCAAGTGAACGTAGATTCTAATTGCTAGTCGATTCATTGAAAATCTGTTTGTACATGCAAAATTACCAAGTCAAATATCTTCCAAATGGTTGTGTTGTTAATTATTGGTTTCCTTTTTTCCTTCTAAATCTTAGCGTGGATTTTTCCATCCTATTTACTTGCTTAATTTTCCTACTATGAAGCTTATGGTTTTCCCAATAGCCATGAAAAAAATACAATTTAAATGAGGCTCAAACTAATACTTTTCCACCTTAAGTTCACATGGTAGATTGTCTTTGTCATCAATTTTACTTGTTGTCTTCTCGTGGCTTAATATGCTTACTATTACTTAACCATTTCTTAATTTTTCATTGTGGAAGTATTAACAACCATGTCACCTCCATTTATGCATGAGACTTTGGTCTATAAACATTCTTTACTCATCACATTATATATGTGAATGGTATAAAGAATAAATCATATATATATGTATTATAATAGCTTACTATTATAATATGTATATATATTAATATATATTTATACATTCATAATAATACATTTTTCAACTTGACATACACACCTATATATTTATGTATATACATTAATATATGTATACGTGTGTATATACCATATTACATACATATATTATTACTTTAATAATTTACAAGATATATATATAAAGTGTACATATGTATATTTATATATTCATATCCATACAAATACACATATATGTGACGTGTCTATGCATGGGAACACATAGGTATTTCTATGTATGCATGCTCATGCATACATACATTCATATATATGAGTTATCATACATATATACACATATACATGTGTGTTTATTATATATATGTATCCATCTATATCTATTGAAATACACAAAGTATGACTCAAGCCCCAATACAAGGACTTATCACAATAACTCATATCATCTTAACAAACATAGCAAATTAGAAACAAGCACAAAAACATTCCTATCAACACAAAACTATAACCAAGGTTTACTTACTGACTCATAGCCCAAACTGACTTGATAAAGCTTGTCTAACCTAGGTCATGAGTGTGTGCATTAGATTAAATAGGTACATTAGTGGTTTCCACACCAATTTCCTCACCTGGGTGATACTCTCCCTCTCATTATTGGAGGGCTCGATTCTTTCCTACATCCAACTTAGTGCATTATAAACTAAGTTAGTTGATAACATGAAAATAATTTTCAACATATATCATTTACATTATTAAGGCATCTAAAAATAAATAACTTCACAATACATATTCATTCATCTCATTCATTCATTAGAATTCAGTAAAACATAATCATGCATTAAAAACATATTTATTCATAAAAAGTAATAGTAGCTAGCAATTGCACAATGGGGTGTAACATTGGGGCATAGGCTCATCCATAATAGGTGGGAGATGAGGAAACACCATTGAACTATCATTCTCAAGAATATTGCTAAGGGATAGCTCTGTTATGTGCTTTGCCTTAAATTTTTGGTATAATTGGAAAAAGAAATCTTCATGAGCCTCTATAGGTTCCATAGGTTGAGGCCAAAATAAATCCAATGAAAAGTTCCCATGAGAAGACAAAATATTAAACCCACTATGATGCACTATAAATATATCATTTTCAAAGGGGAAATTTATGCACTTGTGAATAACCAATGAGACGAGATTCATGGAGTGTAACCATGGGTAGCCTAGCTTCACACAAAATTGGTCTGACATTGGGATGATGGAGAATGTACATCTAATTATTTTAGTCCAAATTTAAGAGGAAGAGTGATCAAACCTATCGTAGGGCGGGCAAAACCATCATGATTTTTCAACCATACTTTTGATTGTTTGTAATAATCTTGATAAAGTTGATGCACAAACAAGAATTCTTCAATGATCACATTCTCTACACACACAGGATCAATGAGTATACCTTATACTAGTTATTCATTGATTTGGTTGACAATGTAGAGAGGACCATCAGGTGTGTTAGTTCTAAAAAATGCAGGTTTTAACCTTGAGAGGATGCCAAGCTCTTTGGTAACATTTTTGGCTAACGAACGGAGTTAACCTATGTGGTTGATGAATCCTTGTACTTAGGCTCTTCTAAACCTAGGCGGGTGAACCTTGATAACTAATTGCAAATTAAAAATTTGTATGAATTAATTGGATTTAGGGATCTATCCACAATGGCATGAGGTGTGGAATATATGGAAACTTAATAACTACTCCTACTCTTAGTGCTGAAATTTGAAATGTGAATGTATGAATAAGATTTTATAAAATTTTAAAATTGAATGGGTATGACCAGTGCCTAGTTCTATTGGGTTAATGAAGTCAAGATTTGTATGATGTGTGTGTCCTATTCCTTGATACAATTTGAACTACTGGGCACTTTTATAAGTTTTTGATTGGCATAAACGTGCAAAGATATAATTATCAAGTTCTTCTTATCGATCCAAATGACCTTTTCTAGATTATTGTGATTAATTAAAAGAATTAAATCCTTACTTGAAGGAACCAGTTAACTAAACCACACAAGAAAGAAAAATGTGCCTTGATAAATTGAATATATACTTGATACATCAATTTAAATAATGAAGAAACATCAACCTTGGAGACAACCATATAACATTTAATTAACTCAAAAAACAATTGACACTAGAATTGGAACATCGGTTTATTTCTTCTTCTCCGTTTATATTACTTCAAAAGATGGTACATTGTATATTAGATGTCTTCTCTGCTATGAAATAATTATGCTAATATTATTTTTATTCTAAAGATGATCCTAATCTAATATATCTTTTAATCTAGCCTTGGTTTCCCTTATATACAGGAATCTACAAGCTTCAAGCCTTTACAAAAAGTTGTGTTGTTTCTTAACTAAAACCTTAACAACTGTATTAGATATAAATAAGAAAAACTAATAAATCCATAATAGTTTGTGATGCACCATGATCCATTAGTCTTCATCAAGTACACGTGATCACTTAAGATCTTTCCAAGGTGCATAATCCATGATAACGCATCAAATATTGCAAAATTTCAATAACCCCTTCTCATTTTGTTTGAGCGATAAACAAGTTAATCTTAGACAAGTGTTCGATATGGCCTATTTTAGCATAAGTATCTACATTCCTAATGATATCTCTCATGGCGAATTGCAAAGTAAAGATCTGTTCCAATTGTACATGTTCCTTTTCTATCACCATTTCTTCATCGTTTATTTCATCAAGGGCCACTAGTAGATATTGAGAAATTCCATCCTTCCATACATCTTGTTCCTTCAACTCCCCTTCATCATCTAAGAAATTTGGTAAAGCCATACTCAAAGATTGGTTGAAATCACTAAGTTCTTGCATCAATATGGTGTGAAATTTGTCATGCATATCCATTAGTTCTTTATAATCGTAGAACACTTGCTCACCAATATTCTCTTTGGATTCTATTTTTTCTTTTATTTCTTTCATTATGTTGTGTAACCTATTATATTCTTGGTAAGCTACAAATGTCTTGCCATGAATCACCCAACCCTTATCAGTTTTCTTGAACATCTTGTCAAATATCTTCCTTATCAACTCTAAAGCCATTTCAAATTTAGTAGTTTTTTACTTCTTTCCCAATTCCTCATTATTTCTATTGAATTATTGAATTATTTTGCTTCCATTACATGGTCTCAGACATGGCTTCAAGTACCTTTCTTTCTTAATCTACCAATGGAGAATAAAGGCCAAAGGAGGAAGGCAACTTATCTTTGTAGTTAATCACCTCTTCTTTTAGCCTTTTATTTTCAGAAGCAAGCCCCTTGTTATCTCTTATC
Organism: Sequoiadendron giganteum; assembly: GCA_007115665.2. Taxonomy (NCBI): domain Eukaryota; kingdom Viridiplantae; phylum Streptophyta; class Pinopsida; order Cupressales; family Cupressaceae; genus Sequoiadendron; species Sequoiadendron giganteum. Next base: position 461,117,271 of record CM021109.1, read on the forward strand.
AGTTTTTCAATTTGAGTTTTGGTGAATTTAGCAACATTGATATTCAATTCAACTGGCTCAATAGGATAAATATCTCCCACTCATTGTACTAAAAGGTTACCAAAGACTTGATTGGGGTTATCAATAAGTGTGGGCCTCTTCCTCGATGGATATAGAACCTAGATCTATAGAATGACATTATCTGGATTATATCCTAAGCCAGTATAAATTTTGTCACAAGCTTCATCTATCAGTTGAAAAGTTTTTTTTTCCCTCCTCATGAAACTATCAAAAAGTATAGTTGAATTAATGTCCCATCTTGGGAGAAGCATGACCCCATCCTCCTATAGCATATCTTGTCCTCTTTCATGGGTGATATTTTCCATCTCCTTGTCAACCTCATTTTGTAGTTATTTTAGAGCATCAGCCTCCTGCTCTGGACTAATTTATTTCATCCTTTCTCTTATTACTTTCCCTTTATATTCATAAATGAATGATCTAAATTCGGGAGTTTGAACAAAGGCACTATCTGAAGTAAATTCTAAACTGGCATAGTGCCTCACATCATCAATAAATTTGTGTAAGGATTCAAATGAAACAACACTCCTCTCTAGCAGTGGTTCATATTGTGGGATGGTAGGAGAATTTACTTGCGCAAATTCATCTTCCTCTTTAGTTTCCTCTTCACATGTGATAGGAGTGTCCACTGAGAAGCTAACATCCAGAGTGGGTTGTGGTGATGAATTAATTAGAGGCATTATATTCTCAGCTTGTATTTTAGAGAAGATATCTCTCATTTTCTCAAAGGCTGAGAGAGGCACATCCTTTGTCAAGTCATCTTCATGGAGGTTCAATTCATCAATTCTCTCCAGGGGGTCCTACATTTCATGGAAGGCCTCTATATATGATGAACTATGATTTTTCTTCAATGCTTCTACTATCACTACGCTATTGTATGCAACTCTCCTTTTTGTAGCTTGAGCTTCATCACAATTTCTAATCACATCATCGACAAAGAATTCATGTTCATATTTTTTCAATTTTTGTGTCATTTTAGCATTGTGAATGAAGAGCTCAAGATCAAAATTTTCTCTCTTATTTCCTTGTGGAATGATATAATAATCTAACTTTCTAGCAATAGAGTCATATCCCTTCTCGAAAACAATAGTAAAATCACCAAAACATAAGGTGTCGGGCATGAGGGATTATTTGCCTTAACTTTTAAGATGCATGTAATTAGAATAAGCCAACTTCCTTATTATTTCCAAGTGAGAATATCTTTCAAGGACTATTTTTGGTAGAAGAAATGGAGCTTCCTCAAACCCATATACTCTTATCATGGTGCAATCCTCTTATGTATACTAGTCTCCCCAGTTGTGATTTACCTTTCCTTTTGGGTTTTTCTCCTTGGGTCTAAGGAATCTTTTTAGCTCTGGGGACAAGTTGCAATCATAATGGTGACCAAACAATTTGTACAAGGGCTTCACAAAGTATTCTTTGAAGTACAAATAATGGGACCTCCCACACCTACTATCCCAAATTGAAGTCCACATCTAAACTGGTCTTATGTTTTCATCTTCATCCACATCCTTGATTCTTATCTCTTCACCCCAAATTCCCATACATTGTCCCTCATATAGGATCATATGCATAAGTAAAGAATATTGTGTAAAATTAATCACATCACTATCATTTTTATGGAAGCAAGTGACATGTTTATGAACTCTGCCAAATATTTTGCATAGTTGAAAGGTCTAGTATCTTGGTTCTAAATGTCCACAACTAGGACCATAGGAGCTATAGCCATCTTGATAGGAACATCTATTCCCAATACTTGTCCAGCCGAGTAATATGTATATTGATAATATTCTTCAAACACTTCCATAGAGAATGGAGGTCATTCATTATTAAAATTTTTTTTGAGTTGATCTCTTGTGTTCCAAGGTCTATGCAAAGATAGTTTCCACCTTTTGTAACTTGTGTCCATAGTGTGGTATTCTTCCAAAAAATATGTAATTCTCAGTGGAATTTTCATAGATGTATCCAATTGAAAACCCATAAAAATATAATCTATGGTGATGGGGAGAAAATTTGACCCATCCTATGAATGAATCGTCCTCATTTTGGAGTTATACATTTTGGCCAGTACTTTAATCAATTCCACATTGATAAACACATTTGCAATTACGAGATTTCTTAGATTCATATTCCATAGATTTGACAGAGGCTTATTCCTATACTTATTTCTATAATGCTATATAAATATGTCATATCCTTGTTGTGGAGTCCATACATCTCCTAGGTTTCTGTGTTTGTCTTCTAATTTCTTAGCTGAGTGATTTAATTGGGTTGTTCATCTGGACTTTGGTCCAGAATTAGGACATTGTTCAATTAAATCTTGGTTTAGTGGTCTCGTTTCTATTTTTGTCTTTTTACTTTAGGTTTCTCTAATGTTCATTCCATTTTTTTGAAACCCTAGCTCTACTACAATTCAAGAAAAATTCAATAAAAAATTTAGTTGAGGCTTGGATACTTACTTGAACTAGTGTCACCTTCTTTGAGCTTATCATTTTCATGCAATACCATGTCCTCCAATTTTCAGCTCCAATTTTGTTGGCCCACAATATCGTTGCACCAAAAGATCGACCTGTTAATGCTCGATACAATTTTCAAAGTTAACAGATCCACGAGAGGCGGTTAGTCCATGCCACAAATCCTGAGGGGAGCATTGACCATCTACCAACAAACTCCCCCTCAACATTACCTGAGGGGATTCAAACCCGACACCTTTGGCTCTGATACCACTTGTTGGACCACAATTGTTGTTGCACCAAAAGATCGACCTATTAATGCTTGATACAACTATCAGAGTTAACAGATCCACGAGAGGTAGTTAGTCCATGTCACGAATCCCGAGGGGAGCGCTGACCATTTGACAAAAAATTCATCAACATTTTTAGATCTTACAGGCAAGATATGTCAATATTTGGTACATATCAATCGATTCTAGTTCATAAATGTTGTTCCTGCCAACTTGCTAATTACTGGTGGCATTAATGTCTATCATCTCTTTGAAGGCTTCACCGGTCATGTTATCTAGGTGAGAAATACCTTTTTTCTGTGTCGAAGAGACTATAGTTCCACTCTCGCATTCTCCCTTCGACATGCTTGTGCCCTTATTTCCTTTTTAGATTTTTGAAGAGACGTGTGATTACTTCTCTTTGATATCATATGGTCTCTCTAAAATATTTATCTTGGGTATTATTTTATTCACTACTTCCCTTATACTCTGATATCCTCCTTCTTCGTTATCAAAGTTTCAAAGAGAATTGCAGCCATCTCCCTTCAGTATGCCAAGGTCCCTTCAAAAATAATCTCCTTTTTGTTATCGGAGTTTCAAAGAGACTTTTATTAGTCTCTCCCCGATATGGGCTTCTCTCTTTGATGTTTTATTCTCACCTATTTTTGTATTGTCGAAGAGACTTTTACATTACTTAGCTCGATAATTCAATGTCTCCTCAAAATTGCATTCTTTCTACCATGTCATGGGTTTGATAGTTGTTCATCGATTATTGCATAACAATTGGTTATGTCCAAGATATGTTTCTTTGTTTTGTGAATGCCAAAATAATTTGGCACTTTTGAAGTATTAAGCTTTCTTCGGTGTCTTGTATTTCAGCGTGTCAGAGAGAAAAGATATCATTTCCCTTTGAAAAGCTCAATTGTCTTTGAAATGTCCTTTTTTGAGCTATCGAAGAGACTTCAGAATATATCCCTTTGAAACATGATACTCTCTTTGACATTTTATTTTAGCTTGCTCCACTAGCTTATCAAAGAGACTAAGGTATAGCTCTCCCCAAAATGGCATTGTCTTATCAAAATGTGTTTGTTCTAGTGGCCGACTTAAGGGATATATGTGTTAGGTAGCAGCTATGGGGGAGGTGATTTTTTGAATAATATTTTTGTGGAAAAGGTTCAGGGAGATTATTATTATGGTAATTATAGGCTTATTAGGCAAAAATGATGGTTTTTGAGGTGGTATAAATTTAAATGGCTACACAGAGATGATGAGGACTAGTGAAAAATTCAGGTTAATTTTTTGTTCTAACAAGGTGCATGTTTGGATACGTCACTATTGGTGAAAGAAATGTCAAGTAACATAGTGGTTTGGCCCTTACAAGGTTGAACATATATTAAAGCAACCATGCTCTCTACTTTCTTCTCATCGTTATTGTCATTCTCATCATTCGTATCATCACTTATACCATCAATATTATCAATATTCATCTCATCATTCTTAACATCATAAGCTTGCATAAAGTTGGATGAATGGTTTGGCATAGGATTGGTAAATATCTACAAGTTTTGGTTAGGCAGGGTAACAAACTTATTACCTTGATCATTAACACCACCCAACTAGATGTGATTAGAATCAATGAGGTCTTGAACTTGATGTTTAAGATGCATGCATCATTATGTATCATGTCCACTTGTGTGATGATATTGAAAAAGTAATTTGGATTGTAGCTTGGGGGAAAAGGTTTGGTTGTGTCCACAGGTCTAACGGGAGGCAATTGGATTAAGTTTTTACTCAAAATTTGCAACATGATCAAATAGAGGGTGTTAGGTAACTGGGTAAATTGCCTATATTTTGGTCTAAATTGGTATGAGGTTGAACTTATGGCACAAACTTGAGGTTAAATGTGGTTGGTTGTTTGAGGTGTATGAAACTTAAAGAATTTTTTTTTTCTTGAATGGTTGGTAGTTGTTTTCAGGTAGAGATCCACACCTCTGAGTAGGAATTGATGACAATATCTCTTCATACTATCTAATTGAATTCTGATAATCATTAAGGGTTGTACACAAATGTATGAAGGATAGAAATTTCATTAATAAGATTCTATAACTTATGTTAGGTTACAAGTTTTCAATGAACACTCTTTGTACATCTGCATGAGGGAGAGTAAGATTGATCTTTGAACAAAGCAACCAATAGTGGCTTATCAAGTTTGTGACCTTTTTTTCTTTTTTCTTTTTTTTCATTGCATTAATTCAATTATGTTAATCTTAGGACCATTTTTTACTTGGAAATGATTGAGGAATGCATCAACAAGCTCGTTGAATGAGTGGATTGAATTATTCGTAAATGAACAAAACCATTCCAAAGCTATATCCTTCAATGACCTAGGAAAGAGTTTGTCCAAGAATTTATCCTAAAAAAATGAAGTCACTACACAAGGTTCTATATGCTGATATATGATTACTAGGGTATCCCCTATCAAGTGACAATGGGCTCCTTTTGACATATTGTGATGGTTGTCCATTTTGGTTTTAGTGCAAGGTTGAGATTTATTATTGAAGTGAGGTTACATTTACAAAATTTGGTTGATTATGGAATCATTGGTCAACATGTTTTGGGAATGTGGTGAACATGGTGGAAGTGTTTATGTACTTCGTGGGATACTATGTTGCAAATTTATGAGAGGGGATGAAACTTGGGGTGTCACATGGTAAGATCCAAAAGCATAAGGATTTATAGTGGAAAGGCTTATTGTTAGATTTATTCCAATCATTTTTTATATTATGGAAGAAATAGTTAGATTTTTGTATGTAGGGATAGAGGCTATAGTTGTAGGGAGGGATATTCGACTTCCTCCTTGACTTTGAGTATATCCCAAATCTATAGCGCAACTAGCCATTGTAGGTACATTATTATCAACTATATGGATTAGGCTATGCAAAACCTTTAATCCTTGATCATCATTAATTAGTTTCTTCATATTATCAATTATAGGAACTGTTTTACTAGAAAAGTGTTCAATACTCACAAAGTCTTGAAGTCTTTATAAGTCTTTATACAATTTTTTCAATTTATCTTTGAGAACATGGAAAACCATAGTTCCAACATCTATAAAAATAGGTGATTGTAAGTTTTTCATTGGTCTAGTAACGCCAAGGATAGAGTCCAAAATGGGTTGAGTATTGAAAATTATTTGCATGAAAGAGTTGAAAGACTCAGAATCCATAGTGGATGTGACAACATTTGAGATTCCATAAGTCTAGAACTATGTCTCACTGAAGTGTTGGAAATAGGACATTAGGTCATGAAACTAATACAAGTTTCAAAACACTAAGTGTACCCAAGGTGAACAGTAAACCAACACACAAAAATAGTAAACTAGCTAGAAACATTAATAAAACAATAAAAATTAGTTTAGTCAATAGAAAGAGGATAGGGGCACCCAAGGGTGTCTTTTTCCTAGTCTATTTTTTCATAAATTCAAAAGTTGACTATGTGTGACTTTGTTTAAGGATTTTGGGTTTAGTTGCAAATATTTTGAACAGTGAATATTTTTCTAGATTTTGCTTAATTTATGCCAATGCAAGTATGTGAACAAGAAATGATAATTTTGAATGTAATTTTCTAGTCTAAAATGCAAAATTAACGTATTTAAAGATGCAAAGACTTGGAATTGTTTATTTTTAAATACAAATTTGAAACACAACAATGCACTTTCTTTCACCTTTATGAACTATATGCAAGATTCCTAAAAATATGTAATTATGAATTGTAGAACAAAGATCTACAAGCACCAAAAAACTAAGCAGATAGAGACAAAAAATTGTGAAAAATGTTAATTCAACTCTATGAGCCACCTAGGGGCATTTGATTCCTTGATAGGGGTTTTGAAAACTAAAAAATTGAGTGTTTAAATTTCCATTTAAGAATTTTGTTTCTATCTAAAAACTAGTTTGGTAGTGTCTTTTTTTTAGAACTAATCAATGTAATTCAAATAAAAATCACAAATATGAATACAATTTTCAATGTAGATTTGATCTAAGTGACTGAAACTAATCTTGATGTAACCTATGATGTAAAGTGATATATAATTTTTTGAATTTTTGTGACTTTTTATGATGCAATAGTGAAACCCTAAATGAAAGATGTGAAACAATGCAATGCAAAACTTAAATCTAGGATGCAATTTCATAAGGTATGTAATGTTAACAAGGCAGGTTCACCAAAATGAAACATAGAAAAATATGGGGGAGCCCTAGATTTAGTGTATGAAACCTAAATTCAATTCCACCTTTTCCTAGGATTTCATTAGGATGCAAATCAACAAGGTAAATATATTGAATTTCAACCATAAAGGTGAGTCAATTATGCCTAGATATTATCCTTTTGAGTTTTGGAAATGGGGTGAAAATGATTTGTTATGATTAACCTAATTAGACTATATGACCAAATATGAAAATGCAAGATCCTAATAAGTAATAGATTGAGATAGTAAATTATAGGAAAATCTAAAAGGTGTAGGAGACTATGTACCTATCCTTAAAAATTGGTTCTGGTATGCACAAGAGGACTGGGACGCCTAGGGGCATATGGGTCTCTGATAGGGTGTCTTTCTCTACTTTTGGGGTCCTTTGATGACATATATGAGCTTCTAATTTCTGGTTGTAGATTTTTTGGAATGCATTTAGATAATTATGTAGGTGAACTTTCATGTCTTGACAAGATGTAGGGCTTTGAATGCAAGAATAAATATTTTTTCTTCAAGCTCTCTTCAATCCTCTTTAGACCTAAAATATACACATTCAAAGAGGGAATTTGTTGGGTCATTTAGGGCTTGGCTTATTCAAACCCTGTGTAAGTGTTTCTTCTTCCACAATGGAAACATCAATGATCAAATGTTAATGTAAAGGAAGGAATGATGAAATCACAAAGTTCTACAACTCACCACCCTTTAGTGGATTCCTTGAAGGACTGAAGTCATTCACACCACATCAATGTATTGCTCTTGCTTTCTTGATTTTCTTGAATGCTTTGGAGACCTATAAAATTTTTAGCCTTCACAAAACAATGATAACATGAATATACATAAAGTCACATAGGATTTGACATGATGTTAGGATCTTGATTTTTTGCAATGATGATATAAAATTTTGTTGTAGACTTTCTCTTGAATGATCTTGACAATAGTTTTTACTCATGAATGCTTGTTCATTACACTTAGATTTCAAATGATGCAATGACTAGGTATTTATAGGCATTACTCTAATTTCCCAATAATTAAATATTGATAGCCGACATTTGAAATTTAAAATTTGAATTTTAAAATGGCCACTTCGACATATTAAAAATTAGTCCCATAAAGATTATGGGGACCCATACGCCCATGCACATATGGGATCTAGCCCTATTCTCCAAGACATGATGTATCAAGGGTAAAAATTTAATTGATTGAATTTGTTCAATGCTTCAAAATTCTTGGAAAGTGGTACAAATGGGCTATAGAATGCATAACTTAGGAATTAGGGACCCAATTAGGCTTAATAATTTAGGGGGAGCAAAACATAGTGTGAAATTGTCAAGGGTGACATTTTACGATGCTATAAAGGGATGTCTTTTCCATCTCCCAAGGTACTTGAAAAGTACCTTCTCCCCTCACATCCCCTCCCATAGTGACTCTTGTCACCCCCATGTGGGTTGAGATGTCTCAAGGCATCTCAACCCTTGATTTACAAGATCTAATCCTAGCCATCCATTCCTTCCAACCCTTCTCAAATGACTACACTTAGTATTTTTGAATAATACACAATTTCATACATCTACTTGGAGAAACATTTTAGTGTTATACTGTCAAAATTGAACTAGAACACACATCCAATCAACATCATCAGGGAAATCATTTCATTGAGCTCATTGACATACTATTGTTTCATTTGTTTTGGTCAAGCCATGAGCTTTTAGCCCTAATCATGACTGTTCATTTTGATTTTAATTTTTCCTTGGTTTTGTTGTCATTTACTTGCACTTATGATATAATTTCACTGCACATATTATTGGCATGCCTAGTGGGACCCACATCATGGGTTTTCTAACCATCATTTTTATTTTTTTCTAAGTTTTTGTTTGTAAGTTTTCCATATAGAGGTGGCTATGCTCTAGATGGTCGACTTCGTCTTCCATAGAAGTGGCTCCTCTTTGGCCTCTAGCACTTCAAACATCCCTATGAAGAATAGGTGACTCTGTGAATGTACAGAGGTAGAGTCAATACATAGGTGGATTTGTTATACCTATAGAGGTAGATTTGTAGAGGATAGGAAGATACACCATTACAGGGGCGGCCACGTAGATGAGCGGATACACCTTCACAATGGAAACTCCATAGATAGGCAGATTTTATTCTACATAGGTTACCCCATTTACACAGGGGAAGATGCATGGATAGGTAGCTCTATCACTATAGGGGTGTATCTATCACTACTTGGGTGGATACACTACTCGGGAAAATATGTTCGCAAGAAGATTTATCACTACTTGCGAAAATATGCTACTCGAGGGGCTTTGCTTGTATAGAGGTGGATTTGTAGATGAATGGCTTCGTAATCTATAGGTTCGAATTCATTATCTACAAGGGATACTACACTCTATTCTTTGGCGATTTTTCTTTGTACATTAATGAAAACATAAGGTATAAAAAAATTAGTTTCAAGTAAATTTTTTTCATCTCTTTATCATTTGTATTTCCAAAAAAAAAATCTTCAATGGCTTTTCCCCCAGACCCCTATATGTGGGGATCGCATCTATCCCCACACACTCTGTATCATTGGGGTGGGTGTCTAACCCCCTTTGGGGTAACACTCCTTTTATTTTTATCATTTTTGGTATCTAATAATATTTTTGTGTAGCTTGATAATGCTTGTCCAAGAATAAAATCAAACTACTAGTGTATCCTTTGCAGGTTCATGGTCAAAGATCTTCTTTTATCACTAATCTAGGAACTCTTCATTTTTGCTAAAGGGTTAATTTATTTTCTACTGTGTTTGGCATCATTTTTTGATGTATGCTCTCCCCTTGCAATTTTTTATGAGCTTGGGGATCAAAAATCACAAATTTTTCCATGTCCATCTATTATCTTATGTGTGTTAGTTTGCATGTATGCTCTCTCCTTGTGCTACATGCTAGTCTAGAGATTAGAAATACATAGAATTACCTTTCCTTTAGGAGGCCCGCTTAGGGATTTCATCACCCAAAGGGATGACCTCAACCACATGAAATTGTGGGGTATATAAAGGGGGAGAATGAAATTTGTACCCCAATCTAGTCACATTATCTTTAGCTAAGCTTCAATGTTTGGGTGATTCCAAACTAGGAGTGTAGGGTTCGTCCAAACAACCTAGTTGACATTCGCGAACCACACTTGTGATGGGTTGGTGTTCATGTATGTGCCTCATGTACCCTCCTTGTATTTAGAGGACTCACTAGATCACCTATTTTAGCCTAGCATAAAACCTTTCTTCATTGCTTAGTGTGGTGTAGGGCATAGTATCATGCTCGAAGCTACTCACCATATATATTCTTGAGTAGAGATAGGAGATATTTGGGCAAGGTCAAAGGACCTCCAAAAAAAGGGAAAAGGTGAGCCCTTGTGCCACTGGATTCCAATCTATCAAATCTTGAGATATTAGCCTCACGACTAGTGTACCTACACTAAGTTAACACACCTACTTGACTAATCAAGTCTTTTGATTTTTGGCATGTATTCTTATGCTTACTAGTGCATATCTTTATTCCATATTGTCATTTTCTGTCTTATGTCTATCTACTTGTAGTCTTTGGTCCTTTTTCTATCTCCATCTAGTCATCCTTAGGCATACTTGCTTTGTTCTTGGGCAAATACATTGATACATAGACACATCTACTTTTTAATGGGTGGTTTCACTTCCTACATTAGTCCATCACCCTTGGGAAAATATTCCTTATCCTTAGACGGCTTCATTTTGCATAGGCAACTTCACTCTATTGATAGGTGACTTTTTTTTTAGGCAGATCCGTTTCGTCTTGGGTGGATCTTTTCTCCATCCAAAATCCAAAGATAAAATCCTTCCTATTATAGATAGTCAGTGTCCTAATTCTAAAACCGTAATCTAATAATTTTTCCTCTCCATATCCATCTTTAAACGGTCTCTTTCATCTCATTGACTACCATCAACCTATCAAAAACATCATCCCCTTCTGAACAAGGAGTCAACTAAAACCCATCCTATTGACATCCAAATTTTCCCCAATCCAAAATCCAACCTTGGATGATTAATCAAGATCCTAAATCATAAATCAATCATCTACCGTAACACTTTCTTGGGAACTTAGGCTATCCCAAGTTAGTAATCCCTTGCTCAAGATATTTCACCTCAAGACAAACGTATAGTTTGTATCATTATTTTCGCTTACTTGAGTACTTAGCCTATCTCAAGTAGGAAATACATCCAATAAAACTTTCATATAGAATCTCAACCATATTTGAGAGGATACTATCAACCATCCATCCAAAAATCACCTCATTAATTAAGTGCATCCTTGAATAGTAGGAGATCCTCCCACCATATTTTAAAAGTAATCCTAATCCGAGCTTAAAAAATCCTAATTTGAGCTTAACCTAAATCCCAACTTGAGATTTAGCACATCCACATCTAATATCTTCTTACATCAAAACAAATATTCTCCTATTTTCCTCTAATCCATTTCATTTACCTCCTAATCACCTCTTTCCATCTCTTTCATCCATAGCCATTCAGTCCAACATCACTAATCCTTATCCTCCCTCAATGCAAAAAAAAAGTAGTCAAGGGAGATCCCAATTACATTGAAGATGACAATGAAATTCTTGTTGATCAAGATGAGTATGAACTAGATCCTCTTGATTCTATCATTACTAGAAATCTTATCCTAAGTGTCTCCCATAATCTAGTCACTCATCCAAGATATCCCAGCATGCCTCCATGTACACCCACTAGCGATCCTAATGCTACCTTTGACAAGGGAAATCCATTAGCTCCCGCATCAACATCTCCATCTTATCCCTCATCCACATCTCCCTTTTATCCATCACTCTTGTATCCCTCCCATCCAATATCCATACTGCTATCTTCTCCCCTAACCATATCTCAACCTCCATTTTTGCACACCAACACTGTCACCTTCATCCCTAGTCAAAATATGACATCTCATTATCCAACAAACCATCTCCCAATCCATAATCTTATCCCTCCAATCTATGATTCTACTCCACCATCCATCCATCTCAACCTACCACACACTATGGAGGCACACAACAATATTCTTCATCATATGAATCCCAACCACCATCATATTCCCAACCTCCTTCAAAACAACAATCATATCTAAATCCATGCTAGCAATCCACCTATCAACTTCAATCATCTCAACATCCACCATACATTCAACAAAATATTCATGTTTCAATCCACCATTGGATCAATATCATCCTCTCCCACATCCATATAATCCATATGCACCTCCATCCCAATCCAATTTGGCATCTCCTTCACCATTAAACAAAGAGTGGGAAGACTTGAAATATTCTCTTAAGGACTTGCAAGTAGGAACCTCCATAAATAATTCCTTTAAGTTTGAGGAGATATTTCCATACCCATTTGATCCCTCAATCGCCACAAGACCTTTCCAAAAACATTTTAGAATTGCTAAGTTTGAATAGTATAAAGGGAAAGGTGACCCCTACAACCATCTTCAAGAATTTTACATGCATTGCCAAGAGGTAGTTTACAATGACATCTCCTTTGTTTGTTCCCTAGGAGTTTGGGTAGACAAGCTTTGGAGTGGTTCTATCTCTACATTCACTGATCTATCAAAGAAATTTGTGGCACATTTCTCTTATAACCTGTAATGTGAATTCGATACAATGGAATTATGTACAAAAAAGCAACATCTTGGGGAAATATTTGCAAACTATCTAAAAAGGTGGTGTGATCAAGCTAGCTGTCTCTTGTGCCCCTACCTAAGAAACAATTGGTCAACATTTTTGTTGAGAACTTACATACCCAGATGAACTTCCAATTTCACCTTCATTGTGCCTTCACCTTTTCCAAAATTATTGAAAATGGAGTCACTATTGAGAAGGCACTTATAGCTAAGGGATTGGTCAAGATCTATATGGAGAACAATGATAAACCCTCTAATGATAAATCCCACTATTGGAACAAAAAAACGTTTTTAGTGATGGAGTAACCGATACAAAGCACATTAAAGTGGCTAACACCTCCCAAGGTTGTCAAAATATGCCTACTTCACACATAGCAATCCCATATCCATTCCTCATGGAACTTCATGGCCTCCCAATCAAGGTATTCCAAGAAAATTTTTACTCCATTAGTTGAACCCCTCTATGTAGTCTTCTAAAAATTAGTCAAAGAAAATGCGGTTACTTATCCAATCGCTCAACCATTTGATGAAACAAAGACTAAGAATAATTGGTATCAGGAGAATGAGTACTATGACTATCAGAGGATCAAAGGTAATTTTATAAATAAATGTATGAAGCTTAAGAATTATGTCCAAGATCTTATTGATCAAGGGGATATCACCATTGAGGGTGGCCAATCTACATCTTTTAATGCTTAGTGAAAAATAACCAAAATTCCTTCCCAAAGCATAATCAAAGAGATAGTACCTCTAATGCAAATGCTAGTCCAAAAAATAGCTAAAACAATCTGACCAATCATGTTGATTGTACTAAAGTTCCTTCTAATTATGACAATGTGGTCACTTGCATTACACAAGTTGATCCACGAGTTTCTATGATTTGAGTGAAGGCTAAATAACCTTATTGTGCAGCCACCACTCGCCACAACCACATATCAGTCCCTGGTCTGTCAAAATCAACCCAATAGCCACCTATAAGCCAATAATATAACATCTTATATCATCCTGGTAAAACTCATGCTCAAATGTCTATTTTGGATTTATTGAAGTCTTCTTCCATACACCAAGATATCCTTACCAAAGCTTTACAGGATACTTGTGTCCCTAATGACATAGATCCCACTCAATTCCAAGCTCTTTTGAGACACTTATCATCTGCATATCATTTGGTATTTAATCAAAATGTATGCCTCCCATTGATCTCGCTCATAACCATCCCCTGTACATTAAAGTCCTTGTTGCCAAGCATAAGGTGAAGCGGGTATTACTAGATAATAATTCAGCCCTCAACCTATGTATCTAAAGTTCATTAAATAGCTGGGATATACTCAAGATGATTTAGATAATCAAGTAATTACAATCAAGGATTATGATAATTTAGAGAGAGATTAAGAGGACACCATTTTCCTTCCTATTTAGGTGGGTCCAACTATGTATTACACAACATGTCATATCCTTGATCTTAGATTTCATACAATCTTCTCCTCAATGTAGGTTATTTTGTCCACCTATCATCAGTGTGTTAAGTTCCCCCATAATGGAATTGAGGTCAACATCCATGTTGATCCACATCCTTTTGAGTACCAGCATTCTCTTGAGGCCACTTTCCCTCATTATTGGCATTGTCATGGGGTTGAAGTGGTACATTCCAATGCCACTTCATCTTCATCCTATGTTAATTCCATAGTACTCTTTGCACCTTCCACTCCATCGTCCATCCTCTATCCTTGAATCCACTTTCGAAAAGGTCAAGATCATTGAAAAAGTTTGTGGAGAATATGAAATGAGTATTGCGCTTAATGTGGGAACCATGCCCCATCTCCATGCACATATGTACATCCATCTTCATCCCAGAAACCACAAGAGATGACAATAGAAAATATGGGATCAACAACCTTTCAATATAAGGGAACTTTAGAGCAAGAACAACTCTAATATGACATTAGCTAATTAGTATATCATGAGGAACCCAAAAGTTCTTCCACTCTCTTGGAATATTTTTAAGAAGCATATCATGCTACTCATCAAATGGCCCAAAAGGATAATTATCAAGGAAGAAGTTTGGGGGAAAATGAGAAAGGTATCCTTCAACCTGTTGAGCTACCAATTGCTCCAAAACATCAAGGACTTGGATATGATACAAAGCAAAATAAACCTACAACATCACCTAGTACATTGAACAATGTCAATATGAAATCCATTATCATTGAGGAAATCCTTGAAGAGGTCATTAAAATTTATTACGATGATTTGGATGTCTTCTCCCTATTCTCTACCTCCATTTTCACCATTCACCTCCCACTTCACTATCCTAAACTAATTTATTAGAACCAACGAGGATGTTCACCTTTTGATGTATTTCTGAATAACAAGGAATTCATACAATTCATGGGTTTAGAGGGCAAATATCAATTAGGATTTTTTTAGCTTGATCAAAGTGCTTATAATGGGGAAGATGAACTCCTCAACCACAAAACTAGAAAACAAGAAAATAATTAAATGTATTCTAGTGAAGACCTCTCTGAGGTGCTTTTAGACCAATCAAAATTAAAAAGAAAGGGTGCATCCTCTAATGAAAACCTCTTTGAGGTGTTAGAGTATGGGGATGTTCATCCTCCCCTTATAGGTACTCATCTATCATAAAGGTCCTCTATCTTGATCAAGGAAACGAATGAAATCAATTCAAGAACTGAAGGAGAACCCAATATCACATATGTAGCCAAATATTTATCAAAATATGAGAATCAAGTTTTTTCAAAAATCCTTCAGAAAGGGTTAATAAAAATTACATTTTCCTATTCTGACATTTCAAGACTAGATCCCACAGTAGAAGTTCATCATTTGGATGTGCAACTTGATGAAAATCCAATCAAACATGAGATTTGTAAGATGTATCCACATGTAGCTTTTCTTGTCAAAGTAGAGCTTGAGAAATTATTGGCAACTAGCTTCTCTAACCTAGAAATTATTCTAATTAGATATGTAACATTGTTCCTATTGCTAAGACCACTGAGGGCATCTATATCTGCACTGAATTCATGGAGTTAAATAAAGCTTTTCCAAAAGATTATTTCTTGCTTCCAAACATTAATATTCATGTGGATCTTATAGTAGGTCATGCTATGCTATCTCTAATGGATGGATTTTTTGGATATAATCATATCTATATAGTCATTGATGACTAGCATAAGATAAATTTCACTACTCCTTAGGGTACCTGATGCTATCAATTCATTCCATTTGGTCTAAAGAATGCAAGGGCTACATATTAACATGCTATGATAGTTATATTTTATGATCTCATTCATATTATCATGGATGACTATGTGGATGAATTATTAGGTAAATCCAAAACTCAAGAAGAGCACCCAAAAATTTTGGAATGAATCTTCAACCGATTGGAACAATATTACTTGTGTCTTGATCCTCAAAAGTGTGTCTTTGGTGTCACCTCAAGAAATCCCTTAGGATTCATTGTATCAAGGAGAGGCACCAAAGTGATATATCACTAAGTTAAAATCTATTCTAGATATGCCTCCTCCTAAGACTAAAATAGTTGAGAAGTCTCCAAGGTAAGCTCCAATCCATTCGATGTTTCATTTCCTAGCTGGCAAATAAGTGTCAACCCTTTACTCACCTTATTTGTAAAGATACTACCTTAAAATGTGATGCTTCTTATTAGTAGGTGTTTGATAAGATCAAGGAATATCTAGCTAATCCACCCATTCTCATGCCTCCTATAGTGGGTAAACCATTCTTTCTATACATTTATGCTACTTTAGTTGCACTGAAGACACTTCTAGAACAACATGATGAGAATGGAAAAGAGATATCCATATATTATATCAAGTGAACTCTTGTAGGATATTAGCTCAATTATACCCCAATGGAAAAACTAGGTCTAGCAGTGGTTTTAAACTCTTAGAAATTTCAACACTACATGCTCAATCATTCCATCAAACTCATTTCTAAAGTTAATCCCCTCAAGTATTTATTATCAAGAACATCATTAGCACGCCGTATAGCTAAATGGGTCATGCTTCTAAGTGATTTTGAAACCAAGTATGTGGATCATTTATCAATTAAAGGTCAATTCATTGTATATCATCTTGTTTATGCCCCATTGGTGGATGTGTATCCCTTAGTTGTCAAGTTTCCTCATGAGTCAGTTTTTTTATTACTGAACAAGATACACGGAAGCTTTACTTTGGTGATTCATACACACAACATGGTTCAAGTGCAGGTATCCTTTTTGTCACCCCTCAAGGTGATTTTATACCTAAATCCTTCAGGTTGGCTTTCCCATGCACTAATAAAATCACAAAATATGAGGCTATTATCATTGGTTTGAGAATTGCAGTATAATGGAATATCAATCGATTGCATGTTTATAGTGACTCATAACTCATCATCAAACAATTGAATGATGAATTTTAGACTAAGGATGACAAGCGTCTTCCCTATAAGTGCATGGTTAATGACTTTAATTTTTTTTGGATACATCCAATTTGAACATGTTCCTAGACTTCAAAATAAAGTAGTTGATGTTATGGCTACAATTGGGTATTTATTAAATATTCCTTCAGATTGCCATGATTGTGAATTCTTAGTAGAAAATATTTTATAATGCCCATTGAAACATAGAAAAAGGGTGGAATTAGGGGATGGATGAGTTCTAAATGCAAATAACTTAGGATCAATTCCACTTTTCTAAAAGTTTCATTAGGATGCAAATCCACAAGGTGCATAGATTGACTTTCAACCTCAAAGGTGAGCCAATCAGACCCGTATCTTATCATTTTGAGTCTTAGAAATTAATCAAAAAGGATTTGGAATTATTAACCTAGTTGAACTATATGACCTAATATTAAAAATGTAAAATTCTGGAAATGCATAGACTGAAACTGCAGATTGTAGGTTGATCTGGGAACTGTTGAATGATGGGTAACTATCACCAAAAGCTAGATCTAGCATGTGAAAAGGGACTCTATCGCCCCTAGGTGAATGGATCTTTGATGAAGGGTTCTAAAACTACTTTTACAATCCTCTGATGTTGGATCTAAGCTTATGATTCCTAGTCATAGAACTGTTAGAATGTCATCAATGAATTTTGTAACTGAGTTTTTGTACCTTGACAACTTTTAGGGATTTGAATGCAACAATGGAGAATTTCCCTTCAAAATTTCCTTGATCCTCTTCAAACCTATAACCTACACATTTAAAGAGGGAGAAAATTTTGGTTCATTTAGGGGCTTTCCTTAGTTAAATTTCATGTAAGTGTTTCGACTTCCATAATGGCAATGCCAATGATGGGAATGATAATTGAAAGGAAAGAATGATGAATGAAAAAAATACTACAACTCACCACCCTTCAATAGCTTCCTTGAAGGATTAGTTTCATACACATCACCTCAATGATTTGGATATTTATTTGCTTGATTTTCTTGAATTCTTGAATGCTTTGGAGACCTACAACAAGGGTTAGCCTTCACAAAACATGAACATGAACACACATAAACTCAAATAAAATTTGACATGATGTTAGGATCTTGAATTACTGCAATAAACTCTAAAAGACTTCTCTTGACTTGTTCAATAGTGCTCTTGATCATAAGTTTTCCAATGATATTTTAGATGATTTAAAATGATAAAATAACTAGGTATTTATATGGAATTGTACTAATTTTCCAAAAATTAGATCCCAAAAGTTGACATTTGAAATTTGAAATTTGAATTTTAAATGTTGGAACTGATTAAAAATTGGGTCTTGACACAATAGGACTTAGATGCCCTAGTGAATCCTAGTCCTGACACCATTTTCAAGGAAATGAGGTGTCAAGGCACAACATAAATGTACGCATTTGTTCAATGCTTGTAATCTATTGAAAAATGGTAAAAATGGACCTCGAAATGCATAATTTAGGAAGTTAGGAGATTAATTAGGTCCAATAATTTAGGGAGGACAAAACATAGTGTGAAATTTTTAAGGATGAAAATTTAAGATGCTAAATTGAGCCCCCACTTTAGTGAGATTATGAACTTACACCTAGACTCATACTAAAGTAGAGAAATATATGTCAAGAGGGGTTTGATTGTCCAAATGTTGAAAAGATAGGATGACTAAGGATCAAGGAGGTTGCAGAAGCCTCCAGGATGTAAGATCTCATGGAAAACCAATATAAGCACAAAGGATAACACATGTATGATATGCAACAAAACAAAATATACAAACATACATGTTGGAAAACATGAAGCATACAAAATGAAAACACGCATGATACCATGGAACATAAAGATGACAATGGAATGGAAACAAACATACTGTAAATACAATGAAGACACATGAAAAACACAAATTTCAAGAAACACACAACAAAACAAAAGCTTTATACTAAAAAATATTTGAGTTGGTAAGGCAAAGAGACCTTAGTTTTAAATTGTCTCAAATAAAAAACATCATCCATTGAATAAAGGAAAAATGTTCCATTAGGACTGAAGTCATACACATCACTCATGGAATACATGGATTCACTAGAAAATAAGTTGCATTATGCTAGGTGTCCATGTTAAAAGGAATTAATGACTCACACAATAGAAAAGTCCAATATTTTCTATTTGAATAATAAATTGGAAGACACACGAGCTAGTGAAGTCTGATATTCACTAAGTGAGCCCCCAAGACAAGGTAAAATGAGAGAGACACACTAGGTCTACAAGGTGTGTCTAGAACAATCTGGAAAAATGGAAAACATGCACTAGGTATACAAGGTGTGCCTGTAACAACCATACCAAGAGTTATACTCCCTGATAACCTTGATAAGGTGCCACAGGATGCTATGTCAACACTACACTAAGTTCAGCCCCAATGAAAAAAGTGAAGAAAAATAAGATACACATGGCAGGAAAGTTGTATTATGCTAGGTTCCATGAAATATAAAGGTTTTTACATGGCTAGAAAACTATATTATGCTAGGTTCCATGAATATGATAAGGTTTAATGTCATGGAGGATGAATATGATAAGGTTTTAAATCCTCAAGGGATGTTGTCATAAAATCAACACAAAAGGTAACAATCAAAGAGGTTTTGCTTAATACATGAAGGTCACATGTTATGGAACATCATACACGATATCACCACCAAGAGAGGAATAGTCGAGGAATAAAAGATCAAACCTTAGGGTATACCAACCATAGAATTACCACTAAGGGGAACATAATATGACTAGAAATATCACACTCTTATGGGACATCAAGTGCAATATCACCACAAATGAGACATGTCACATGGATTAAGAAGGCCAAAGGAAAAACTTCCTAGGAAATGTATGTTATTTTCACAGAGAAATGGCCATTTCTTATGCAAAAAACGAGTTGGGGACTATATGCCTCCCTTAAAAGGTTAGTGTACTTGCTACACTATCATTTTAAGGAGATATAAAGGGATACATTGCTAGAAGGAATACTCCTAGGAAAAAGGCTACCTAATCCCTTACCCCCCAAGCATAGGGACAAATATGAGCCTAATATGGTGCCACTTGGAAGATAAAAGATGGTTGTATAAAGATATGTCTATACCTCCATCAATGGTAGTGAATATGCTATGATAATAAACTACCACATGGTAAGGATCACAAAGAATGAATGCTAATCTATGACTCTTTTGAACTAATCCTTGTAGGTATTAAATTATTTTAGTATCTTTTTTAAAGCATGAAATCCATGAGTATGATGCCCAAATGTTCTATGATATGCACAATAAGACATTTTTGTACTCTTTCCTTTCTTATCTTCTCGTTCATGGATAGGTGGTAATGTGATAAATCCTAGATTGAGAAGTGTTTATAAGGCCCGTCTATTATTTGTTATAGTATGATAAAATCGTAATTTCATAAGTTTATAAGGTTTATTTATTACTTGGTTGACCAATTATTTTATGTGAAGCTGGAGGGTCTTGATAACCTAGCCCTTTAGTATCTTCAGATGGTGTTTTTTCCAAAAGGGAATGGACTTCATGCT
Organism: Sequoiadendron giganteum; assembly: GCA_007115665.2. Lineage (NCBI taxonomy): Eukaryota > Viridiplantae > Streptophyta > Pinopsida > Cupressales > Cupressaceae > Sequoiadendron > Sequoiadendron giganteum. The sequence goes on from CM021109.1 coordinate 461,138,018, forward strand.
CATTCTTAATGTCACATCCTTGCTTATTCAAGATTCTAAAGCCTTGTTCATAAGTTTTTTCCAAGCCAATATTGTAACCTTATGATCACATGATGAAATGTTGGTTGATGTAATTACCTTGTGATTGTTATCGATGCATGTTGTTTGAGGTATGCCTTATGGTTTAGTTTCAAGATGTTAAAAAGTGAATGATTCAAGTGGTGGTCTGGGAGGATGCTGTTGGTATGGGGTAGTAGGCCTTTGCATTGAGGGATAAAAGGTTTCATTATTTTCAAGGTTATCCAAAAATATTTATATGAACTCATGCATGCTTTCTTCATCTTGACCTATGACATTAAGAAGAATTGTAATAGGAGAAGGTGTATGATGAATATCATTATCAAAATTATTATCCTCACCAAAAATATAGCTTGAAAAATTAACCAAGGACTTCAAAGGTATCCAAATTTTACCAAAACACATATCCATAATGAGATTCAGACTGTTAAACAACAGATGAAGGGAACTCAGATAGTGACCCTAGAAAAACATTGTTGAGAGTATTCTATCATAGAAAGCTAATTGATTCCCAAATAACAAGACAAAGTCACCTAAGGGCATTTGAGTCTTGGTTATGGGTTCTGAAAGCTTAAAATGTGAATGTGTAGTACAATATTTAATAATGTTGATTCTACTTGCAAATAGTTGAAACAATAAATATTTTACAAAATTTGCTTAATGTATCCCAATTTGGTACAAAATGCAAGTTTGTAATGATTTTGAAGATATTTAAACAAGTTATGAATGCAAGCTTCAAATCTAAAATGCAATAATTGACTAATTCTAATATGCAAAAGACCTATAAATGATGATTCTCAAATGTAAATTTTGAATAAAAATAGTGCACTTTCTTTCACCAAATGAACAAAATGAAAAATTCCTTAAGATATGATAAGGATAGGGTTGCCCAAGGGTGAATGGGTCCTTGTTCAAGGTTTTGAAAATTGAAAAATTTAATGTCTAAGATTTTGTTTAAGGTTTATATTCCTATTTTCAAATATGTTTGATAGTGATTGTTTTTCCAAAAATTTTGAATGTAATGTAAATGCAAATATATGACAACTTTGAAACAAAATGACACTTTTTTTATTACAATTATGAAATGAAAATCTAATAAAAATTATTGAAACACACCCTAATTCATGTTATGATGCAATATGGATGCAATATTTTTAAATTTTTTTACTTTTTACGATACAAATATGAAACCCTAAATGAAAAATGCAAGTGAAAATGATGTAAAACCTAGATCTAAGTTTTGAAAAACTACCAAATCAGAAAGCTATGATGTCAAATGTCGGGTTCACAAAAATAAAACATAGAAAAAAGGGTGGGGGATGGATGAGTTCTAAATGCAAATAACCTAGGATCAATTCCACTTTTCTAAAAGTTTCATTAGGATGAAAATACACAAGGTGCATAGATTAACTTTCAACCTCAAAGGTGAGCCAATCAGACCTGAATCTAATCCTTTTGATTCTTATAAATGAATTGAAAATAATTAGGAATGATTAACCTAGTTGAATTATATTACCTAATATTAAAAACCAAATATTCTAGATGCACAAACTAAATTTGTAGATTGCAGGTGGATCTGGGAAGTGTCAGATGATGTGGACCTATCACCAAAAGTTGGATCTGGCATGTGCATAGGGACTCAGTTGCCCCTAGGAAAATAGGTCTTTGATAAAGGGTCCTAAAATTTCTTTTACAATCCTCTAATGTGGGATCTAAGCTTCTAATTCTTGATTGTAGAGTTGTCGGAATGTCGTCAGTGAATTTTGTAATTGAGTTTTTGTAGCTTGAAAAATTTTAGGCCTTTGAATGCAACCATGGAGAATTTTCCCTCAAACTTTCCTTGATCCTCTTCAAACCTATAACCTATTGTGTCACAAAAAAATGTATCCTTTCGACATTTTTCGTTCATTTTGGGCCTAGTTTTGCTTGGATTTAATGTTGTAATGTGACCAACACATTCACATTAGTTCTTGAACCCTTCTGAATCAATAAGAATTCTATGGTGTCTTACAAAGGTGTTGTGAAGTGTTGTAACCCACTTTCACACTTTTCTAGGACCCTTTCATTACAATTCACTCAAATAACCTCTTTTTATCACTTACCAAGCCTTATTCCAAATTTCTATAAAGATTTGTAACAAAATCTCACACTTTCCTAGGCTTTTCATCAATAAATTAACCCTTTCTTATGTTTAAATGACCCCTTAATGCACTTATAGTTCCTACTTAAGTGTGTTTTGGAAGATAATCCTATTAAATAAAATTAATCACACTTTAATTCCCAACATTCACTTAAAATTTCCCAAGTGGTCTAAGTCACGACCTTGGGCGACTTAGTCACATTTGGCATCAAAATTACAATTAACTAAAAATTATGGCAAGATATTCTCTCCTAAACCCTAAGGTCAGCCTGTGATGTGTTATTTTTAGGAAATTAGGGCACATGTATAAATAAAGGGTTTTCCCCACATTTCTCATCTCTTATCTCCTAGAATCTTCTACATCTCCTAACTCTCTCAATAATTTCTTCTTCTCAATCACTCATCCTTCATTCTTCTCAAGCAAGCTAGGTTTTGAGCATTCTAAGTCATCAAGCAAGCATTGAAGGGCATATGCTTCAAAAATCATTGCAACAACTCAATAAATATCATCAAGGCAAGGAACTAACTCCATTGTTTCATGCTTCATTTCATTATCTCTTCATTTAGGTTTGATTACCTCAAATGGGTTTGACTAAGGCAAACCCCCATGCCCTAACATCCAACATTTATTTCTCTCTTTATGTGATTTGCAGGTCTTGTTTGCATATTTTTCAAAGAGAGGGATTAGAAGTGTTGTCATCAAATTATCAAAGCCCTTCAAGGTGGTCAAAACCCAAAAAGAGGCTTGGAGAACACCTATAGGCCGAAAATCAAGGTTTCTAGTTCGAACACTTAGAGGAGCAGAAATGTAGGATGAGGTCTACAGATTCCCCTTTCGAATCTTCAAAAAAGTGAAAAAGGACACTTCCCCTAGTTAAGATGACTTAGTCCCACTGTGCAATTTTTTTGGAGATTTCTATGAATTTGGATACCCTTTTGGCTGAAGAAGACCTCAATGCATTTTTCCAAAGTTTTCCCCAAACTGGACTAAGTCACCCAGTTTGGCACAAGTGTCTCGCCAGGATTAAATATTAGATTTTGTATAATTTCTAGGACATTCACACTCTTCACTTCAACCTCTATCAATTTCCAGGTGCATTCTTTATATTTACCTCTTTTATCTTGTTCTACATTACATTCAATCCATCTCTCTACATATCACGTGTCTTCAAAAAAAGTTGCATTTTCTAAGTATTTAGTCTTTTTCATATATTTCCAGCACCTAGATCATTGCATTTAAACACATTCAGACACACACTTAGAATTAATCTTTGAATGTAACATTGTCCATTTTGGTATCCCCCTCTCCTTTTAGGTGAAAAACCCTAGAAGTGTTAGAGAATCCTAGGTGGTACCAAAATCTTCATTACATTTTGGTGAACCCACCTTTCAAACACCTTCTTTTCTAATTTGGAGTCCTTGATCACCTTAGATTTAGTTGGCATTGCATCTTGCATTGTTCATTTGCATTCTAGGGTTTCACATTTTTGCATTAATGAAAGTGTCTATAACTTTGATTTTTTCATCTCAAATAATTGTCAATCATACAAAATTTTCATTTACCTTTCCTCTTCTGGTCATCCAACATCAAACCCATCCAAAACAGTTGCAAATTTCTAAATTTTTTGAAAAAAACCCTAACTGGGACTAGTTCGCCATTCTGGGCAACTTAGTCCCTATCTAGATTTTTTATTATCTGTTACAACATCATAAACCTCATTTATGTGCTTTCTTAGCCTCCTAGTATCATTTACTATAAGTCTGGAAAGGTTCAGGAACATTGGTTTTATGCATCTAGCTCAGAATCATCCATTTAGGGCACTCATTTTTAAATCATTTCATCATATGATCTGAAAATGCTCACATTTCTGAAATTTTGCATAACATTGATAAAAGTACTTTTCACTTTCGCATATACAATGTTTCTATTTATAAAAATTTAGACAAGTTTGTTAAAAGTGCATTTCAATCTTGCATATACATTGTTTACATTCTTAATACTTAGCATATATGGGATAAAAATGTTTTGTATATTTGGATATACATTGTCTATATTGTTGAAACATTGCATGAAATGGTTGCATGCACTTTTCATTTTTATTCAAACAATGCTAGTATGTTACATATCTAGACATCTTAAAAAAACTTTCCTATCCCCTCCCTATGAGAATGTTTTATTGAAACAGGATACAACCTTGGACATTCCTAACGATCATATTTGTTCCTCTCCTAATATCTCTCCTCTTGGTGATGAAGATATTTTGGTGTTAGAGGAACCAATCAATGAGAGTTTTGAGAATCATAGTTGTTTCTCTCCTCTTACATCTCTTAGTGGACAAGACATTAATAAACAAGACAACACAAACATAGGTAATCATGAAAATAACATTTTTCTTCTCTTAGTATTTTCCCTAGTTGTGAAGAAGATACTTTGTTACATTAGAAAACACAATTAATGAAGGTCATGAAAATCTTAGTTGTCCTCCTTCACCTAGAGAAACCCTTACTACACATGAAAATTCAACCATTGATCATTCCCCTACTTGTGATGAAGTCCTTTTAGAAGAACCAACTTTTGATTTTCAAGAGTAGTTGGTTTGTAGTTCTCCTAAAACCCTTCCTCCTAGGGCAGATATCATGACAAACGATAAGAATAATAGTGGTGATAATAATATTGTATCCCTCGAAGCACATGAAGAGGCAAACTTAGCCTCTCCCTTGCTCAAGGATGTTCAACCTCAACTTATCCTTTACTCACCATTGAACAAACCTCAAACTCAAACCAAACCCGAACTCATCCTCTACCCACCTATGCATAATGTGTCACAGCAGTCGAGTTATAATACCATTGCTCATACACATTACACAAGAAACAATACACAATCACAACAACCAATCTCAACACCTCTACCTTTACCCAATCCCATATTACTTGTTGCCCCTCACTTAATTTCACTCATTAGGGAGTATGATGTTGTTGAAAAACTAAGAAATACTCTTGCTAAGATATCATTATGGGAACTTATTCAAGCCTCCCCTCACTATCACAATATGATGCAAAATTCCCTACAACAAGTTCCTATCCCTTCTAATATGCAACCAAATGACATAGCAGCTATTATTGAAGGAATAACTGTTGATATTGTTTTTCACCAAAGTGAGCTCCCTCCTTTGAAACTGTAAAAACAAAATGAAGCCTTCATGATCATAGCTCAATACAAAAAAAAATGGATCCATAGAACTCTTGTAGATACCAGCTATGCCCTTAATTTGTGCAGTGTGATCCTTCTGGATAGGCTTGGTATTGATCGATCAAACATTCGACCTGGTTCTGTATCTATTAGAGGATTTGACAAGGTCACAAAGTGTCACATACTGATTTTATTAATTATTTTATTGCGATTAGTAATCATGAGAATTTCAATGTCTATGTTAGATGATTATTAAAATTGAAATTGAAATTGAGATTGAAATTAAAATTGAAATTGAAATTGATGATTATTGAAATTTAAATTTAAATGCAAATGAAATGATTTTGAATTCATTATTATGAAATTCAAAGATTGTCATTGTTGATGAGAAATTGTGTGCAAGTGAACATAGGAACAGGTGAACAAGAATGAAGGCGAGAACATTGTTTAGGTAGAGTCATTTTAGCCATTAGACATTAATAAGGATGATGGAATCTCACACACCACTTAGTTAATTATAATGTATTATCGTGATGATTAAATGGTTTAAATTTTAATGTTTATTATTGACTATTCTTTCGTTTGAATGAAATTCCGAGAAAGAATGCATTTGTTTTAAATGAAAATTTGAATATTTTTGTGAGGAAATTGATTTTTATTCAAGAATTACTTCTTTGAGTAAATATTTTATTATTAGTTGAAAATAATAATTCTTTATTCTAAATTATTGGAATAAACTTTTAATTGTGTTATTGATTTAATTGTTATTTTCTCATTTAATAAATGAAAGAGGAAAGATTTGCTTAAATAGAAATAGATAAATATCAAAATTAGTTATTTAAAAACAAAGAGAGAACAACAATATGTTTGCAATCAAAATTGAAATTGAATTCGAAACAACAGTTTACAAATTGGAAAACAATTACATCACAATCAATTTTTGCATGCAATCAAAGAGAGAAACTTGGAGTTCTGGAGATCAAAACATAAAAAGTGGATCTGATTTATTGGTGACTCCACCATTTTTGCATGATATTGGGAGAGAGGAAAATTTGAATTAACAATAGGAAGAGTAAATCCATTATGAGAGAGTTGGATAGGAAACAGTGGGGATTTCTATTTTATTTTGGATGCATGCTCCTTTACTATGCGCGGTTGAAGGAGATAGATATTTTCATTTTCATTAAACAGAGGTTGCTTACCTCCCATACGCGAGTGGAATAGGGGAGGAGAACAGAAGATAAAATATCTTCTTAATACACAAGGACGGGTAAAGAGAGGTGTGCGGAAGAGAAGAATAGAGAGATGAGGAAGTAAGGGAGAAGGTGTGTGGGAGAAGAAGAGGTAAGGCGCGGCTAGCAGGGAAGAGGAATACACAATAGAATTATACTCTTCCCCCTACGCATGTGAGAAGGAGTAAGGAAGTGCGTGGGAAGTGAGGAAGTGAAGAGTGAAGGGCGTGGGTAGGAGAAGGAGGGATCGGGGGTGAAGAAGCAAACAGGAAAGGAATGGAAGGGAGGAGAGGATGCAACCGACAAGGAGAAGAAGAACATAAACCTCTTCCCTCATGCATGTGTGAAGACTGAAGAGAAGGGAAGAAGGCAGTGGGGAATAAAGGAAGAAGTAAATAAAAGAAGAGAACAGGGGGAAAATAACATAAATCCATCTTCACCACATGCAAGCAGCAGGAGACTTGGAAAATAGGGATTTAATTAAGTTGTTCAAGATACATGCATAGGCACGGGAAGTAACAGAAATGCAAATAATCATCATCAGATTTAGGAGAAACTCACATAGAAAGTGACAAATAGAAAAGTATATACATGCAAGATTGAATAGATTCACAGCTACTACAGGAGATTAACAGGTAAGTTTATTGAAATAAAACATTTACTAGTCTTGAAACAATGAATGTAATTGTGTTATTTCTTTCTTTCTTTTGAAAAAACAGTTAAAATGAGAACATATTGTTGTTTTATCAAATCTGGAAGAAAGATCAAACACCAGACCATATTTTTCTTAAGAAAAGAACGAGCATGAACAAAAAACTATTGTGAAATAGTAAAGAAAACCATGAAAAAGAAAGCTATTAAGAAACAGTAGAGTCTTTATTTAAAGAAAAAAAAATTAGCATGTTTAAAGATTTGCACATAAAATTGGATGTTTAAAGATTTATTCCATTAAATATAGTGAAGAATTCTACAGAAAACAACATGTTTTAGATTCAAAAAACTCCGAAAAGAAAACTATATTCGTTAAACTGTATAGACAGAAAATTGGAAATTGCAAGAAAAGAACATGAAGTTATTAAATTATCACAAAATAAAAATTGTGGAATGTTCTCTAGAATTATAAGATTAAATACTAATGTATATTTAAATATGATTGAAAGGAACAACAGTGGATTTTGATAATTCTTAAGAAATGATACTAAATTGCTGCAAAACAGAAGTAAATATGAGGTATTATGTTTTTGAAAAGAAACGAATTAGACAAAGAAAAACATAAAAGAGAAGGAAGCAAGTTAAAAATATAATTACTTCGAAAAGAAACAATTTAGACAAAGATTATATTGAAGTGTACTTAAATTATATGAGTAAATAAACTGAAAGAATGTGTGCTCATGTTTATTCTTGTTTTATATGTACTTAGTTACATACTTGAGATGCACCTTCTTTTATTTTTTATTATGAATATAAACATTATGTTTTTACACTTTTAAATCTGTGAGATATTGTATGAAAACCATGTTTGCTTGAATATAAAGTTGCAGTTCATGTGTTTGAGAAAGATAATTATTGATTTTTAAATGGAACCATGTATGCTTGATATGGAATGCGCATGACATGTGTTGAGAAAGATATATTGTCTATTTTTGAATGGAACCATGCATGCTTGATAATTGAATGTGCATGTCATGTGTTTGGAAAGTTACCTTCCGAGACGAATGTCGAATATGGGATTATAGAGAGTGTATTTTTTCTTTTCCAAAACTACTATTATTTGTCTTGCATGAAATTTTACTTGGCCAAGTAACTTAAGGACCATTTAAACAGATGGAATATTTATAACTCTCTACCATATCCTAGTATCGAACTTGCTTTTTTCTTAAATGAATTAGAAAAATGAAAATGCTTGTGGAATTACTAGTTATACTAGGCACACATCAGATTCCATCCTGCTTGTCGACTTCTTTTTGCTAAGTGATTCATGCAGGGTCGGGTATTCTTTGAATGACTAAGGAATTCCAGGGAAGCGTAAGCTTCGAGGTTGGGCAGAAAAAGCACCTGAACCTTGTTCTCATCTTCATGTTTGAAGATTATCTATTGGATTGAAGATCAAATGAAGATTTATTCTTATATCTTTTATATTTCATTATTGTATGATTATTGCCAAACTTAAGGTGACAGAATGCCTAAGTATTGAATTGTAAATATTTTTTACAATGTTTTGTATTATAAATGTCATGAAAGATGACATGTATTTATAAATGTAATTGGATGTATTATGAATCTTATTGTAGACTTTAAGTCGATATTTTTGGAATCTTTTGGATTAAAAAATGTTAATGGATGGAGTTATGATATTTTATGGAATATAATAAACCTATTAAAGGAATTATAATATTTTTGGAATTAAAGACTTTCTCTCTTTACACAAAGAAACCGCTCGGTGTGCTTACTTTACCTCTTATAGTTGGAACAACCGCATTGGAAACACTGATCCACGTTATGCCTCATGAACTTTCATATAATCTTCTCTTAGGCAGGTCGTGGATTCATGTAATGAATGGGGTGCCTTCTACTCTTCATCGTAAAATGAAATACATCTACAACAATCAAGTGCACACACTTGATATTGGTCATGAGTTGTTTAGTGTCCTGCAACTTGAGACAAACAAAGAGCATCCTTTCAACACCTTAACACCAACCACACAAGTGGAACCCGTACAACACAAGCTCTTAGATGATTATTGGGGTTCCTTTGACTTCACACCTCCTTTAATTGGACAATACAAGATCATAAACAATGAATCTAAAAAGGGAAAAGCAATCTTGTCAATGCAAAACTTGGCAAATCCTTCACAAGCATCCACCTCAAAAAATTTAGACAAAGAAGCAAACAACAAACAACCAGCCAATCCAAAAGCAATAAAAAATCTTTATGGAAAAGGTTATGACCTTATGAAACAACTTGGCTATAGTGGAAAAGGATGTGGTGCTAGCGAAAAAAGGTATCTGCAACCCTATCAAGCGTAACACATAGATAATGACTCATGGTATTGGTTATTGTACTTTGATAGAAATCACCAAGCCTTCACCTCACATCAATACCATCACAAAGCACCCTTCTAAACCAACCTTAATACTAGTGGATCTGAACAGCTGGACACTAGTGGTCTTGAAAGTGATCCTTTGCAACAATCGAATCAAATGAAGAAATATTCGCCTAATGTCAATGTCATCTCTCAAAACAATAATGATTTATATTTTACACACTCCTCTAAAGAAGCGTACAAAATCTCATAATCTATAGAACCCTACATAGGTATGGCATCTTGTACTAAGCAAGACACATCTTTGTCACATGATAAAGGAACACCTTCTACCTTTGATCAAGAGGTTATCTTTTCAAGACTCCTCCAAGATCACTTGATATCCCTTCCTCTGTGAACTCGAAATAAATTCTCTTACAAGAATTCCTTTTGCACCTATCACAAAGTCCATGGTCATTCTACTAATGAAAGTAAGGATTTGATTAGTAAAATTCAACTTCTTAAGGAGTTTGGTACTCTCCCTTATCTGGGGGCACCTACTTCCTCTAATTGATACTGATTTTCACTCAACCATGCATCTCATCAAACCTTTCAGCTCACTCTTGTCTTGCACTAAGTGGGAGCAAGGGGTTAGGTAGCTATGTCCTCATATGTCACTTGTCATTGTCTCTTTTGGCTAGTCATTAACCTTTCATGAACATATAAGAGCAAGCTTGGGATGTAGATGACATGTCTTAAGTTGACTCACATGTGACATACTACCATTTTCATGATGTAGATTACCGGAAACATATGACTTGGCATAAGGCTTTCTGAACAAGCTCTCATGTCCTCTTCTTCTACTTTAAAGCAATTTCTCATAATAATGTTGTTAGCAACTGGTTTAAAGTTGGGGGCATACATCGACACTCACACTTCAACGTGTGATTTTCTTTTTCTTGCGATTCCCTCTCTTGGAAACATTAGGTACAATGTTGCCCATGATGAGACATTGCACTTTTCCTCCCTTACAAACAAGATGAGACCATTTTCACTTTTCCTCTCTTGGAGACATTACACATGATGTTCCTTAAGATGAGACCTTGTCTAAACAAAAGAAAAATCCTTTTGAACATTCCTACATTTCAAATATCATTTACAAAAAGTCATTTTATTTTGTTGCGCCTTATTAAAGTTATTAGGAGGTATAAATCTGGTATGGTTTGAGTGGGAAGCCCAACCAGTGGCATGAATTTCCCCATAGCCACCTACGTGTTTGTGAGTGCATACTAGCCATGTGTATGTTTCTCACCTTCTTGGATTTCTCACCTATTAGATAGCCAAGAGTCTCGTTGCCTCAAAGTGAGTATGCATTTTTGGAGGAATAGCCTAGATTTGATCCACAACTAGCTGGACAAATGGTTGAAGCTTGATCCACCTTTTTACTTTTTTTTTCTCTTTCTTCTAGTTCTTGTTGTTGCATGATTATGTATCTTATTTTTCTAAAAAACATTCACCTTGTGCGTGTCCTCTTGGGATTATGATGGTTTGACTTATGATCTTGGATCTTGGGGGCTTGTGCAACCTCCTTCATCCTTTTCATCCTTTGTCATTTGCATTGGTACACTTGGATCCCTTCTCTTGAATGGCTACTTTAGTGCTATTTTGAAGCAATTTCATCCTCTCACTAAAGTGGGGGCTAAATGTGTCACAAAAAATGTATCCTTTGGACGTTTTTCGCTCATTTAGGCCTTTCTCATGGTTTTTGGCCTAGTTTTGCTTGGATTTAATGTTGTAATGTGACCAACACATTCACGTTAGGTCTTGAACCCTTGTGAATCAATAAGAATTCTATGGTGTCTTACAAAGGTGTTGTGAAGTGTTGTAACCCACTTTCACACTTTTCTAGGACCCTTTCATTACAATTCACTCAAATAACCTATTTTTATCACTTACCAAGCCTTATTTCAAAGAGTTGTAACAAACTCTCACACTTTCCTAGGCTTGTCATCAACAAAATGACCCCTTAATGTACTTATAGGTCCTACTTAAGTGTGTTTCGGAAGACAAACCCATTAAACAACATTAATCACACTTTAATTCCTATCATCCACTTAAATTTTCCTAGGTGGACTAAGTTGCCACCTTGGGCGACTTAGTCCCATTTGGCATAAAAATCAAAATTAACTCAAAATTTTGGTGAGATATTGTCTCCTAAACCCTAAGGTTAGCCTGTAATGTGTTATTTTAAAGAAATTAGGGCACAACATGTATAAATAAAGGGTTTTACCCCCATTTCTCATCTCTTATCTCCTAGAATCTTCTACATCTCCTAACTCTCTGAATAATTTCTTCTTCTCAATCACTCATCCTTCATTCTTCTTAAGCAAGCTAGGGTTTGAGCATTCTAAGTCATCAAGAAATAATTCAAGGGAAGATTCTTCAACAATCATTGCAACAACTCAAGATCTATCATCACAGAAAGGTACTGACTCCATTTTTTCATGCTTCATTTCATTATCTCTTCATTTTAGTTTGATTACCTAAAGGGGTTTGACTAAGGCAAACCCCCATGCCCTAATAGTCAAAATTTATTTCTCTCTTTATGTGATTTGCAAGTCTTGTTTGTAGATTTGTCAAAGTGGGGGATTGGAAGTGTTGTCATCAAAGTATCAAAGCCCTTCAAGGTGGTCAAAACCCTAAAAGAGGCTTGGAGAACACCTACAAGCCAAAAATCAAAGTTTCTAGTCCAAACACTTGGAGGAGTAGAATTGCAAGTCGAGGTCTATAGATTCCCCTTTCGAATCTTCAAAAAAGTGAAAAATGACACTTCCCCTAGTTGTGGAAACTTAGTCCCACTGTGAAATTTTTTCAAATATTTATGTGGATCTGGATACCCTTTTGGCTAAAATAGGCCTCGATGTAGTTTTCCAAAATTTTCCCCAAACTAGACTAAGTTGCCCAGTTTGGCACAAGTGTCTTGCTAGGCTTAAATAACAAAATTTGTAGAATTTCTAGGACATTCACAGTTTGCACTCTAGCCTCCATCAATTTCGAAGTGAATTCTTTCTATTTACCTTTTTTATCTCGTTCTACATTATATTCGATCCATCTCTCTACATATCACAATGTATCTTCAAACAAAGTTGCATTTTCTAAGTATTTAGTCTCTTTCATCAATTTCTAGCACTTATATCATTGTATTTAGACACATTGACACACACACACACACTTAGCATTAATCTTTGAATATAACATTGTCCATTTTGCTATCCCTCTCTCCTTTTAGGTGAAAAACCTTAGAAGTGTTAGAGAACCCTAGGTGGTACCAAAATCCTCGTTACACCTACACATTCAAAGAGGGAGAAAATATTGAACCATTTAGGGGATTTCCTTAGTCAAACCCCATGTAAGTGTTTCCACTTCCATAATGGCAATGTCAATGAAATGAATTATAATCGAAAGGAAATAATGACAAATGAACAAAATGCTACAACTCGCCATCCTTCAATGGCTTCCTTGAAGGACGAAAGTCATACACATCACCTCAAGGATTTAGATCTTTCTTTTCTTGTTTTTCTTTAATTCTTGAACGGTTTGTAGACCTATAACAAGGGTTAGCCTTCACAAAACATGAAAATGAACACACATAAACTCACATAGAATTTTACATGATTTTAGGATTTTGAATTACTGCAATAAAGCTCTGAAATACTAATCTTGACTTGATCAATAGTTCTCTTGATCATAAGTTTTCCATTTATTTTCTAGAAGATTTCAAATGATAAAATAACTAGGTATTTATATGCAATTGTACTAATTTCTCAAAAATTATATCCCAAAAGACAATATTTAAAATATGAAATTTGAATGTTAAAATGTTGACACTGGCATATTAAAAATTGGGTCCCAACACAATAGGACCTAGACACCCTATGGATACCTAGTCCTGACACAATTTTCTAGGACATGAGGTTTAGGGACACAAGAATAAATGTATTCATTTGTTTAATGCTTGCAATTTGTTGAAAAATCATAAAAATAGACCTCATAATGCATAATTTAGGAAGTTAGGAGCTTAATTACGTCCAATAATTTAGGGGGGACAAAACATAGTGTAAAATTATCAAGGATGGCAACTTACGATGCTACACTCACATACGATCTTTTTGAAACTGAAATGGTGTTTGAGACCGTTGGTCCTTAATCACCCTAGTACCATCAAATCTTCACCTACATCCATGATAACATCCTCCCATTCAACCTTACCCGTAACAAACATTGATCCTTTATCCAATGATCATCCCACTATACTATCCTTGGAGACACCCTATATCGTAAGGGGTATGATGGTTTTCTACTAAGATGTTTGAATGATACAAAAGCTAAGTTGCATTTGAACAAAGTACACAGTGGAATTTGTGGGGCTCACACTAGTGGTATGGTCCTTGAAAAAAAGCTTCTCAAAATGGGTTACTATTCGCCAACTATGGAGCATGATGCTTGTTAATTTGTCAAGAAATGTGTTCCCTATCAACAACATGTATATTTAATACATGCTTTATCCCAAATGTTGCAAATGATTACTTCACCCTGACCCTTTTCACAATGAGGTCTAGACTTAATCGACACAATCCACCCTTCCTCATCCAGTGGACATTAACACTAACTCATTTGATTGCAAAATCCGATGAATTTTTTTTATGAAAGTTGTATCATTAGGTACTTGTTTGAAATTTTTTTTTTTTTTTTAAATTTCATCCCCAACGTTCATCAGAATTTTGACGAACCTTAGTTTTCATCCAAATTTTGACGGAATTGCAAAGTTAAATTATGGCTGACATAAATAAAATTGAGCTCAACTATTTATTGCGACAATGTTTTGCTCAACGATTTTCTTGGGTCAGATATAAAATTCATGAAGATATCGCTAGGTTGAGGGTAGTCATTATCTTTTTCCAGAATTCATTTGCGAAGTCATATTTGTACTTCCAAGTTTGAAAAACATATTTTAAAGAAACATCTAATCAAATTTCATTTCCAAATTTTAGACCTGACTTCACAAATTCTTTATAAGGGAATTGTTTATAACTGATGGAAAATTCTTGATGGATTTGGACAAAGATTATATTTTAAAGATTTCAATTTTAACCCTACTGATCAATTTTCATTAGATTTGGGATCTATAACTAGATAATATCAAAGGCATAGGGATAGCTACAGAGTGAAATGGCTATCAAGACTTAGGCCTGTTGATGGTGTTTTTATGCATTTCACAACATAGGTAATGTGTAGGTACATTACCTCTCTTGAAAGAGAATCTTCCACAATCAAATTGCAGAACACTATCCCAAGGTCTCTCGGATGTCAGGTCATGACGATGCTTGGAATATATCAGTTGATTGATGTGATTTTCTGGAATCACAAGGTGGCCTTATGGAAGTTAAAGCTATCAGAAAATTGGGTTTGTGAATGGAGTTCTTTAGATAGGAAATTACTACACTTTGCTGCAGGCTCAAACAATAGTCTAGAACTCCATTGTTTCGTTGGATTTGGCTTTACAATGTGCAATGAACCTTAGCACAATTTATTTCTAAGAAAAGGGAAAAAGAGGCAGGGAAGAGGGAAGGTTCCTAGACCTGCAACTACCGATGAACAGTGATCATGGAGGTTCCTGTTGTGGACAGTTTCCTTAAAATACGATTTCACTTAATCAAAATTCTCACAATGTCATGAAATCTATGCTATCTTCTAAGGACTGCATATATTCATCATTCATTCACCATGTAAATGTGAACAAAGAAAAATTTTAAAGAGAAGCTATGAAATTATAGTCCAGACTAACTTTACACAGTCACCTACCAGTAGAAAATGACTAAAAGTATGAACAAGGAAAGCATACACACAGCAAAAAACTTCATAACCAAAGACAACATCACTAAATCTATTGAAGATAGCTAAAAGGGAAACTAGAACAACAAAGTAACTTAAACTAGAAATTTAAATAAGGGGAGAAGAATCATGAAACATGTGGAGAAATCCAAAATACACCAATAACTCACTGTATTTTCTATTGCAATTTCTGCAACATGCCTTTACAACAACTCAACTCTCTTAAAATGAGAGGAGGAGAGCCCTATTTATAGTTTTCAAAAAGAAAAATGAGTGGCCAAGATTCAATTCTATTGTGTGGCCAAGATTCACTTTACACTAGGTTTTCACCTACCCCCAAATATATCACATTTAAAAAATACATCCTTTGTCTTTTCCCTATTTTGTCTTCTAGTGGCAGCACTGTAGCAGTTTTGTCCTTTTGCTGATTGCTCTTTGTTGTAGCTGCTCTTTTAGAAATTCCTCATCAATGACAAGGTTGCCCTCTTGCTTCTTCAAAGCTGCATACTCCACGAAGCTCAAGATCATTAGTTGAAGCTTGTCCACCTCCATGATGTCAGATCGTAGTACCTGGTAACTCCATTCTTGGGAGTTGTTAACGAGCTTCTTCCAATCATCGTCATACTTGGCAGCATTACTTCTAAAAAGCTCAGACTAGGCGAAGGATCAAGTAGCAAAGCTCATGAAATCTATGGTAACCTCAGTTGACATCCCATTTTCCATGTTCTTTAAGAAATGGGGCTTTATGCTTTCTAGATTGATTTCAATGGCAGGCAACTCGTACCCCGTCATCAGCTTGAGGTACCGAGCACAATCTCCTCTGGCCTACTTGGCCCATTCGATATCTGGAACCACCTACTCCAGGATATGCTCCAACCTTCCCTTTCAATGATCAAAATATTGTTTCCACACATCCACTTACCAGTGTTCATCATCCTTGAGGGCAAGGTCCTTCTCCCAAACCTCACTCGGTGGCACGAGGATAGCCTCGATCTTTGGGTAGGTGGCTCTATACTTTTTCGAGAACTCCTCATAGATTCACCTCGTGTCCTCAAGAGTCCTCTGAACCTCCAAGAACTTATTTGTTGTTTAGACAACCAAGTTGATGCCTGTGTTCCCCAAGTCTAAGACCTGTCGAAACCAATTTTCCATGGTCTTATCCAAGTTCCTAGTTCTTTCTAGCTTATTAATTTTCTCTTGGTACAACAACTATGGCAGAGCCAACAATGTGGTAGGTAGCTCATCTAGGGATGACCATTGTTTAATGTAGGTCATTAGATCAACCACTTGTGCTTTAAGTTCTTCCTTTGAAACCTTATCCTACTAGATAAGGTGCACCACTATGGCTATTGATTCTCGGAGGTGGTCAACCTTTTGTTCCTTTGTGGCTACTCCCAAGTCGATGGTGGAAACATTATAAGTTACTCCTTGTTCTCCAACCACTGGCGTGGATATTTGTATTGCCCTAGATCTAGAGGAATCCATGGTTATGTTTGATCTAATTCTTGGCCTTTTCTCCTTCTTAGTGCTTATCTATGCTCTGGCCAATATTGCCTCTAACCTCACCTTAGGATCTTTTAGGGCAGGAGTCTTTTTCCTAAGTTGATTCCCTAGCCAATCAGCCATTTGGGGCCCATCCTTGGGTGGTTCATGTTGATCCTTGCTACCCTCCACCCTAAGTTCAATGGATTTTACAACAAGGGTCTCCTTCTCAACCCCTACATCCTCCTTCTCCTCATCAGAGTCCTGTATGAGCATTATACATTTGGTAGGAGACTTGGTGAGCAATTTCTTGTCAAAGGGATCTTCCCTTTTAGCATTTTTTTCTTCTTCATCTTGATCATGCTCATGCTCCCTGGGCTTATCTTCTTTTTCATCTTCATGGAGGGATGCTTCCTCATCATCCTCTGGGGTTCGACCATGTCTTTTAGATGGAGACCTGTTGGTCTCAGCCTCTGGAGCAACAAACCCTTCAATCATACGCTAACCTGCAGCCTCTTGGTCCTCGATCTCCTTGAGCTGCTTGTTCCATTCTTCTTCAAGCTCTGGGTTAGTTGTTTCTTGAATTAATTATGTGTCCATCTCCTCGCTGCTTTCACTGGAGGATTCATAGGCCACCTCATCTATCTCCTGGTGTTCGAACATCGGATGCTCATGATATTCAAACTCTTTATCTTCGAGCCTCCTAGCAACCTGTAGCTACTGTCTCTTGAGCTCATCCAAGATCTACATTATTGCCTCCATTCTAGGTGGTTTGGTAGGGGAGGGAGAGTTGGAGCGTTAGCCATAGGTTGGGTGATTGCGGCTTCCACCATTGGATTTGTAAGCATCCCTTAAAGCTCGGAAGCCACGTTTTGCATGTACTTTACGAAGGACTCTGGGAGACTAAGGATAGGCATTGCAATAGTAGAAGCGGATGGAAGGGAAGGAGACATAGAAGATGCCGAGATTGGCGAGGTCATGGTGGATGAAAAATCCACCAATATGACCTGCACGATCAGAGAAGTGGAGGCAAGGTGGATAGAGATGTCCATCGCAGGCGTAGAGGAATCAGATATTGCAAGCGAAGTAGGTGGGACAGTGTTAATAGCAGTAGCAATTTCCATAGATGGAGACCTTGGTGGGTCAGCCTCTTCCTTTTTGCCCTCTAGGAGTGGATCTTTAGGTATTACAGGCATCTCCACAGCCCCAGTTGTTTTTCTTTGCTTTTTGGAAGGCTCGCCCTCCAAATCCTTTTGAGCATAAACCTTTGGGTTAGGCAACTGCTCACTAACTTCTTTTCTCTTCTTAGTTTTGAGAGATGGTGGGGATTTGGAAGTTTCCCCAGTTGTAGCAGTAGCCACCCCACCATCAGATCCACTTGGCTCACTTTCGAGTCCCTTGAATGTTAAGGCGACTCCCCGTTGCTTCAATCGGGCCACTTGTTGGTTGATCCACGCCTTCGTTCGAGCCTCCACGGGATTGGTGAGTAAGTTGAGGTCATCAACCTCTTGCTCATCCCAATCAATCAGGGGCAGTGGCATATTGGTGATGGCACTATATCCTGGATCGATCATCGTGCTCTCATCTCCTTCAAGATGATCCGAAACCGGACACAAGTTCACTCTTCGCATGTAGAGGGTAGTCATGCGCATATAGTGTCATAACCATAAATCAAGATTGTCTATATAGTTGGCCCAAAAATCCTCAACATTGTGGAGGTGGGCATACTCAGATCCCAGTGCCATTCTGATATGACCATATGGTTCCATTCGCAGCTGAGTTGTATGCTACCTGATGTAATACACATCCAACTCTTTCTCTGAATTACCTGCACACTAAGAGGTATGAATTTTGTACATCCCCTTGCCAAGGTGTCCTTGCCAGATGTTTTCTTCTCAGAACATTGTGAATGTGCTGCAGCGACTAAGTCAGCTCCAATAGTATGATCCGATCATTGGGGTACTAGGGCAGCTTGTTCGTCCTTTCCATGAATCCTTGGATGCGAATGTAAGTGAACTTAGGGAATTATACATATAGGAAGGTGTAATGCTTGAGGAGGGCTCTGGCATTGTGGAAGACTCTTCTTTCGAAATATCCTCCAAGCAGTTCGATGATGTAGGCAATGAAGGCATCATTTACCCTATAGTAGTCTCTCTTGAAATTCTTGTATTGCAGTTGAGGATATTTTTCATAGGGTTTAAGTTCCCTCTCTGGCGCCTCATTGGGCATTGCAGTCAATCCATGGTAATGTCGTCAATCGGCAAGAAAATAGACCAGGTAGGATGTCATATAGAATTTTGATGTCTTCTTCACACTGATAAATTGCTCATGAAAGAAATTGTTGATTATTTCCCCCCAATAAATGGCTGCATCACTCTCACGGAGAATTTGTTCCACAAAGTACAACATCCATTCTTGGAAGAAGACCGCAGTAGGAAGGCCCATTACTTTGCTCAGTAGGGTAACAAGGTCATGGTAATCCTCAAAGAAATCACTGTGAAAGAGCTCCTGGAGGACTTTGCCAGCACTGGCCCGCTTATCCTTCAACCAGTACTGATTAATCAGTTTCTTGTATTTCATAGGATCTTGATCCCATAATTCCTTGCATTCTTCTATACTCAGGGTCTCCATGCTTTCAAAGGCGGGGATGTGGAAAGTTGTAGTTATCTCGAGAGGGGACATATCTACAAGAATGTTTCCATCTCTGTCCACTATGGTTCTGGTTTTAGGTTGATATGCTTCCTGGCATGCCATTACCAACTTGGGGGCCACCAAAGCTGGCAGCAAGCCTGCAGCCTTGGCAAGTCTGTTGCTTCTGATTAACTTTGCATTTTTTGTTTTTAGGTCCACCTTGACTCTTCGTGTAAACTCGTCAATATCGACATGACCGATATTGGTATATGTGATGTCCCTCCAAAGAGTGGTGATTCTACAGTGTAATGGCACCCCCTGGAATTTTTACCTCATTTGATCCTTTTCCTCCTTGCCTCGACGTGCCTTGGAATTTCCTTTCCCCCTTTCCTTGGTGGCACCAGAGGCTTCTGCACCAGACTCCATAAATCATACACAAAGAGACGTGAATTAGCAACATTATCATCGAAAAGCGGCCTCAAAAAAATCCCTCCACATCAAGGTTAGATCCACAATCATCATTTTAGAAAGTTCAAAACTAGATCATAATAATTATGGGAGGCAAACAGATGACCCAAGCCCGAAGGGCCGGAATTCCCTTGGCAAAATGTCGTTTGCAAAGGAAAAACAAGGCAAGGAACTCCCAATGACCTTCCCGGTCTTGGATTTGTTCAATGAAGGGTTGGCATGAAAGAAGACCAAATTTTAGGAACTAGGTCAAAGTTCGTTTTGGATTTGGAGGTCATTTGAGCCCTCATTCAGGCGTTTGGGTTTCAGCTGCACGAAGGTCATTTGGAATGGCACAGGGAAGACGACACTCTGGGTGCCGAGTTTTGGAGTTCGGGTTGCTAGGGTCAGGAAGCTGTCACAAGACAACTGTGCAAAATAGAAAAATACAGGCGACAATCTGAGGACAGAAGTCCGAAGGGTTATCCTCGGAGATGAATTCATCAGCTAAGAAAAGCTCAGCGATGGACCAAGGGTCAAGGCCCAAAGGTCGGAAAGATGGTAGGGTTTGACCATTTGGAATGGTGAAACCGAAATGGAATCCTGGAGATGAAATTTCAGAGTCTGGCATCTGAACAGCATTTGGACATCATGTTTCAGTTTGAACCTGTGCTCCGCAAAAAGGGGGACCAGGATCCGGGAGTCGGAAAGACATCCCAGAATAACCGTTCGAAAGGGCAAAAGCGACACAAAATTATGAGAACGAAATTCTGGAGGTCGAGGTCTGGCAACAACTTGGACATTTGATATTCCTGCAAGTTTTAAGATGGACTTCACATGTCTGGGGTCTGGGGGTCGGGAAGTTGCTCTAGGAAGGCCTTTTGGAATGGCGGAGGCACAACAGAAACTTGGGAAAGGAATTTCGGAGGCCGGGACCTGGGGGTGAGGTGGACCTTGTCACTTTCCAAGTTTAAGTTTGCACACAGACAACCATAGAGAGGTCTGGGCCCAAGAGGCACCGTCGACTATTCCAAAGAACAGTGATGGAGAGGTGAAGCTCTGGTCTTTGATTTCATCCATCAAATGATAGATTTTTCAATTTTGAATTTGTGGGTTTTTAGGCTAAGGTACTATTCTACCAGGTTTTCAGTTCATTTTATGTTTTTTACTTGATTTAAATGATGAATTTGAGGAAAAAGAGTCAAGGCACGTGGATGGCGAACATACCTAAAAACTCCGAAGAAGACTTTTGCTCATTTCACGAGGAACGGCGAAGTAGAGCTTCGGGCACGGTGGTGGAAATTGCTGGGGTGGTGCTATCTTTTTCAATCACTTATTTCATGTGAAAATGACAGTTGAAAACTCGTTTATATAACCCCCAATGCCATTAACATCCAATTATATGCCCAGTACGGCGGCAGGTGAGGTAGCTGAGTTCAAATTCTAGGACGGCGGTAAGAGGACCGGGGTCCGAGGTCCAGAAAGATGTGGACAAATAGTCATTTGAAAATCTTCCAATTGAAATGCAAACGGCGACAGGAGCTCCAGGGCTTGGGGTCTGGAAAGACAGAAGCTAGTGGTTGTTTGGAATGGAAAATTCCAAAGAGAAACAGGGAAGGGAATCCCAGCAAGTCGGGCCTAGAGGACCAGAAAGACTTTGCACAACTGTTGTTTGGAATGGCAAAACCGAAATGAAAACTCGAGGGTCTAGGCCTAGGAGGAGCCATTGATGCTAGAAAGGCCGATAGACGGAAAAAACCCGAAATGGCTTAAGATTTAGCATTTTTCCAAGGGGAAAAATTTCGTCAAACTTAAAATGTGACTTTTGAGAATGTGTTGGCCTTTAAGGATGCAAAAATGGGCACATAAAACAAAGCGAATCAAAAGGACCCGGCAAGTAAAAGAGGAAAGAGAGGGTCCTCATTCCGAACAGGGCATGTGTGTGATAGGCACAACAAGGCCTAGAGGGTTGAACAAAGAATTTGGAATGTTTGATAGTGGATAGCTAGAGCCATTTAGCTATGATATTTTTAAAGACTACTTCATAAAGATGTATTTTTCCCTTTTCCAAGTTTCAGAAATAGATTTTAGACCTTAGATGCCAATCTCTTATAAAAGCGGTTATGGTATATCGGTTACCTGAAGTTCTTGAATTCATCTTGACTTTATACAAATGTATCTATTTTTTATTTGAACAAGAAAGAAAGAAAGTGACCAGTTTCTAAATATTGTGAGATATTTAGAGCAACAAACTAAAAAATGAAAAAATGAATGTCAAGGCCTCTCTATTTTTCTCAGCTCACTCAAAATTTTTAGATGCTTCCAAACATCTACCAAGCTATAACTATCATGCAGATTATATGATTTCTATTTGTTTTGTACTTTGGACTAGTTTTACAGGATGAAATTGTCTCCTCATGTAGAAGTATAAGCTACCAAATTCCTTCAGAAGTTGATACAAGAATAAAAAGATGAACCTGTCAAATTGGAAACCAAAATTTTTGTGGTAAGAAGAGTTGATTTTCATATGAATGGAATGTTGTAACAACTTTATTAAGTAATACAATTTATTTAGTTATTTGACAATTTGGTGATTTGTTATAGATATGCCACCATATGAAACTGAGTGGAAAAGAGCACTCCTTACCTTATCAATTAATATCTAGGTAAGATATTATAAAAAATAGCTTGTTCTTTTAGTGAAGCTATTCAACCTACTCATTCTTTTTCATGCTTAATTTTTTTCTTTAGGATTGAGCTACTTATGATAGATTTTTAACTTTCCTTACAACCTGTGTATTACCCTCTCAAGTTTTTAATTAGTTAAAATAAATCTCTTATAAAGGATATAAAATTCCTTAATACTTTAGATTGTCCTTTATGTTAACGGAGGCATATGACTATTGTTTATATAACTCAACTTTATTTGAGAGTAAGCATATTTAATCTCTATGTGGTAGATTCAGACACTAAAACAAAGTATTTGACCTTATTAGAAAAAATGAAGCAAAAAAACGTAAAAGTGCATCATAGGATTATTTTTTCATGGTTTTCATTGTAAAATATGCAACTTATTTCAATATTTTCTCATGGAAATCATATTACCTTCTTCTATGGACTATATAAACTCCTTTAGTGTAAATTTTGTCCTCTCCTTCCTATTATGCAAGATCATTTGAAACTTCTACTAATTTTTGACAATGACATATGACTGTCATATCTTTGTAAGTCTTTAATAGACATAATGGGAGATCCTTTAGAAACATCATCATCTCTATTGAAATTGATCCCATATCCTTTGTGATACATACCCTCTAGCAACTTGACTATCCTTTGTCTTTTCGCTTATGCATGAGTTTATTCATTTGATTTCAATGGCCTTGCATAACACTTGAATAAATTAATTGTTGTAGCTCCTTGAGATATTGTCCATGCACTCCTTAATACACTTGTAGGTTGTCCTCTTTTGAAACTTTGTGAGAAGGAAATATTTATTAGTTTAACATACTGCTATGAAGAAAATGAACCATTGACAAGATTTATGATGTTTTAAAAGCCCTCTTGACTACTCAGTTACTTTTCTTTATGTATCTTTTAAAGTTCGTCATACTACCCTATCACTATTATTATGAATTCCAATTCCCCCTTCATGGTTATGACATGGACTAATCATTGTTTTTTTTAATAGTGATGAGTGTGATCTCCTTTTGGGAATCTATAGGAAAGTGTCATGCCTTACTTTGAAGTCCATTTCCTTAAATATTTTCTCTTTGCTTGTTGCTCCTTACCTCTATAGTATCCCTATATTGCATATACATAATAATAACAATTATGGTGATAACTAGTGGACATGGGTATAACATCAACCATCATACAAATGTAGTTTATATCTGCATATATAATACCCTGAGATACTAATATTGTACTAGTCAAAGAATCATCATCAAACTATATTTGTTGATCAAATAAAATGAAAAATAAAATATATTAAAATATAAAACATTGATCTTTTCTATCTACTCCACTGTAAATAATAAAGACTGCAGAAATTTCCTTCCAATTTGAGTGTTGGAAGTCATCACAATAATCAACAATATAATATTTTTCTATCAATATATAAATATTATAAATAAATAAGTGTGTATTTCAATATTTTTAAGCAAGAAATTTGGGAGCAGTATATTCCTTCTCTTTATAATCTAAAAACATAATAAAATCTTCTGAGAAATACCTTCAATCTGCAATATTAAATCTGCACATCTATTTGAAAATAAATCAACCTACAATCACCAGCAACCAAACAATTAAAATGAAGTTTTAAAAGATCATTACATGAATATATACATATCAACTTATATATATACATGAATAGATAGAAAAAATCACTATTTTATATTTTACTATATTTTATTTTGCAAATAGCATTGGACAGCAAATTGGCCAATACACTATCAAACATAACGATTGGACCCTATGAATATATAGGTTATCAATCTTTAATCAATTCACATGAAAAATCATACTGACCAATAGTATCAATGAAACTTTGATACTATATAACAATGACTAGTCTCAATTTGATGACATTTCAAGAGCAATGCATGAATATCATTTGGGCCTCATGGCATTGAACATTGTTTTCATTCAGCCATGATATAATGTTCTTACAGGAAGCACAATACTAGTATGATTGAATGTATCAGAGGAAATAGGAGTTAGAGCAGATAAAAAGAAAACAAAAATATTGTAGTGTAACCTTATTATTATATAAATAAACAAAAAAATAGTAAGAGTAGTAACCCCAAATATCATGTAATCATTAAGGAAGACCCTTTCATTATTCCCTTAATGGATTGAACTTTCAAGGAGGCCATCCAATGGTGTTTCCTATTGATATCCAAAGCGGGGATGTGAATAAGATTAATGACTATGTAGGCTATATTGTAGATAAAATTCATAGATCTTTTAACTTTATCAAGGCATATAATAGGGTGGTCCACTTCAAATTAAACTCTTTATTATGCTATACTATTTTATTTCTAGAATTCATTTGTGAAGTTAGATTTGTACTTCTAGATTTGAAAATCATATTTTAAAGCAACATCTCATCAAATTTCATTTTTAGACTTGTGCATTTTCATAATTTCATTTCTAGATTTTGATGTGCAAGTTCAATATCTTGATTTTAGGAGTCTAACGGTTGGAAAGCATAGTAAAATCAAAATTTAATAATTTTTGGAATTAGCATTTAAAGTGTTTTTTGGGGTCATTAACTTTAGACTATCTTCTCTTTTGCACAAGTGGTTGCATGTCGATTTTTTTTGGTATAAAATATCAGAATTATTAGATTTTGTTACTTGTCTATGATTAAAAATTATTGGAGTGTGAGTTTGATATTTTTTGAAGATCTAAATATTCAAGCTTGGTAAAGAAAAATCTTGTCAGATAATATTAGTCCAGAACAAAATGAAGAGACAGTGCTAGATTATGGGCTAGATTGAAAAGAAAGGGTGATGGGAAATGTTATTGTCCTTGCAATAATTGCAAGGGCTTAAAGACGAGAGGACTTTTAATCACAAGAACTGAGAAACATTGTAGGCAACATGGTCATGTTGAAGGGGGGCATGATTATCGTCCATTGGTACATTGTTCATTATATGTGTTTATATTGTTTTAACATTTTATATATATATATATATAATCACTTGATCATGATCATGGTTTATTTGTGTCTATCATTATTATAAAGGTGGGGTGCCCTAGGGCACATGATATGGATTATCACGGCCCAAAGAATGTGGTTTTGCAAGTGGAGGAACATGGATCCGTGAATATTGAAGATGAAGTTAATGATCCTATTGAAGAAGATGATCATACACCAAAAAACACAGTTGAAGATGATGGTACAAATACATTGATCCATGACACATTTAGTGACATAGCTGATCATGATGACCGAGATGACTTTGATGATGTTCATGATTTACCTGTACTTGAGAAGGCATATGAGCCCCTTAATAAAGGCTCACAAAAAACTCATCTCTCTGTCGTATTGTTGTTGGTGAACTTGAAGGTTATGAATGGTTTATCCAACATAGTAAACTCACGGATGTTAAGGTATGTCATATATGTCATATTTTTTCATCTATTTTAATTGTTGTTAGTTCATCACTAGTAAATAAAGGATGAAATATGTACCATTCATATTCTTTATATTAACAAATCATTTTTTGTTGTATATTGATTGGTAATTTTTTGTTACCACCATCAAATATTTTACCTCACTCATACTGAGATTTATCTGGCATTATGAAAGATATTGGAATGGAGTATCAAGCAATAGAAGCATGTCCCAATGATCATATTATATATCATAAACAACATGAATTTGCAATAGAATACCTAGAATGTCATACTAGTAGATATCAAACAGCTCAACTAACAAAAAAGGTGCCTCACATGGTTCTTCATTCTATTTCCATTATTCCACATATGCAACGATTATTTAGGCGTGAAACCTTAGCACAATTTTGGATTACCATGCACGAAATAGAAGTGGAGATGTCATTCTTCAAATTCCTCTGGATGGTTCTTCATTTAGGGACATAGAGGAAAAAATGCCACACTTTAAAGAAGAACCTCATAATCTCAGGATTTCATTGGCAGCAAACGGTGTCAATCCATTTAGAGAGCTGAGATCTATTTACTCGGTGTGGCCTATTTTTGTTATCAACAATAACATTCCTCCATGGATTTCAATAAAGAGGGAGCACATAATGTTGGAAATGATTGTTCCAGGTATTTTTTTATATCAATTTTGTTTAACGTAGTAGCATATCATTTGTCTTATTTGTTGCATAATGACATATTTTTTTCATTTAATAGTCATGTACATTAATTTATATATATTGCAGTAAAATGGTTATAATAATTATGTAATGTTTATGTTCATTCAACTAGGTAAGTACCAAGTTAAAGATATGAATTTATATCGAGCCTCTTATTGACGAGTTACTAAAGTTATGGAATGGCATCACTATTTATGACGTATCTAGACCAATAGGACAAAGACAATTTCAATTCCATGCAATGCTTGTATGGACAATTCATGATGCCCCAGGGCTAGCACATTTTTGTGGTATGTTATAACGTTCGACTGCACTTTAACGATATTTAATTTTATGAAGTAGATATCATGCATGTTTTTTAAATAATCTATTCATTATATATGATTATAAAAATTGACATATTTAATCCAATTATATATGATCCTGCAAGTCTTCAAACAAAGGGAGAATTTCCGTGTCCAATTTGTGGTTCAAAGATGAAATCTCTTCGTTCAACAAGTTTAGGAAAGTAGATGTTTGATGAGTATAGGAACTTCCTCCATACAAATCATAAGTATCGAACTACTGAAAAACATCTTTTCAATGGGAAAGAAGAGACTACATCAAAACCACGAAGAATGACACCTCGCCTATGCAAGTTGGAATATAATAGAATTAATCGTCAAGGTTATACATCGGATCAAATTGTTTATCTATCATAAATGATATGTTTGGAATTTATATTTTTATATTGTGTTATGTTTACCCATGCTATAATTGACAATGATTGTCGTTGTTAATTTGTTTTAACATATATGATTCATGAAGTTCATCAAGGCATTAATGGTTGGCTTCCATAGGGACTGAAAAATTTATCTTAGATAATTTACTAGGTTGCCCTACTATGAGCAGCAATAAATTGTGCATTTGTTTGATACAATGCATATTAGAAAGAATATAACAGAAATGTTAAGGAAAATATTGGATGGAAGGCATGACAAAGAAAAAATTGTCAAAATTTGTAGTGACATTCAGGAACCCAATCATGTAATAAAAAATGTCATTCAGTTAAATGGCGATGGAGACCAAATTAATATAAGTGCCCTTCCTTGGTTATTAACGGAGCAACAAAGTAATGCTATAAAAGAAGCCATACAAAAAAATCAATTTCCCACAAGATTTGTTGCGAACATAAACAATATCATAACAAAGAAAGGTGAATTTGGGTCAAGGATGAAAACATGATTGACATACCTTCATTAAGGTAATTATTTTGTTATATTATATATATTTGTATACTGCATGTACTTTTTAGTGTATTATGTTTACTACTTTTGGAAAAATAAAGAAAATATCATTTTATAATTGTTGCAGTACATTCTACCTCTATCTCTCCCAGACAACTTCAACAACAATGTCAAGCAATTTATATATGATCTTGGAAAATACATGAGGTAAGTAGCGATATTTGTTCAATTTGTTGTATAGATCTTATAATTGTCATTTTTTTTACTTGTTATGTAATATATTGTATACTTTTGTTAAATCTCGTTAATATATTTGTGCCTTGAATCACTTGTAGATGGTTGTCATCTAAAGGAATTCATAAAGAAGATATAAATTATTGGAAGAGACAAATTCCTCATCTAATGTGTGAAATGCAAAAGTGTCTACCTTCGACATTTTTCAATGCACAAAAACACTACCTTATACACCAAGTTGAGGAGATTGAATTGTGTGGATCTATACAAACAAGGTCAATGTGGATGGTTGAGAGGCACTTGAAATTTTTGAAGGCTTCGGTTAGACAAAGAGCACATCTTGAGGGTTCTATGGTGGAGGGTATATGGTATACCAGACCATGGTGTAGATTACTAAATATCTTCCTAAGTTTGCAACAAAGATCCATGTAGATCACATTTGGGATCACAACTCCATTAACAAATTTGAAGGGGAGTACCTGATGGGGAAAGGTAAATTGAGGAAAGTGACAGATAATTATAAGATGGTCATGGAGATTAATTAGAATATATTTTACATTTGGTTTTTATGTATATTGTACTTATTTAATTATTAATCTTTAATATAAATCAATTATAAATTAAGGTCGTATATTGTGGTAATTAACTAATTATATGTCGTTAGTGAATTTCATTTTTTTTTATACAGTTGGTCAAGAGTGGGATGCACTACATTTGTACGTCACAAACAATCTTGATTGGATGACGGTATGGATTGAACGATGTCAACAATCTAGTAGCGCATTAACATGGGAAGTTGTGGCTGCATTGGTTAAAGAAGCTCATCGTAATGGAGATTCCAATGTTACACCAAGGGAAATTAATTTAGAATATGGTTTAAGAGATAAACAGGTACGTATAAATATATTAATCACCCATATTATTTAACTATTTTCAATTATATTGATGTATATATATGTTGACATTTTTTTCTTTCCATACATTCGGCCAAGAATAAATATGTTTATCAACTGACGATATTGCAATAATTTTTACATGTTTGACATATTGCAGGTGAAACACCACAAGGCTATGTGGTGCAATGGTTGTAAATTCTGAATCAAAAAGTTGGATGACATGAGAAAACTTGTGATTCTAGGATAACTGCAGTCTTTTAGGTGACTAATGTTTCATCTAGAAGTGACATACATCCAGATGTCTCATAAAATCAATGCTATGGGATTTTGTATGATATACTTGAGTGTGACTTTAAGTCCTTCAAATTAGTTATGTTCATCGTCCTATGGTATAGGCTACGATTGAATGAAAATGATCCCGAGAGAACTATTATTGAACATGATAATGGATTTACCATGGTTAATACAAGGTCGATCGAGCGAGCTAGAAATGAGCTCTATGTTCTTCCAAGCCAATGTGAGCAGATATTTTACTCAAAGGTTCTAGGTAAACTGGGTTGGTCATATGTTGTTAGACATGATCCAAGAGGAAGGCTGGTAAAGTATAATGTGGTGGAAGAAGAAGATACCAAAGAACTAGAAGATGATGTACGTGATTATCAAGATCAACAATTAGTTGATGATGTTCTTGATGAAGATGTCAAAGAGAAGGAACTAGATCATGATGATGTAGGAGTTAATGTTCATGAAGATGATATATGTGTGGATGGTGACATTATCGAAACTGATATCAATGGCGATGATGATGATATGACCAATCCTTACAATGTCGAATCTGGATCAGATGATATAGATAAAGAGTTGGATGAAGAAGAAGATCAATGACATTGAAATGTATGAGTTATGCGATTGTATTATCTATTTGATATTAATTTCTTGATAGAATTATATTTGACTTATGTGGTTACATAATTAATTCATGATGTACTTTTCAATGTTTAATTTTAATTACAACTATTGTAGCTCTCCTACAAATTTCCATATAATCATAATGAATAGTGTTTTGGGAAATTTCATGAAAGACGAGACATTGATTGTAGTAGTGAAATAATTGCAAAGTCATTTAGATTTTTTAGACCAATCACCCTTCACAATATTATTTTTAGGATCATCTCCAATTTGATTACTAGGACACATAAGGTAGGATTTGATTGGCTTATCTTGGATGAACATTGTGGCTTTGTGTAATGTGAGCAAATTTTGGATGGGGTAGTGGTGCAGGAGCACCTACACCTCATCTTCTATGCTTAATCATGTGATGATAATTAGGGAGGTCAATAGGTTAGTTTAGGAATTTCAAGAATTTTTTATTGTGAATGAGGTCACTCAAGACCATTAGTCATGTTCTAGGTAAAGTTTTGAGTTTGGAGTTTGAGTTTTGCACTAAAGAGTTTTGTAGCCTTTTTAAGGGAAATTGGAGAATTTACATGTAAAAGGGTGCAAGGTTAGTGTCATGTCAATAATAAGGCTATTATCAAGCCACTAGCATGGTCTTAGAGGTGTCCTAGGAGTTTCAATATATTTGAAAGGTCAAAAAATTAAAACATTTCAATAGTGGTGTTAACCTTGAAATTAGTGTGTTTTATGTTTCATGTGATCATAAAAGATTAAAAAGTCAGTTGTAGAGGTGGATTTTTAGTGGTTGAGGTGTAACGGAATTTAAAAGGCATAAAGTGATCATTGTAAAGGTTTTTGATGGTTGAGGATTTAAAATACAAGCTCTTGACATTCCAAAATCTATGTTTTTCTTCAAAATTTATGTATTTTTCCTGTTTTGTAGCACTGTACGGTCACATACAACCATATTTTGATGTGAAATCAATTCCATGTCATGAAGATATGTGTTGTATTTTATTTGAATCTGATTTGAGGGCTTAAGGCATTGATTTGGGTTAGAAAGCTTCATTTCTTTGCATGCAGCCTAGTTACCCTGTTTTTGAGGGTTTTGTAGTCCAAACATGATATAAAGGGGCTCTCACACTTTTTGTGATTACTGTAACTTGTGTAAGAGTCCCCATGTATATTTTTGTAATTGTAGGATGCATGAATATGATGTAAGATGATAAATAAAGAATGTATAGTTATTGTCCTCAAGAATTTTGTGAAGAAAAGCATGTGAAATGAGAGGTTCAAGCCTAGGTTTCAACAAAATATGTATGGGAGATCTCATTTTATGAATTTGTATCCATTTGCAGACCTAATGGGTTGTCATGAGTTTGTTTTGAGGTCTGGGAGGTTGTGGAAGTAGGAGATTCAATAAACCCTCATGATTTTGGCGTAAAACAAGGGTTAATGGGTTTGGCAAGAATTTGGCCGTACAAGTGGAATCTTTTGGTGGATTTGGAGGTTGTTATCTCTCAAAAATGTAGGTAATAATACCTCAATAGGTTTCCAATCTCTTGATACGTTGTAGGGTAACAAACAAAGCCAAATTATTTGAACCTTCTTCTCTTTAGGTCCTACCAAACCTAGGTGGGTCTACCTTTGCGAACTGAGCAAACTTAAGTGATGTGATTTTGTTTACAGCAATCTATTCACAATGGAAATCTTATAGTGAACAGATATAATCCTAATAAAGTGTATGTTCAATATTAAATATGTTCAGTTAATAGATGTAAAAAATAAAATGGACAAACAACTTTTCCAATTTAACTATATGTATATATAGCTTTAAGTTATTTTTATTTTAACTAAAAGTACTGAAGTTACAACATACAAATTAAATGATATTTATGATTAAATATATCTCTTATAATCCCTTTTGTCCCTATTTGAAAATAATTATATATTATAGAATACATTTTTTAAAATTTTAAGATGAAAATAGCAAGGAAAAATCAAACAAATATCTTTATGAAAGAAGTATATTGGCATGAAATTAAATATGATTTGTATTCTAATGTAAAAACTACAAAGAATGGAAAAAATTCTTCAACACATAAACTATTATGTAGTAGTCAATTAAACCTAAAATTAACAAAATCTATAAATATACACACTATACAAGATTTCAATGGATGTTGCATTAGATGTATATATATAATTGTCTATGTTTTTCTTCAAATGTAATATCGGATTGTCAATAGTAAAATATTACATAAATATTTTCATATTAAGGAAAATAAAAATATCATGTGTAACCTACTATTGGTTAAAGCAAAGAACATTATTTGGAGCAAAAATAGTTAATGTGAAGTTTTTCCTAAAACTTCAACTATTTAGATTCAAAATAAGAGATATAATCACTATGTCAAATCACGTAAGAAATTTGAGATCTCTCATTAGACAATTGGTATAATTCAAGGCTATATTAGATGATGAAGATGCTAAGGATATTTTGTTGAATAGTTTGAAAATACAACAATGTTATTTCTATGCTTAGTCCAATAACTTCTCAAACACAAGAAGATGTGATTTTGGCCCTAGTAGGAGAAGAAAAAAGAACAATGGAAAAGATTTAAAATTTGATTCTCAACATGAGAATGTATTATACTCATGAGGTAATAATAATTCAAAAATAAAAATGAATTTTATTATTGTAAGAAAAAGGATCACACAGTGTGGACTTGTATAACTCGAGCCAATGATGTTCTTGAGGGAGAACTTAAAGAAAAATCAAACGATGTTAGCTTAGCCTATGTTGAGGATTATGTTGTGGATGAGGACCTCCTAGATAATCATTTTGTTGAAGATTATTATTTTAAATATACTACTTGGATTGATACTTATTTGAGCCTTCATTATTAGAGGTGGAATATTGTTATCATCTTGAGTCAGCTTCTCACTCATAGTTGGGTCTTTGTATGAGAAGCATATTTTAGTTTTTCTTTCCTTTTTTATATTGAAATAATTGAAGAATGCATATGTTGTGAAGTTTATTTTTTTAAAATAGATAGGGATCTAGTGAACTCAATATGTATTGTTGCCCAGATAGTTTGAGATTGTGTGGGTCTAGGGAATTATACCCTTCCAAGGGTCATGAGATAACTTGATGGAGCTATGGATTATTATCCAATAGTTTAAGGGATTTGTGATTCAAAATTTTAGGGAGGTGGTAATCCATGAACTCAAGAATTGAACTCAATAGCTACACCATTCTTAATATTATGAGGCAACTTGATGGAGTTACACTTGGTTCATGATTTATTTTTGTGAACCCCTAAACCTACAAATGCACATGGACAACAAACATTGTTAGTTTTAGATCCAAATGCATGCAAAGAGTGAAGGATTCCCCATGAAATCCACCTATTTAAGCTAATATTAGGAAATGAAGAACAAATTCAAAGAACATGAAGATAAATCCTAATCTAGCCAATAGAATGATGATCTTATGGGGGAATTGGTGCCAATGAGATGTTGCAATTGGCCCTTTCCCAATTCCTATGTTTCAATGTGATTTGATTGAATCAATGGTAAAATATCCAAAGACATTTGAGCATAGCCTTGTTACAATTTATGAAAATGATGGATGATTGAGTGCAATGGGCAAAATTAGCTCTCAATGTGAAGAGAGTAACTTTGCATATGAATTGTGGATGAAGATTGACAGGAGAGGTCTCCAATTTATAGATTCAAATCTTGGTAGAGATAGTGGAAATAAGAAATATGGGAAAAAAGATAATCCAATGGCATTGTGCCACTTGTCCAAATGTGATTGGATGAGGAATGTGCAAGTTTTGGTCAATGTGGCAATAAATGCAATTAGGTGGCATTTCAAATTTGAGAAATGACATGTTGAAGAGGGAAAGGGAATGAAGTTAATGTCACTTGGCTCAAGTTCAAGGACATGTAAGAGGCATCGAATGCCTTGTTGGAAGGACCAAGTCCACTTGGCCTTTTTGAATTCAAATGAGGGAATATTCTCTTTTGATGCTTTGTGAGGGAAAATAGAAGAATTAATAAATCAAATTATTTGATTTATTGTGCAACTTGCATTCTCTAGAGGATTTTAGTGAGAGGGATTAAGTTAATCATGGATTTGATTAATTTAATGAAGAATTAGGTGATGTGACAATTTTAGACTTAGATTTATGAATTAATTTAAGTCAAGAATTGAGAGAAAATGATTTATCAAATAAATGATTTAATTTATTTAATCAAGAATGAACATGTTAGATTAAATCAAATAAGGTTTAATTTATTTAATTTAATAGGAGGACTTTAGAAATTTTAATTAAATAAAAGGATTTATTTAATTAAACAGATATGCAATGGTTTATTAAACTAATTGATTAATTTAATCTTTGAAATAGAAGGACTTAATCCAATAAAGTGATTTATTGAATTAAAAGATAGAAAGTGATGAAATGCTGAGAATGTGATTTAAGAAGAAGCATTGTTAGTAATCGAGATCAGGTGTGCCAAAACGAACTTGTACATTTTCCATGTCTACATTTTGCCCCTCTTTGAAGCAATGTACCTGTTGCATTGATTCAAAGAATAAAACAGCTGTGATCAAAACTCTGGGTTTTTTGAAATTTATTCAGATGCCCCACTGCTGTCTCAGTGGAAGGATATTGTTGGATATTGCCCCCTCGAGAGATCGGACGAAAATTTCAAATTTTTGGATGATCTCGCGAAAAAGATGACAAGGTGCCCGATAGGCCAGAAATGCCCCAAAATGCCAAAAAAATGCAATAAAATTCCAGAAGGGACGTAGAATGACTCTTGATTGGATGAAAATGGGTTCAGGGGACCAAAACTCTAGCTGGAAGGTAAAATTAGGCCAAAAAAACCCTAATTTTTAGGCTTAAATAGACCTCGAGGGGTCATTTTCAATTCATTTGTAATCTTAACCTTTAGAAAATTTCACATTTTAGCTCTGAGTCGTAGTCAAAATGGCGCAATGATAGCTTCCCAGGCACGTGTCAGAGAGGGTTTGGATGCACCAATAGCCAGTCGACGCAGGACCCGTGGTATGTACCCCCATCCAACTTTTAAATTTATCATTTTATTTGCATTTATTAGGGTTTAAGTCTTGCACAAAGCGCACAGCATTGTATGGCATCATGAAAAGTGCATTATCGCAACCATGTGGTCCCCTATTGCACCAGATATGCGAAGTGCATTGCATGGGCTACTTTGCAATTTAGCATTTAGTTCATCCAAAGTCTGCCGCATGTCCTTACTTCACTACGCGACATAGTTAGGAATTTAGGATTTTCATTAAAGAGGACTGCATATGAAAAGTGTGTCACGCGGGTAACTTTGCGACTACCAAAAATGGAAAACTCCACCGCGGCGGTGCAATTTGGAATTTTTCAAGCTGTGCCACACCCGCAAACAGCACTACATTTGCCAGTTTAGGGCAAATTTTAACTTTGAAATGCAATGAAACTTTATTTTTCTGACACGATAGCCTTCCTTGTGTAGGAGGAGCCTGGTGTACTTTAATCATGGGAGCATCGATGGCTTGTGCTTAGTAGACTAGGGGCTATGCCCGAGTTGGTCTAGGAGCACCTTGGTGCCATCAGTCTTTGGTATGTTGCATACGTCCCTCCTGTTCGGGCTCACCTAGGCATGCTTACGGCTCTAGCGGAGCGATGGCATAGTGAGACCTCCTCCTTCCATCTTCCTACTGGCGAGACCACTATCACTCTTGAGGATGTATGGCATATCCTCTGATTGCCTATCCATGGGACCCGAGTCATCTATGATCTGGATGCTAGCAGAGAGGCCTATTACGAGATTATGCAAATGGATGTGATTGAGTTTTGTGATGGTCAGATCAACCTAGAGATATGTGTGCACACGTACAGGTTGATTATTGTTGCCATTATCTCAGGCCTTGTAGTACCTAATCGGTGGGGCCAATACTTCATTCCAGGATGGGGACTGGCATGGGATCAGATGGTTCACCAAAGGGAGTGCTTTGCTTGGGGACCAATATTACTAGTGTCCCTCTACAAAGATCTTCATGAGTTTGCGTATTTGGACAGCAGGTCCATCGGGGCTGGAGGTACCTTATTTCATGTCTGGGCATGGGAGAGGATCGCAGTGCTTCACCAAGATATCACACTAGTTCTCCTGGAGACAGATGATCCCCTTGTTTGGCGGTATGGTGGGGTAGTGATGCACATTTCTTTTATTGGCGCAGGTGGTATTCCGCACTGGCGGCAAGTTCTTGATGATATGAGAGAGTTCATCCGGAGACCATGGATGGGTGTTGGTTCATGGCGAGATGATGATCAACAACTCTTCTTTGCTCGATAGGACAGGTTGATGCAGGGGCGAGAGCATACCATGGTTGAGAGGTATCTTCCGGACAGCGTTGCTCATCAGTTCGGGGAGGTACAGGACAGGCCTGATGACCACTATGTGGCCATCTTTGCACATACGACCAGAGAGACAGCATGGGGACAGCCCATTCCGGCAGTCAAGGCAGTGCCCTCATTTAGGCAGTTAGTGTCTCGACCATGGCCATATGATCAAGGGCCGGTAGATGTGGGGGTCACTCCATCTTACAAGGCATGCTTTAGACCTCCACTCAGATTGATAGTTCCAGGTGTAGTTGTTCCACAGCACAGACGCAGGGGCCGAGCAGCTGGCAGAGGGTGGGGTAGAGGATGAGGTGGGCCACCTCCTCATCAAACACCTCCCAAAGATGGGGCACAACAGTCACCTATCTGAGTAGGGGATCAGGATGGTCAGCCGAGGGTAGATCCTCAGTAGGAGCCAGCGGGACAGCCAGCAGGGCAGCCAGTAGGGCAGCCTGATCACCGAGATGTGCTGATTCAGCAGCTACAGGGTCAGGTACAGGTTTTGACTGCGGAGAGAGACTAGGCACGATCCGAGAGGGATCAGGAGATAGGCTGGTGGTAGCATTAGAGAGTGCAGCGTCTTCATCCCAGGCCCGATCGATCAATATTCAAGATTACAGAGAGGCCATCAGAGAGGTCGAGTACTATCAGCACCATTATCGACAAGTAGTTCCATCATACCGCAGAGTGCCAGACTTTTCCCAACAGATAGGGAGGCGACCAGCAGAGGCACATGGTGAGAGACAAGATGGGGAGGGCAGTAGCCAGTGGGGCCCACCCCCTTTTTGATCACAGGATAGTTTGCTTCATTTTTGATATACGAGCTACAGTATTTTGGCCTTATTGTACTATGTATTCGATGCACATCTGATCCAATTTTGTATCATAACAGTAATTTTTTTGATTATATATATGAGATGATTCACCCTTTTATGATATGTATGGTTCACATGTATGATATGCAAATGTATAATACTTATGAGATGTTTATATTCTTATGCTTATGTGATGCAATGTATGTAATAGATGCATTTTCTTTTGTGTATTTTTCGTGTTTTAATGATGTAATGATGGATGCAAATGGTCGTAAATGATTATGGACGTGAATGATTATGTATGATGCAATGCTTGTGCTTAAAATATGTTTAGAATAACATCTTTTAAGATAATGATATGATTCCATGTGTTTTAATGCTAATGATTGTGTGGATGCAGGGTGTATGCATGGGCAGTGCTTTGATTACTGTTATGATACCCTGTTAGTGTGGAAAGAAGGTAGAACAAATGCAGAATTAATGAATTAGTTAGGATGGAGATGGTGATTTGCATTGCTAGGAATTGAGATTTTCAAAGGGTCAATTGCGTTATGTTTGATAACACACATGGGTACGATGCATCAAGGTATTAAGAACCAGGATGGCGTTTGTACCTAGTGTGATGGACTTTGACTTGACAATCAGATAGGAGTATTCTGTTTACACTTAACACACATACTTCATTTGGAATGTAGTTCAGACATTCTAAATATCTCGGACCAAAACACAGAAAAGCAAGCTTTCCTATGTGGTCAACAAGATACCTAAAATATCCTCCCTACAAACAAAACAAAACATGCACAACTTAGTTATTTTACAAGCATATCCCACAAGCATAGTAGATAAAAAGATAATGATCGTTGCCCCATTTCTTTCTCTCTAAACCTATTTTGTTAAGGCATCATCGAGAGGTCCTTGAAATGAGCACAAAATACAATAAGTCACAAAACCAAGACAAATTAATCAAACAAGCTAATGTTCTTCGTACCACTAGCCAAGACTAACTACTGTGAGGGGTATCTGATGCTTATGTCCATCGTAGGAAAGCTTCATCTTAGGACATGTAGTGATCAAGGTTTTGATGGGACTGATTTGGGTGATAAGTTATTGATACTCCGAGTTGATCAACATGCTTGCTTACTGACTTAGACTTCTAAGACTTTTGATGATTGAGCGTTCACTTTAGAACCTGCTAAACTTGCTTCTGACTGACTTACCAAAGGGTGAAAGTGATGGCTGACTTTATTATGAATGATGACAATCACAGGTGAAAGCGAGATGAAATGGATGCACCATTTTGGGTTTTTTCAATATTTTGAGGCTGTTTTAGGAATTTTGAGATGTTTTACAAATGTTTTTGGTATTTTCAATATTTATGACAATCAGACTAACTTAAAGACCTATCTTAGGGGTCTCGAGAGTTGATCCATAGATTAGCCTTGCCTATGTTATATATGTAGAGACCACGTAGTTCGACTGACGCAAACTAACTTGACTCAAAGATAAGACAGACAAACAGATTGCCATTTTATTGTTTAGAGGACTAACTTAAGATGCAGACTAGATGGGCAAATGGATTGCCAATGCGACGGACGCCTAAAGGACTGACCCTAACTATCTCGGAGGATGATCAAAGATCAACCTTGCCTACGTTCAAGCTCAGAGATGACGTAGTTCGACAAGGTGAAAGACTGACAAGCCTCAATGATGAAATTTTGATGATTTTCTAATATTCTGACATGTTTTGAGGTTTTTGAATGATTTGGATGTTTTTAATTTTTGATTTTTCAAATGTTTTGGATTTTCAAATTGATTCTGAAGAGGATTATGAGAATATACACGAATCCGATCCAATGTAGATGGGAACATGCCCCCAACGTGATGCAATAGACTACTTCAATGAAGGCAGGACAAAATGACCTTAGGAATGCGCCAAGTAGTACCATGGTGGAATATGATATAGACACCAGCTTTGGCCATGGTATGGATGCGAGTGGATGGGTGGATGAATGATTGAGTGGATCATGCAGATCCTGGTAGATGGGGGGGTGCTTTATTTACACTTGGTGACTATTTGCCAGGTTTTCACCAAGGTACTTGTCCAAAGCGCCACCGAAGTGGTTTTCACTAGAGGACGAATTTTTTTCCCTTTACCATTTTTAATCATTTTTCTGATTTTTTGGTTTTTTTGTATTTTTTGATTTTTTTGTAGTTTTTATTTTTTTATTTTTTGTCACCAAGATGCCTGTTTACCAGGTTTTCATCAAAGTAACCATTTTTTCAGGACTTTTTCTGATTGTTTTTGCATTTTCTGGTTTCATGCCTTACAAGTTCTTTAGGCATAAAATTTTTTGAGGTGAGAGCTATTCATGGGCTCCTGTAGGGGCTCGCCTTCTAGTGTTGACAACTGATATGCCCCCAATTTGTAACTTGCCATGATGACAAAGGGTCCCAGCCAATGGGGCTAAAACTTTCCCTTTGTATCCGGGTTTGGCACATTCTTCTAGTTTTCTTTCAGCACAAGGTCACCAACTTGGAAAGTGTGTTGCCTGATCTTCTTGTTGTAGCTTCATTTCAGGCAGTTCTGGTAAACCTGTAGATGATTCAAGGCATCCATGCGTCATTCATCTAGTAATTCCAGCTCATTCAGTCTTGTAACCCTGTATTCCTCATCTGTGATGAAGTTTTGCAGTGATATCCTCAATGACGAGAGCTCGATCTCAATAGGGAGGATGGCTTCTGATCCATAGACTAGGGAGAATGGGGTGGCACCTATTGGCATGCAGATGCTGGTGCGGTAGGCCCATAAGGCAGGATTTAGCTATAGATGTCAGTCACAACCAGAGTCATTGACTATTTTCTTGAGGATTTTCAGACTTGTTTTATTTGTACCTTTTGCTTGGCCATTGCCTTGTGGATAGTATGGGGTGGAAAAACGGTGCTGGATTTTGAAATTTTCACATAAATCATGAACATCCTGATTCTTGAAGGGTGTCCCATTATCAGAGATAATGGATTAAGGAACACCGTATTAGCAAATGAGGTAGTTCATGATGAACTTGGATATTTTTTTTCCTGTGATGTAGGTCATGGGAATTGCTTCGACCCACTTTGTGAAATATTCAATGGCAGTGATTATGAACTTGTGGCCATTGGATGATGTGGGTGAAATTCTACCAATGAAATCGAGCCCCCATTGTGAAAAGGGCCAAGGTGTAACGATGGGGTGCAGTTCTTGAGCTGGTGCATGAATGAGGTCTCCATGTTGTTGGCACTATAGACACTTTCTGACAAAGTTATGTGCCTACCTCTCCATTGTCGGCCAATAGTACCCGGTTCTTAGCAACTTCTTAGCCAAGTTCATACCACTCGAGTGTGACCTGCATGTGCCATTGTGTACCTCGGTTAGAGCAATCAAGGCTTCCTCAGGTTTTAAACAACATAGCAAGGTTCCATCGACACTTCTACAGAAGAGGGTCTCTCCTAAGATGACGAATTGTGAAGATCTTTTAACAAAGGTTTGCTTTAGGTTCGAGGTGATGTCAGTTTGGAGGATTCCTAATCTTAGGTAAGTGTATATGTCATGATACCAAAGATCATCAAGATCAATGATTTCACACGCGTATTCTAACTCTGGTACCTCGAATGTGGGTACAATAAGCTATTCTATGAGGAATTCATGTTTTGAGATGTTGCGAGGGATGTCCAGTAAGGATCCGATAGTTGCCATTGCATCAGCTGCTCTATTGTTTGTCCTTGGTATCTACTCAAAGGTGATGTCAATGAATGATTCCTTGAGGATTTCTACCACCTTTTTGTATGGTGCGAGCTTATCATCCTTAGTTTGGTATTCACTGTTGACTTGGTTGATGATAAGTTATGAATCCCCATAGACCTTTAATGCCATGATTCACCACTGTGTTGCAATCTTGAGACCTATGATTAAAGCCTCGTATTCTGCAATATTGTTGGTACAGGGGAATGCCAGTTTATATGATCTAGGTATAAATTCTCCTTGCGAGGTGATGAAGAACACACCGGCTCCTGATCCATGCTGCGTGTGGGAGCCATTGAAGTACAATTTCCAGTGGTCGGCTGCACCAAGGTTGAAAAGGGGCTCATCTGGGAATTCTGATATGAGTGGGTTGTCTGTGTAAAGGGGAGCTTCTGCTAGCTGGTCCGCAATGACTTGTCCCTTTATGGCTTTTCTTTCTACATACTCGATATCGTGTTCAGACAATATCATTACCCACTTAACCATTCTTCCTATAAGCATTGCTTTCGACAGTAGATACTTTAGAGGGTCTATCTTGGAAATCAGCTTGATTTGGTGAGCTAGCATGTAGTGTCTGAATTTCTGAGCTGCAAATACCAGTGTCGAGCAAGCCTTTTCTATTGATGTGTAATTGATCTCGTGCCCTACCATTGTTCTGCTAATGTAGTAGATGGCCCACTCAGGTCCCTTTTCATCATGTTGATCTAAAAGGGTGCCAAGGGCGGCTGTTGTTGCTGAGATGTATAGGATTAATGGCTTCCCGGTAATTGGTGGCATCAACACAGGTGGTGTAAGTAGATATTCTTTTATTTTACTAAATGCTTGCTCTCATTTTTCGTCCCATCTGAAGGCTACTCCCTTGTGGAGCAGGTGTGAATAGGTGATCTGTTTATCTGCTAGTTGTGCTATGAATTTCTGGATGGACTAGAGTTTGCCTTTTAATCCTCTGAGTTGCTTTAATGTCCATGGTGCCTCCATGTCAAGAATTTCTTTTACCTTTGCGGGGTGTACCTCTATCCCTCTCATGGAAACTATGTAACCCAACAACTTTCCTGATTGTACCCCAAAGACACACTTCTTCGAGTTGAGTCTAACCTTGTATCGTTCTATTCTATCAAAGATTGCA
The DNA here is from genome assembly GCA_007115665.2 of Sequoiadendron giganteum. Classification (NCBI taxonomy): domain Eukaryota; kingdom Viridiplantae; phylum Streptophyta; class Pinopsida; order Cupressales; family Cupressaceae; genus Sequoiadendron; species Sequoiadendron giganteum. The sequence continues at coordinate 461,180,355 of CM021109.1, forward strand.
CTTAGAGTTGCTATGTGATCCTACCTTTTCTTTGATTTAGCCAATATGTCATCCACATAATCTTTGACTATTTTATGGATCATGTCGTGGAAGATTAGCGTCATGTCTCTTTGATATGTAGCTCCTGCATTTTTCAACCCAAACGGCATCACATTCCAACAGTAGGTACCCCAAGGACATGTGAAGGTTGTTTTATGTTGGTCTTCCTTTCCTATTATTATCTGATTGTACCCTGAGAAGCCATCCATTAGGGATGGCATCTCATGTCCAGTCATCATATCCACTATCATATCAATGTTAGGTAGTGGAAAATCATCCTTAGTACATGCTTTGTTTAGGTCTCTAAAATCTGTGCAGATGTGGATGCCCCCTTTCGGTTTTGAGATAGGTACAAGATTTGATACCCATTCTGGATAGTCAATTGGGCATATGAAGCCAACATCTAGAAGTTTCTATAGCTCAATTTTGAGGAGCAAGGCTATTTCTGGGTGCATCTTCCTTAGCTTTTGTCTGACTGGTTTTGCTCCGAGGTAAACAGCCAAATGATGAACCACTACCTCAGGATCCAGACCTGGCATGTCAGCATAGGTCCATGCAAAATTTACTTTCCTTTCTTTTAGGAATGCTTCCAATTGTTCATGTTCTTCTATCAGGAGAGACTCTGCGTAGAAGGTGATTTGTGGTTCTGATTTCGTTCCTAAGTTGACCGGGTTTCACTGTTCTCCAATACTATTGATTTCTCCTGATGTAGAGCAGTAGGGGGGAGATTGAATTCTTCATCCTCCGGCACCTTAGAGAGGTTTTCACCATTGGATGCGTCCTTTATTTTTACTATTTTATGGTTAGAGAGTGCGACAGTTTAGTTTTCACTCAATAACTCTGAGCTTATTCTCGATATTTTTCTTTTGTGACTCAAAGATTCAATCATCTCCCCATAGTATGCTTGTGTGCCCAGTGTGATGTTGAATCCTGCCTTGTGATCCCCACATGGGATTGTATCCCTTAGTCCCATGAATTCTGAGAGTGCCTCATCATTTTTGAATGAGTCAAGAATCGGTGGTCCTCATTGGTCGTGATCAATGAGTTGGGGGTGTACTAAGGTGATTTGGTGGGTTGGTTGGTTTGACTCATCGGTGGAGGCACTTATCATTAATAAAGTGGAATATTTGAAAAGCCTAGGGAGACCTGCTATGGTATCATCATTGTCACTACTGGGACAAACATCAGTGACGTCAAAGGTGTAATTATCAAGTCTGATACCTAAGCAAATGGGTGGTCTAGGAGTGGTTGTTGTTGCCTGAGGAGAGGACCTGACTGCCCTTCTGGGAGTACCTCTACCACATACAGTTATACTCAGAGGAGTATAGCCAAGGCCAAGGTTCCACATTCTTCTTTCTACAATGATGGGCTCCAGTCGTCCATCACTTTTTCTTCCCAAGCTCTCATTCCTGTTATAGCCCATACCGAACATCATTTGTAACCCTCTGTTAGTTTCGTCCATGGGTAGGTTGGGAGTGGGTCTTTCATCTTGGTATAGTGTGTTTGAGATGTCCTCCTCATCCACATTCTCCCGACTAAGATCCCCCCAATGGTGGAATCTAGAGGGTTCTACTCTAATAGTGCAGATAGGTGTTTGAACTAGCTAGGGTTGTCCATGTGACCTAGGAGATTGTGGTAACTCTCTTACAACAAATGCATTTCTCTTAATTCTATAGTCACCACATCCATTGTATTCAATCATGCCTTTGATTTCAGATATGTCAGGGATGGTTGGTCTTCCTTTCCTATCATTATCTGCTTGTACCCTGAGAAGCCATCCATTAGGGATGGCATCTCATGTCCATTCATCATATCCACTATCATGTCAATGTTAGGTAGTGGAAAATCATCCTTAGTACATGCTTTGTTTAGGTCTCTAAAATCTGTGCAGACGTGGATGCCCCCTTTCAGTTTTGAGATAGGTACAAGATTTGATACCCATTCTGGATAGTCAATTGGGCATATGAAGCCAACATCTAGAAGTTTCTATAGCTCAATTTTGAGGAGCAAGGCTATTTCTGGGTGCATCTTCCTTAGCTTTTGTCTGACTGGTTTTGCTCTGAGGTAAACAGCCAAATGATGAACCACTACCTCAGGATCCAGACCTGGCATTTCAGCATAGGTCCATGCAAAATTTACTTTTCTTTCTTTTAGGAATGCTTCCAATAGTTCCTGTTCTTCTATCAGGAGAGACTCTGCGTAGAAGGTGATTTGTGGTTCTGATTTTGTTCCTAAGTTGACCGGGTTTCACTGTTCTCCAATACTATTGATTTCTCCTGATGTAGAGCAGTAGGGGGGAGATTGAATTCTTCATCCTCCGGCACCTCAGAGAGATTTTCACCATTGGATGCGTCCTTTATTTTTACTATTTTATGGTTAGAGAGTGCGACAGTTTAGTTTTCACTCAATAACTCTGAGCTTATTTTCGATATTTTTCTTTTGTGACTCAAAAATTCAATCATCTCCCCATAGTATGCTTGTGTGCCCAGTGTGATGTTGAATCCTTGGTCATCATATGCCCTTATTGTGATGCTTTTGTTCTTATTAATGGAATCCTTGGTGAATCCCAATTTATTTATGAGTTTTAAAGAACAAATATTAAGGCCTGCACCTCCATCTATTAGGAATCGTTTGACTTTCTTTTTGTGGATTAGGACTTGGAGGTGGAGTGCACGGTTATGAGATGGCTGAGGAGGGAAATCTTGATCTAAAAATGTAATGAGATTTGGGGTAATGATGTTACCCACCATAGCCTGAAATTGCTCTGTGCCAAGGGTAGCGACAATGGTAGACATGGCTAGTGCTTCATCAAGGATCTTCCTATGGGCGGCAGAGATTTTTAGTAATTCCACGATGGAGATTTGGGCGGGTGTTCTTTTCAGCTGGTCAATGACATTGTAATCATAGGGGATGGCCTTTGTATTGGAAATGGGGGTCTTAGCAGGTGCCCCAACAATGGTAACTTTTCCGCCTCATGTGGTGACTCCACAATCATTGTTGGCTCCCTTGATATTTATGATGGTGACCATCTCGTCGACGCATCTGACTATCTCCTCGTATACTAGATTAGCACTAGCATACTTTTGCTTGCCCTTATTATTCCCTTGATTATTTCCTTGATTGTTCCCTTGGTTATGGTTCAACATCGGATTCGTCTATAACTTTAGGTCTTGGTTTTCGGCCGGCTACTCGATGTTGATGACCTTATCCTCAATGAGGTCTTGGATGATGTTTTTGAGTCTCATGCAATTTGCAGTGGTGTGTCCTTTGACTTTTTAAAAGTCACAAAGGAGGCTCTCATTATGCCACAATGGCTTGGTCATGGGTTTTGTGTACTGCTCAGAGTTAGAGACTTTGATTAGATTCTCCTTGACTAGCTTCTTCATTATGGACTCAATTGATTCACCCATAGTTGTGAATTTCTTCATGGGGGGAAAATTGTTGCGGGGAGGTGATCCTCCTTGATTACCCAAATTGTTGACTTGACCGGTGGAAGATGGTTGTGGTTGTGCTACTACCGCATTAGTCTGCACATTGTTGTGATTATGATTTTGCGGTTGATGATAGTTTTGAGTATTCTGCTTAGGGGCACTGATGACCACCTTAGTGTCAACCACGTCGTCGATCGTGATATTTTTGTTCCTCGACCATGTTCAAGCTTTATCATTGTAGTTGTTAGACGGGCGGTTATCCTGTGGTGGAGTGAATGTTGGTGCACCTCCTCACGCGGTAAGGGCTCTTTCGATGTTGAGCGCCTTTCGGATCAGTTGATCATACGATGTGATGCACTACATTTTTAGGTAGAATGCCAAGTTTTCATCTAGATTGGCTATGATAGTGCAAACTTGTTGTTCCTCTGGCATGGTCCACTTGCTCTAATTGGCCTTGGATCACCATCTTTGCAAGAATTATGTGAATAGCTCTCTTTTTCATTGTTTGAGTGCAGATAGTTCTTCTAGACTGACATCCACTCCCATGTTGAAAGTGTAATTTTTAAGGAAAGCCTCCACTATTTCCTCGAATGTTTTAATGCCCGTGGGTAGGCTAGAACACCATTCCATAGCTGGACTAGTCAGGCTTTGGGGGAAGATTCGCATTAGATACGTGTCATCATATGTGACCTCCATGCAGTGCACTTGAAACTCCCTGACGTGGTTTTCAAGGTTGCCCGTTCCATTGTATTTGTCAAATTTGGGGATCTCAAATCCCTTTGGGAATGGTACCATGGTGAGACTCCTATCGAACGGATAAGGGCACAAGTTGCCTGGTGTCCTTATGGTTTTTCCTGCTTGTAAGTCCAACACTTGCTGCGAAAGCAGTTTGATTTGTGTTGTGACATCCTTCCTTGGATCGGGAGGTGGGATGAATGAATTGTCAGGTGTTCGAGGTTTTTGATGGGTGGGGAGAGTACTAGTAGGCATTTGCTACAAGCTTGGTTGTGCGTTCAAAGTCTGATGGTATGCCTGCATTTGCATCAACAATGCTTGTTGTTGATCTTGCTGCTGTTGTTCCAACAACGCTTGTTTTTGGTCCATCTGTTGTTGTTCCCATGAAGCATGTTGTTGATCAATCTGTTGTTGAGCTAGTAAAGCTTGTTGTTGTTCTAGCTGTTGTTGCACCAACAAAGCTTGTTGTTGGTCGAGCTGCTATTGTGCCAACAAAGCTTGTTGTTTAGCCTATTGTTGTGCCTGAAAGTCTTGCAGGGCTTGTTGGTAGGCTTGCAGGTGGATCACTTGCAATTGCACTTGGTACTGTGCTTGTGCTTGTTGTTGGGCTTGATCCTGCGCTTGCACTTGGGCTTGAGCTTGGGCTTGAGCTTGGGCTTTAGCTTGCGCTTGAGCTTATGCTTGAGCTTGGGCTTGAGCTTGCTGCTGTTGCTTGAGTACTCTTTGTTGGTTAGCCTTTTGGGGAGTTTGGATTAAGGTAATGAATGAGTTTGCCGAGTTGGCTTTTGGTGGGATTGGTGGTGGAACAGGAATCATGCCAACCATTATGACAAGTGGAGGGATTTTGGTAGTGATGATTGGGACTTGGGTTGTTGGAGGGGTGGTGGAGATGTTTGGTCCCTGAGAAGGCATGCTTTGGGATACTTGAGGACCAACAGATGTGTTTGTTACAGTAGCTTGGATGGTCGCCACTTGTGGCTGTGCCGTTGCGGGCAAAGAGATGATTTTTGAGGTGATGTGCACATTGCCATGTTCTGAGAAGCTATTAGTATTTAAGGGAGGAAACCCTACTCTGAGTGGTGATGTGGTCACAAATGGAAATGGGGGTAGTGGTGGTAGGCTATCTTGGAAAGAAAAAGGATTAGTGACTTGAGTTGTTCTAAATAAATCGCCTTCTTCTTGTGGTAAAGAAGTGGGTATGTTTAACTGATAGGTTGGCGCGGCATGAAATGAAGATGAACCAATGGGATTATGAAATGCAAGTGGGATGTATGGGTGCAATGGATTTTTTGGTACAGTAGTATCTGGTGTGGTGGTGATGGCTACCTCTTTATTGGTCACTAGGCGATGCTGCTGTAACTCTCGAAACATTGCACTTCCTTTGTTTCCAATTGGTGAGGTTGGAGTGATGGCTGTAGTGATGTGGGGTATTTCTTGATTGATGTTTGACGTTGGGGATGCATTTGTAAGAGGCATGTCCGCACTAGTACTTTCATCAAGGTCGAAAGAGAATGGGACCCCTCCTTCCATTAATGTGTTTAAGTATTTGAACATGGCACTAACAATTTTATGGTTCTCAAGGTTTTGAACCATTTTTATCATTTCGGATTGTGTCATCCCCATGTCTTCGTTCGTGATATCCTCCTCACTTCTCTCCTCTTGAGGATTTTGTGATGATAAAGGAGAGTTAGTTGGGGGATTGCTCGATCCCACAAGGTTTATTTCAGAGGTTAACCGGCTCATGTCCTCAGAAGTTGATATGTCATTGATATTCTCCATGTTCTTCTTGTATTAAGATCTAGTTTGAACCATAAAAATAGGGATCGTTTGATCCTAACCTTTCGGGTTCAAAAGATAAGAAACTAGGAAAGCCAAAAGATCAAAGATGGTGGTGATGATAATGGGATAAACGGATGGGATGAGTGATTGAAAATCTTTTTGGAGAACTTTTGAAGGTATATGCTAAACTTGTAAGGGCTTTTGAATTGATTGATCGTGATAATTTGACTAGATGCATTAAGTCAAACATGATTGTTGTGAAGTTCTATTCCCTAGGAAGTTGCGTTATCCTAGGGTACTTGCACAAGTGGATGAACTAGCTAAGTGTATTAAGCCAATGTGTTTTTATGAACTAGTAAACCTTTAGGAAGTTATGTTATCCTAAGGGTAAATTCATCCAAAAGTGTTGACTATCTTGGCTAGGTGTGTTAAGCCAAGATAGGGTGATGCTGGTTTAGCCCTCTAAATTTAGCACAAGTGATTTTTCTAGAGTTCTCAAAAGGTTTGATGATGGGATGAGATTTGATTTATGATGAAAAGATGGATGGGGGTGACACTTTGATCCTAGACTTGAACCTAGACACAACCCTTTCTTACAAGATCTCGGTGTTGAAGAACACGCTATACTTCCTAGGGGAGAAAAGAAAACCCTTCAAAAATTTTGGGATTTTGTTGATAATAAAATGCATACAATGCGGGATTATTCTTTGAAGCTTTTCTGTAAAAGTTGTATACAAGTCTCTCTCTGAATTCAAAAAGTCTCTCATGGCACTCCTCACGAGTTTTTAGACTAAGCTTCTTGAACTTTGGCTTTGGGATTTTGATCTTGCGGGAAATCATTGGGAACAACACACATGAAGTTCAATTTGTCTCTTTATCTTGGTTTAGTGAAATTCTTTTTATCCAAGACACTTGCTTGCTTAGGTTTCAAACTATATGTCTAGTGTCCCATTTTCTTTCTCATCCCACAAGGTCCATTGTGCGGAAATCGAGGAAAATAGGGCAAAAGTTCCTTATGTTTAACCTTTTTGAAAACAAATAACTGTAGAATTTATGCACTTAGAAACCTCTAGGAACATGATCCCTAGGGAAAGCAAGAGTGCCCAAATTCATCAAAAGGTATTTGTTTCCCACAAGGGGTTTGAAATTCAAAGGTTTTCGTGAATGTTTGTTTTCAAATGTTTTCAAGACCAAGCAATGTATTCCTTCCAAGCACTTTTACACCCCTAGGATGATGAGGCAATATCTTGTTGGGTTCCCACTTGGATAAATCTAGCTATGCATATCTTGTGCGAATGGCTAAATGCTTGACCACACTGACTCCCCTCCACGACACTCACTTATTTGGGTCAACCAAGCATTAGTACCCATGAATCTCCCATGGCATACTTTCCATTTCCACAACAATACCGCATGCATAACATGGGGCAGCTTCAAAGGACATGACCTTTTGCACCAACAAGATAGACAAGGTTTTGGCCTTTTTCTAAACAAAGGGTTCTAATTCGGGCATTCTATTCATAGGGGATTATCCAACATCGGCGAGAGACCATTGTTGTCCATCTCATCAGAATAATCCTCGTAATATTGGCCTTTATTCCAATACCCACACTTATATCCCGGGTGGAAGTCGCTTGGCTTTAGCGTGTTCTCGGTTGGGTCGTTCCCTTGGGTGATTACTTTTTCCCACAAGGCAGGCCCTCTAAAATAAACAAAAGCAAGCTAACATATCTCATCATTAACACAACCTTTGTTGAAAAACAAAAGGGAAAACTTCTGCAATATGTCGTGCTCACACTCGCATGTTTTGTTCAATTTTAAGTGCCCAAATTGAAATGTGGAGGCAATCTTTTTGACAAATTAATATCACCAAAATGCTTTTGATTCTCAAAATTGCTATGAAGCGTGAGAGAAGCGCATACACATTTTAAGTGATGTTAACTTGTGAAAAATATTGCAAAAGATATAAAACACTTGTTCATTTTAAATCCAAAAAGCAATGATGAATTCGTTTTAAAAGCACCAAATGAGATGTGAAGTTTTCCTTGTTCAATTTTAACCCAAATCGAAATCTAGTGTGTTTGCCTAAAGTTAATTTTAGCCCCTTTGCAACTTTTGAAAGGAAATTTGATTTTGTTAATTTTAGAACCCCAAAATAGAACTAGTGTCCTAAAATCAAAGAACTTATCAAATCCTTTATAGAGTGTTAAAAAACACTTTAGTGTTTAAAAACACTTTGTACAAAATAAACATGTTGTCATAAAGAAAGATTGCTTGTTCTTTTTAATCCCAAAGTAAATTTAGTTTTCCTAAGGCCAAAGATATATAACAAATTTTCTTGAGTGTTAAAGAACACTTTTAGTGTTTAGGAACACTTTGGTTTTGTGAACATGGTATCTTGATGGACTTCTTTCTTTGCTTTCCCTCTTCTCCAACCTGCAAAATAACAGAAAAACCAGAGAGCAATAATACAGCAAACCAAGTTAATGCTAAAAAGTTAAAAATTAATTCAAATTAAAGAAAATAGACTGTTCCTGCGGTGGAGTTTAGTAGGTGCAGTGTTGTTTAGCAGGTGCGGTGTTGTTTAGAAAAATAGGCGGTGCCATACAGTGTCACGCGGTCGACTGTATGCGGTGCTCTGCAGAAACAGAGACCGCGGGTGCGGTGGAGTTTGGTACGCGGTGGAGTTTGGAATTGGTGCCAATGAGATGTTGCAATTGGCCCTTTCCCAATTCCTATGTTGCAATGTGAGTTGATTGAATCAATGGTCAAATATCCAAAAAGATTTGAGCATAGCCTTGTTACAATTTATGAAAATGATGGATGATTGAGTGCGATGGGCAAAATTAGCTCTCAATGTGAAGAGGGTAACTTTTCATATGAATTGTGGATGAAGATTGAGAGGAGAGGTCTCTAATTTATAGATTCAAATCTTGGAAGAGATAGTGGAAATAAGCAATATGGGACAAAAGATAATCCAATGGCATTGTGCCACTTGTCCAAATGTGATTGGATGAGGAATGTGCAAGTTTTGGCCAATGTGGCAATAAATGCAATTAAGTGGCATTTCAAATTTGAGAAATGACATGTTGAAGAGGGAAAGGGAATGAAGTTAATGTCACTTGGCTCAAGTTCAAGGACATGTAAGAGGCATTGAATGCCTTGTTGGAAGGACCAAGTCCACTTGGCCTTTTTGAATTCAAATGAGGGAATATTCTCTTTTGATGGTTTGTGAGAGAAAATAGAAGAATTAATAAATCAAAGTATTTGATTTATTGTGCAACTTGCATTCTCTAGAGGATTTGATTAATTTAATGAAGAATTAGGTGATGTGACAATTTTAGACTTAGATTTATGAATTAATTTAAGTCAAAAATTGAGAGGAAATGATTTGATTTATTTAATTAAGAAGGAACATGTTAGATTAAATCAAATAAGGTTTAATTTATTTAATTTAATAGGACTTTAGAAATTTTAATTAAATAAAATGATTTATTTAATTAAATAGATATGCAATGGTTTATTAAATTAATTGATTAATTTAATCTTTGAAATACAAGGACTTAATCCAATAAATAGTGATTTATTGAATTAAAAGATAGAAAGTGATGAAATGCTGAGAATGTGATTTAAGAAGAAGCGTTGTTAGTAATCGGGATCAGGTGTGCCAAAACGAACTTGTACATTTTCCATGTCTACAATTTTTTAAATAAAAAGTTTCTAAATAATATATATTTGTTTGTTTCAATCAACATGTTTTGTTGTGTGGAATGTAAAACTTAATAATAAATTGACATTACTAACTTGTTTATTTTTGTTATTAAATAATTAGTTATATTCTTGTAAGATAGTAGTTCAAATGGGAAGGTATATTTGAAAGGCTTTGTAAAATCCATATTGAAATATATTCCCAAATGAACTATATGAAATAATTATTATTTTTAGTGTTTTTATGTGCAGATATAAGTTCTCTTGATTTTTCTAATATATTTTGTATGCTCTATTATCCATGATTTCATGATTACTTTTCCACTTTCAACACTACTTACTAACTTTGTCATCCAAATTTGGCTCTTAGATTAAATATTTCATATAGGTGCATTTTAATTTTCTTACTATCACCTTTGGCTGAATTTTTAAATTGGTTCAACCATGCAAAAAGTGTGGTTACTTTTAATTATTTCCACTTAAATGTTGGTTACAATTTTCTAATTTTCTTTCCATTTAGCTAGTCACAATTGCAACTTGTAGACTTAAGACGTTTCATTCACTGATAGCCACCCTCTCCACCAATGGACACCTATCATTTGTTCTATCGGTGGGATTCCAGATAATGTTTCCCCGATGCACCATAGTTCCCCCAATATACTTATGCATTCAATAATTCATGACCATGGTTATTATTCACGGTTACATTTTTTGACAACTTGACTCTATCGGTATATCGGGAGAGCACCTTAGGATTCAACCCGATAGAGTATTGTTACACCGATACTAGGTTGTGAGCTATTTTCATCAGGCCATCGGTGAGACTGTGATGGGGGTTTTGTCGATGAAGCATTTTTAGGCCGATGGTATTGAATTTTGTTAGGAATGGGGGAAGGACTACATCACTACGAAATTTCAAATTTGTTTATGGATGCAATGTGAATGTAGGCTATAATATGGATCTTGTCACACAAAGTTCTATAATTTGCATTGTTCATAAAATCAAAGTGTGGTATATTTTTGTGATTATTGATAAAATTTGATAATTCATGCCCATGGTTATAATTCATGGTTACTTTTGTTGACAACTTGAATCTATTGGTATATCAGGAGTGCACCTTAGGATTCAGCCCGATAGAGTATTTTTACACCGATACTAGGTTGTGAGCTATTTTCATCGAGCCATCAACGGGACTATGATAGGGGTTCCGTCGATGAAGCATTGCTAGGCCGATGGTATTGAATTTTATTAGGAATGGGGGAAGGACTACGTCACTATGAAATTTAAAATTTGTTTATGGATGCAATGTGAATGTAGGCTATAATATGGATCTTGTCACACAAATTTATACAATTTGCATTGTCCATAAAATCAAAGTGTGGTATATTTTTTTTATTATTGATAAAATTCGATAATTCATGCCCATGGTTATAATTCATGGTTACTTTTGTTGACAAATTGACTCTATCGGTATATCGGGAGAGCATCTTAGGAGTCAGCTTGATAGAGTATTGTTACACCGATACTAGGTTGTGAGATATTTTCATCGGGCCTTCAATGAGACTGTGATGGGGGTTCTGCTGATGAAGCATTGTTAGGTCGATGGTATTGAAATTTTTTAGGAATGGGGGAAGGAATATGTCACTACGGAATTTCAAATTTATTTATGGATGCAATGTGAATGTAGGCTATAATATGGATCTTGTCACACAAATTTCTACAATTTGCATTGTTCATAAAATCAAAGCGTGTTATATTTTTGTATTATTGATAAAATCCGATAATTCATGCCCATGGTTATAATTCATGGTTACTTTTGTTGAAAAATTGACTCTATCGGTATATCGGGAGAGCACCTTAGGAGTTAGCCCGATAGAATATTGTTACACCGATACTAGGTTGTGAGCTATTTTCATCAGGCCATCGGTGGGACTATGATGGGGGTTCCACTGATGATGCATTGTTAGGCCGATGGTATTGAATTTTCCCTCTCTCTCTCCCTATCTATCTAAGTTCATCTCTTTCTCTCATTCTCTATCTTTTTAGGTTATATCTCTCTTTGTATTAGCTAATAGGCTACATATATTGTGAGATTTGAGCTTGAAACAAATCTCATGCCTGGAAACCACTATTGTGTCATTGCAAAACAAGTTTCAACTGCCATTTAATGGTAAACCATCTGTAGTGTAATGGTAAAATCCTCTAAAATATCAAGTAAAATCCTATATATACTGTTATATAATAATAAATATAATTATATTATATATAATTTAATCTAATATTACTATTATATTAAATATATATTATATCAATTATAATTTATATTAAATAAAAATATACTTATTATTAATTATTAATTATAATAATTTAATAGGTATTTAATAATTTTGTTAAAGAATATAATATATAATTATAATAAGTCGAATAATTATATTATGTATTATGTAAAATATAGCTAATATATACTTAACTATATTATAGAATATTAAAACCTAGCTAAATGGCGCCATAATTTTAAATTTAATTAACATACTCTAAAATCCATTAAATGGCACCATAATTTTAAATATAATTAACATACTCTAAAACCTAACGAAACCAGGTTGTAGCTCGTCAAATTGGAGAAGTGAAAGGTCAATACTAGCACCGAGGAAGAGTTTGGAGGAGTGAAAACAAGGTCAATACCAGCATCGAGGAATAGTTTGGAGTTAAAACAAGGTCAATACCAGTGCCGATGAAGAGTTTGGAGGAGTGAAAACAAGGTCAATACCAACACCGAGGAAGAGTACGAAGGAGTGAAAACAAGGTCAATACTAGCACTGAGGATGAGGTTGAGGGCACTCAAGGAAAATTGATGACCAAGGGACAATGAGTACTGTAAGTTTGGCACCCCCATTCTCTTTAACCTGCAATTTTCATGCCTAGTTTCCAAAGATCTTCTCGTACATTAGCACCCCAATTCTCGTAAAATGGTATATGATAAAGACAAAAAAAAAATAGCTTAGTCTTTCACATTTTTATGGACCAACCTCAGGTCTTGGAAAAACTCCCATAATATACCCACATCTTGGTTCTTGGTGGGAACATGTTATTCTTTGTTGTATGACCTACCTCAAATCTTATCTCCACAAAGTTGCTAAAAGAATAAAACAAGAAGAAAAAATTTGAAGGTACAACTAAAAAGGGGTTATTTCCTTTTGGCCTCCTCCACCTCTTATATTTCAACATAGCATGGAATCACACTTACATAACATAAACTCAAACAAATGGAAGTTTATAGGGGCAAAGGAGCCCAAGTATATGTTAGGCTAATCTAGATCTAATGAATGGAAATAGAGGCATACAATTATTCTTTAATACCTCCACCACAAACATATGCAAGGAAAGGTCTCCTCCCTTCTTGGTAGTGATAACCTCCTTCACACACAACCCTTAAAAAATTATGAATAGAGGAATATAATCTTTGAAGAAATCAAATTTGATTCTCTCCTACCTGATGCAATTAGTCATTTTATCCTTACAAACATTTATAGTGATTACTAGAGGCACACAGACCAATTCTTCATAATAGAAGAATTTGATCATACTTTTCCAATGATGGCATTATGAGAAAACCTTAGGTTAAATGAATATTTCCTAGCTAAGTTCTTTAAATCATGTCCAACTGTATAATAGAAGACCACTACTATGTGTACTTGGATACCATGGAGAAAGGCTCTTTCGGCTCTTTCATCAATCAAGGTATTGTTAAATTTTAACACCTAAAAGTGAGAATGAAGAATCTTTCCTAAGATGATGGACAATTATGTTTCTCAACACCTAGATTACAAAATCTTTGTCAATATAATTGCCATCACAAATAAACCTATTTCTTGAGATATAGTCATACAAGTAAACAAATTGGATTTCTTGATAGTAGATACATTCTAGAAAATTCAATCCTTGCATCAGAGATTGTTGAATGGGCCCAACAAACTACTCATGATGCCCTTACTATTAAGTTAAAAATTTGACAAGGCATATGATTGCATCAAATGTCCTTTCATTTATAAAAGGATCAAATGGATTTATTTTTAACTCTAAATTATTATCACACATTCATCTCTTTGTTAATGAGTGATTGCACAATAGTGTGTCCCACTTGTAGGATGAGGCAAAAAAATAATCCCAAAATTTTAAAATTACAAAATACCTGTTGAATGAAGAACCTTCATTTGAAGGTGATGTCGTCATGAAATTTCAATGAAGAACCTTCATTCAAAAATGATGCCATGTCAAGACTTTCAAATGAAGGTATTTTTTATTTTAAATATTTCATGTCCAAAATGATTTATAAAAGGAACCTTTGCATGAAGGACCTTCAAATGAAGACCTTAATTCAAAGGTCCTTCAATAGAAGATCCTTCATATGAAGGTTCCTTTAATTCCATCCCATTATAACTCTTAGAGTTGTTAGAGATATTTTTGTTTCTAAGTAGAGGTTGGACCATCAAATAGTGTCACCATGACTCTACTAATATATCCATCAAATTGATAAACCCTGACTTAACAACCACAAATTCACAAGAAAATTGCCCCTACCAGCCCCAGGGCATCAATTCAATGCCAAGTTTCTTGCTTTAATAGAACCCTAAATTAAATGAGCCTCTATCATACAATGTTGCACACCAATCCACCAAGTTACATTTCCAAGAAAATGGGTGGATTGGTGGATGCCATTTCTATTTAGCCCTCAAACCCTTACACGGGCAAAATAGGGGCAGTCCCTGTATTTGATTATTTTCTCCCACAAAATAGTTATTTATCACTTCAAAAAAAATTCAAATGACAGGGAACACATATATTTATCTACACCAATTATCTTAGAGAATTTTAAGCTTGTACGGATCCATACAACACAAAAGAACTTCAGAAAAATAGTAAAAAAATAGAAAATTGCTTCAAGAACATGGTATTTGATATAAAATTTTGGTATCAACTCCTCCAACAATTGAAAAAATTACAATGGGATGGGAATATAATATGATAGAAGTGGGATAATAAATGCATCATTTTAGTCATTAAACCAATATGCAAAGATGAAAGAAAGTGCTAACTTTTAAACTGAAAAAGTTTCTTTTAACTTTAAGTTTGTTGGGTAGCCAATTCTTTTAAGTTATTAAATCCTACCATCATACATAATCAAAATTTTGTTGTTTCAAATGAATATGAGCACTAACTTTCACTATTTGAATATGTTGAAACCTTTTCATAGAGAACTAGAACACTGATGCGACAACTCATCCTACCTTAAAACATACCAAAAGTCTCCTAGCAATTAGACATAGGAAGATTTAAGATGACTTAAACAATTTTTATTGCCGAAGCATAAGCTTAAGAACTTTATACTTTAGAGAAGTGAAGGTGGAGATTGGGTTACCCTCTCCTCTCAACTATTTTGATACTATTTCCTTTCATCTACGGGTTAGGCCTCACGTACCTTTGTGGTATACCCCTAGTCAATCTTGTGAATCCTAGTTGAAACTTTTTAACCGTAGTTTCTTGTGGTGCATTGTGCCTACAAGGATTGATAAACCCACTTGAGTTAGGATTTTTCATGTGTCTTGTATATTTGAGTGTTTAGAAAACCTTCCCCTGTTGAAATAAAAAGGGGATAAAAAATACAAATCAATCCATAAGAATTATCTTTTATATTATCTCTTTATGTGTCTCTATCCTTGAATAAATTGCAAAATGCTCAAAAATTATAAGAAAATCAAAACTTTACAAAAACATAAACAAAGAAAACTTGTTTTTATTTTAGATTTGTTAATGTTCTTGGTGTATCTTTTTTTTAAATCTTTTATATTTTGAAAAAGTCAATAGTAATCTTGGTCAGTATGGGTACCTTTGTTGAACACATTGGAATACTGACAGGGGTGGAGGTGAATTTATGTTCCATGAAATATCAAAACCCTCTCGAACAATCACACACTTTAAAATCTATTGCATAAGCAGGAACATGAAAGATGAAGACAATGCCCAATACAACATAACACCAGATATATGTGGAAAACCCCACAAGGGAAAAACCACAATGAGAAAAGTTGCTAGGAGCTACTGTCCTAATCTAGCCTCACAAGATGAACAACATTTACAACTTTTTTTTAGGGCTGCAACCCAAGGAAGCTACAACTCTCTGGTTACAATTTTTAGGGTCACTCCTAAGGAAGATACAACTCTCTAATCTAAGCACACACTCAGGAATGATTATAGAATGGCAGTCCTTCCACTATCTAAAACTAAAAATTAAGCTCAATCCTTTTGATGATTACAATTTTGTTTTGTCACTTCTTCAAATATCTTCTTAGCTACCTACTAACTCACTTCTTTCAACAATAAAGAAGTTTTTCCTTTGGCTCACTGCCTCCAACAAAAAATTAATCACACTTCTTCACTTCCCTTCTGTCATAGAGATATGATCAAGATGTACACTCTTTATACTTCGTCATAACATGAGAGTTGAGCTCATACCCTAGGGTGATGAAATCCTTAGGTAGACTCCCTAAAAAAATCACTTATTTATGATTCTCAAGATCACACAAAGATGCAAGAGAAGAGAATGTGTAAGTGGATATTGGGAAATAAAAGACAAATTGGTTTATTTTAGATCCCAAATCCAAGTTTGAGAGATTAATTTCAAACCTAATTACAAATGTGAAGAGACACAACAAACAAGATTATCTAGAGCAAAGATAGATATAAAATATGATAAATAACATATAAGCACTTGGGAATTTAAAAGAAAAAGGTGCCTAGTGTCCAATACTAAATTTGAAAAGAACACTTGATCCAATCTAAAGAGCTCCAACCTATCTTTTCAACCCTTTTGAATTTTGAAAGATTTAATATCTACACATAAATATCAACAACATAAAAGCATAGAAAATACTAACTTAGATTAGGGGGTTAGATACAAGTCAAATCTATCAAAGATGAACTAGAAATTACAATGTATAAAAATTGAAAATGAACTAAAATTAATTACTACTTTCTCACTATCCATTGATAATATGTGCAATAGATTATATCAGATAGAATAGATATTAGATAAAAAATGCAATATACAAGATCAAATGTGTGATAGGTTGCCTCAAAAGCATGGAAAATTATATTAGATGTGTGGCAGGTCACATTAGAAGCCCAACAAAATATATCAGATGTGTGGCAAATCACATATGAAGCATAGTAGAATATATTAGATGTGTGATAAGTATGCTTAGATACATTGTAAACTTTACTAGAAGCACAACAAGTTACCTCAAAATTGCAGCAAGAAAAAACACAAATTTATAACTTGAATGTAAAATTATATCCAGAAGTCAAATAATATATAGTACATATATCAAATGTGCCTTGTGTTAGCTCATATGCATGGTATATTACCTTAGATGTTCCCTAGATCAGCTCAAAAATGCCTCAAGTTGGATCAGATGCATAACATAATGAATTAAATGTATATTTATGCACCTATAAGCTTTAAAAATCTAAATTTATTATAAAATATATTGTTAAAAAAGTTAGGAATGTGGGTCCCACCAAGCATGCCAAAATATGGATGTTGAATAAAAATAAGTTATATAAAATATGATCAATGCAATGAAAGTTACAAATTCACACTTAACAATCACTCAATAAAACTTAAGATCTATGCATGAATCAAATAATGAACAATTATACTAGAGCCTAGATCTCAATTTTTTTCAATTGTTTATTTGATATTTTCATGAATGCTTGGTATGTGGGTTGCTCTTCAAAACAGCATAACCATGATAGCACAATGATAATATGATGAAATGAACTTGCAATGATAATGCTATATGCTCAAAGATAATAGATAGATAAGAGAATTAAATAAAAAAATATTGATAATGCTTGATAATGATAATGCTTATGCTTGATAATTTTAGGTAGTTGTAGGGGATAATATGTGGATGAAGGGTTTTATATGTTTCACTTAATATTTGATCAATGGTGGAGTTTAATTAAAATAATCAATGGATGAGAAAAATGAGAAAGGATCCTAGGAGCTAAAATTAGTAAATGGATTGGATTGATGAGGTGTAATTATTGGAAGAATTAAATAAATTTATTTAGTTCATAAGCATAGTTAAATAAATTAATTAAATATTAAATTTATTTATTTATTTTGGAGGGAAAGAGGTAATTTAAATAAATTATTTTAATTTATTTAATTATGGAAGAGGTATTAGTTATTTAAATAATTCTTTAAAAATCTATTTAACTATAGAGGACCAAAATTCATGTTTGAGGGAAAATGATAAATTAGTTAAATATGAAAAGAGGGAATATTAGCTTAGTTAAATAATTAAAATTTATTTAATTAATATAGATAGAAAAATTAATGTGTAAATGATAAATGGAAAGATGGAAATACAAGTCATTTTTAGGAGTCAATAGTGATAATGCACTCACATTATAATGTATTTGCATTATGGTTTGGTAGTGAGTAGCCTAAGCTTGGTCACTACCATAACATGAGTATATTATAACACACTCATGTTATATCTTGGATGGACCAAAAACTAGTTGTGGTCACTTTTTTGTCCCCCATCTTTGTGTACACATCCACATATCCATTATTGGATCTTATATTCTTGAAATGCTCAATCTATTGCTTTATTTTCATGCTTTTTATCTCATTTTTGTTAATTTTCAAGGACAATTTTTTATGGAATAATAAAGGTTACAACACCCTGAACAAATACCACTTCAATCCCTCTTTAAAATCCACATAGGCATTACATCAAATAATTGTAAGTATTTGCACTTGTAAAATTGATAATTCAATGTAAAAACAAAGGATTACAAAACATTTTCAGTCAGAAAAGTACTGATGGAAAGCAAAATATGTCCATTTAATACCAGTAAAAACCCTCTTCAAACCCTCTCACAATCGTTTCTTCAAACAACATAGAAATTACAAACAATCCAACACAATCGTGGTTTGCAATTTGCAACCATTGCTATGCTTCAAAGAAAAATATTATTACAACTTATTTTCAGTCATAGAGGACTAATAAACAACAATAAAACCCCATACAAATATCACATAAGCCAATGAAATACATTGAAAAATATTCCCATGCTCAAACTATGTGAGCTCCCACAAATCTATGCACTACAACACCTTTATTCCACTTCCAACTCCTGTAACTTCTCACTAAAAGACTTGGCACTCTATTTTTTGTTATCAATCACTCCAAACCTGCAATAAACAACATTTAAAACCCCCAAAATTGATAACTAAACTCATGTATTTTCTCCCTTCTATAAGTAGACTTATGTCTCACAATCTTCAATTATGCAACCTGCAACAAACACTCACAACACTCAACAAGTTCTAACCATGAAATTCCAATCTATTTTATGTTGAAAATAGCTCCTCACACCTGCAACATACATAAAAAATAAACCTCCATGGGATGCTATAACCTCTCTCTAACTCCCTTTCAACTTCTCCCGAAAATTGAAAGCTACAGGAAAAAATGTCTTCATAACTCCCTGTCGGAATGGAATTTTCATTTCATTTCCTTCAAATTTACCTTTCCCCAAATTGGAATGACCCCTATCATGTAGGTAAACCAAAAAAATAAATTAAAACATAAAATAATGTTAAAAAAATTAAATCCAATTGATTTCTCTAGTCCACAAAAGTTGGGAGTTACGTTTGACCGCTCCACTAGCTCTCGAAAAAAAAAATCTAAAAAAAAGTAGACTTGGGCACCCACCTCCACAAATCCTATTTTTTATGGATTCTAAACAATTGTTTTAAAACACATTTATTTCATATCCCAATTCCTATCATGGTTTTCTTGGCATTTTTGAATTCAAATTACATTAAAATTACAATTTTGTATTATTTGCACTATGCCAATTTTGACCATTTCAAAATGAGATTGAATAAACATGAAATTAACCAAGATGAAATGAAATTCTACATACCTCATATGAAATTCAAATTCATATCACAACCTCACCAAAATTCAAATTCAAATTCCTTTTGGTTGATGCAGGATAGCCTGTCAACCATGGATGCTCCTGCATCAAACACTCATAGTAAGAAAAAAAAAATTATGGATATGGATTCATAAAATGGAGTTGAGTGGTAGTACTACCCTTTCAGATTGCAAGAAATATTCCTCAAAATCCATCACTGATCTTGGTACCTCTGGTAATCTCTTCTTCCTCCTCTTCCAACATCTTGTTGGAACATTCACCATCCTCCTCCAACAACCCTGCATTCCATTCTTCTCTCCTCTTGTGGAATTATATCCACCATTTACCATATTTCTCCTCTTAATTCCACACATTTTCCTCTCTTCTCTTGTGGGATTCCACTCCCCATTGACCGACCACCTCCACTAAAATGTACCTACACCAAACTCTACAATGCCATACAAATGCTCTGCATTCCGCACTTCACTAGCAATCTCTAACTGAACCATTTCATTTGAATTCACTAAATAATCCAACCGATCATGAAAATCATTAAAAACAAAAAGTTTTACCTTCTCATTACTTGCTGCAATATCATTCTCAACCTCATCAAGGCATTCATCAAAATCCAATTTCACCTCACAACCTTTTGCTCCAATCTTCACTCCACCTTCCGTCAACACTTGACATTCCTTTTCTACCACTGAAATATTTTCATTTACACAAGATCCACTCTCATCTTCTTCATAAAAATGAAACATATTATGCATTACCTCTTTCTCTTCAACATTTTCTTCACCCTTGATTGTTGCCATATCTTCTTCACCTTCACTCTTAGTTGCACTTTCATTTTCCATTACTTTCAAGTCCTCCAAAGGACACTCATCATCCTTAATCATTGCTACACTTTCCTCTTCTTTTCCCTCTTTATCCTTTTGAACAAGGATTTCCACATTTTCCTTTTCATCCTTCTTCCTTGCACACAAAGTTTCACTTGCAAACATACTAGTACCAAAAGAACAATAAGATTCAACCCTTCCCATTTTATTTTCCTTTATATCCTTATTATTTGCTACAACTTATTTTTCCACTTCCTCTTGCCTATCCTCCAAACGATTCAAAAAATATTCTTACCCATCCTTTATGATGCTATGTGTATTCTTCCTACCATCATGTAGAGCTCTTCAATCATACAACAATGGTCTACCCAACAAAACATAGAATATATCCATAGTTACTATATCACATACAATCACATCCTTATATCTACGAATTTGAAAATCAACCACACATTGTTCACTTACCCATATCTAGAAATCTCCTTGCAACCAAGAAATGTACTATGGGCTAGGATGCTTGATTCTTTTCAATTTCAACTTGACTACCATCTCTTCAGATACAATATTATTGGTGCTACCGTTGTCCACAATGACTTTGCAACATTTACCACTCACTTTACACCTTGTTAGAAATAAATTACTCCTTTGGATGTGTAGACACGGAAAATATATTGTTTGGTCATATACACTTGATCTTGATCTTACTAACACCAGTTCATCCTGAATCATCTCCTCTGCTAGTCATTTAATTAAATAATCTTCATTTAATTAAATTCATCATATTTCATCTCTTAATTAAATAAATCAAATTTATCTAATTAAGTCATCATCTTTTATTAGTTAAATAAATCACTTTATTTAGTTAATCCTATAGTCCCCCTTTTAATTAAATAATTCATGTTATTTAATTAATCTCTAAAGTTATCTCATTTAAATTAAATAAATTTATCTTTATTTGATTTAAAACTAACACCATTCTCTTTAATTAAATAAATTAAACTTTGATAAGTAGGAGGTTTCTTCCACATCGTGTCAAATTATGATATTGCTATCAGGATTCAACTATGTAGTTTTCGAGTCAAACTCATTGACCCATGATTCATGGGTAGTGGTTCACAAGAACCCATCTCTCATGATAATGAATGGTCCATTTAGCACTCATTGCATCTAGGTGATGCTCACAGAGGTGAAGCATTGGTTCATCCTGGGAGGTCACCCATCCTAGTACTGCTCCAACTCAAGCGCGCTTAACCACGGAGTTTCCCCCAAGGTTAATCCCACTTAGCTTGCTACCCCATTTGTAAAACCTTCATCAAGTGTTATGCCTTATGAACCATTCATTATAGAGCCCCTTTAGCTCATCAATTGATAAGTAGGAGGTTTCTTCCACAGCGTGTCAAATTATGATATTGCTATCAGGATTCAACTGTGTAGTTTTCAAATCAAACTCATTGACCCATGATTCATGAGTAGTGGTTCACAAGAACCCATCTCTCATGATAATGAATGGTCCACTTAGCACTCATTGCATCTAGGTGATGCTCACATAGGTGAATCATTGGTCCATCCCAGGAGGTCACCCATCCCAGTACTGCTCCAGCTCAAGCGTGCTTAACCACGGATTTTCCCCCAAGGTTAAGCCCACTTAGCTTGCTACCCCATTTGCAAAACCTTCAGCAAGTTTTATGCCTTATGAACCATTCATTATAGAGCCCCTTTAGCTTATCAATTGATAAGTAGAAGGTTTCTTCCACAGTGTGTCAAATTATGATATTGCTATCAGGATTCAACTGTGTAGTTTTCGAGTCAAACTCATTCACCCATGATTCATGAGTAGTGGTTCACAATAACCCATCTCTCATGATAATGAATGGTCCACTTAGCACTCATTTCATCTAGGTGATGCTCACAGAGGTGAAGCATTGGTCTGTCCTTGGAGGTCACCCATCCGAATACTGCTCCAACTCAAGCACACTTAACCACGGAGTTTCCCCCAAGGTTAAGCCCACTTAGCTTTCTATCCCATTTGAAAAACCTTTAGCAAGTGTTATTCCTTATGAACCATTCATTGTAGATCCCCTTTAGCTCATCAATTGATAAGTAGAAGGTTTCTTCCACAACGTGTCAAATTATGATATTGCTATCAGGATTCAACTGTGTAGTTTTTGAGTCAAACTCATTGACCCATGATTCATGAGTAGTGGTTCACAATAACCCATCTCTCATGATAATGAATGGTCCACTTAGCACTCATTGCATCTAGGTGATGCTCACAGAGGTGAAGGATTGGTCAGTCCCAAGAGATCACCTATCCCAGTACTACTCTAGCTCAAGCACGCTTAACCACAGAGTTTCTCCCAAGGTTAAGCCCACTTAGCTTACTACCCCATTTGCAAAACCTTCAGAAAGTGTTATGCCTTATGAACCATTCATTATAGAGCTCATTTAGCTCATCAATTGATAAGTAGGAGGTTTCTTCTACAACGTGTCAAATTATGATATTGCTATCAGGATTCAACTGTGTAGTTTTCGAGTCAAACTTTTTGACCCATGATTCATGAGTAGTGGTTCACAATTTCCATCTCTCATGATAATGAATGGTCCACTTAGCACTCATTGCATCTAGGTGATGCTCACAGAGGTGAAGCATTGGTCCGTCCCGGGAGGTCACTCATCCCAGTACTGCTCCAACTCAAGCGCGCTTAACCACAGAGTTTCCCCCAAGGTTAAGCCCACTTAAATTACTACCACATTTGCAAAACCTTCAGCAAGTGTTATGCCTTATGAACCATTCATTATAGAGCCCCTTTAGCTCATCAATTGATAAGTAGGATTTGTTGAAGGTTTTGCAAATGGGGTAGCAAGATAAGTGGGCTTAACCTTGGGGGAAACTCCGTGGTTAAGCACGCTTGAGTTGGAGCAATACTGGGATGGGTGACCTCCCAGGACTGACCATTGCTTCACCTCTGTAAGAATCACCTAGATGCAATGAGTGCTAAGTGGACCATTCATTGTCATGAGAGATGGGTTCTTGTGAACCACTGCTCATGAATTATGGGTCAATGAGTTTGACTCAGAAACTACACAGTTGAATCCTGATAGCAATATCATAATTTGACACGTTGTGGAAGAAACCTCCTACTTATCAATTGATGAGCTAAAGGGGCTCTATAATGAATAGTTCATAAGGCATAACACTTGCTAAAGGTTTTGCTAAATGGGGTAACAAGATAAGTGGGATTAACTCTGGGGGAAACTATTTGGTTAAGCGTGCTTGAGATGGAGCAGTACTGGGATGGGTGACCTCCCGGAATGGACCAATGCTTCACCTCTATGAGCATCACCTACATGCAATGAGTGCTAAGTGGACCATTCATTATCATGAGAGATGGTTTCTTGTGAACCACTACTCATGAATCATGGGTCAATAAGTTTGACTCCAAAACTACATAGTTGAATCCTGATAGCAATATCATATATTAAACTTTATTTAATTAAGTCTAAATTCATATTCCTCTCAACTTTTATTTAAATCAATCCAAAAATCTAAATCAAATTGTCACATTAGCTAATTTTTTTTTAAATTAATCAAATTTTCATTAATCTTAATCTTAAATCCCTCAAATCCTCTAGCTTTTGCAACTTGCACAAGAAAATCATTTTAATTGATTTATTAAATCTCTTATTTTCTCTCAACATGGCATCAAAGAGGGAATATTCGTCAAATTCAAAAATCCCTCCAAAAGGTTCAGTACATCCAACAAGGCATTAAAATCCTCTTACATGTCCTTTTCCTTAAGCCAAGTGGCATTAACTCCATTTATTTCTCCCTCCAACTTGTCATTTTCTCAAATTCAAATATCCACCTAACCACATTTATTTACACATTCATCAAAATGTGCTCATTCTTCCTCCACTAAAATGTTGACAAGTGGCACCTTACCATTGGCTCATGTTTAGTCCCACATTCATACCTTTTGCCTCTTTCTCCATCATTCACTTCTATAAATAGAAGGCTCTTATTTGAATTTTGGATCCACAACTTCATGCAACATTACTATCTTCAATTTTGAGAAATCTCCATCCATCTTTGTCCATTTTTATCCATTTTTCATATTGCCATAGCTAGGTTATGGAGAAATTTCACCAAAGAGCATCAAATCTTCACCATTGATTTCAAGCTTGCAAGGAATTGGGAAAGGGAAATTTTACACATCAAAATGACACCAATTCCCCCATGGGATTGAGACTTTGAGCATTTAAATAGGATTTAATAGTTTTTTCATTGTGTTCTTCATTTTATTTCTTGTTTTCATGTTTCAAATGAATTTCATGGGGAATGATGTTTCTAACTTGCATATTGGACTAATTATGTGTTTGTTCTTTGTGTTTGTGTTGGTCTAGGATCACCATTCACATTTTGGCACTAGAAGAAGGAGCATAACATTGAGTATGTGGAACGGAAGGCCATCAAAGGACAAGAAATTGTAGATCAACTAGTAGAGACACCCATATATTTAGAGAACTCACTTGTATTAGAGTTCCCTGATGAATCCATCTTCAACATAAACGTAGCAGATCACTGGAAAATCTATTTCGATGGATCCTACACACAACATGGGTCAAGAGTCGGAGTCTTCTTCATTACACCACAAGGACATTGCATACCCAAGTCATATAAGCTATCTTTTTCTTGCACAAACAATATTGTAGAACATGAGGCTCTTTTCATAGGACTGAAAATTGTGACACAATGGCAGATCATGGCACTCAAAGTCTATGGGGATTCACAACTTATCATCAACTAGGTCAATGATGAATATCAAACAAAGGATGATAAGTTGACTCCCTACAAGAAACTGGTGGAAATCCTCAAAGAGCCCTTCATTGATATCACCTTCGAGCAGATACCAAGGGAAAATAATAGAGTAGTGAATTCTATGACAAAAATTGGATCACTACTAGATGTCCCACACAATGTCCCACAGTAAGAATTCCTTGTAGAGTAGCTTCTCATACCAGCATTCGAGGTACCAGTTTGAATTTGTGTGTGAAATCGTTGGTCCTGGTAACCTGTGGTATCATGACATATACACTTATCTTAGAATAGGAGTCCTCCCCGCCGAAATCACTCCCAATCTTAAGAAAACCTTTGTCAAGAAGTTGACCCATTTTTTTATCCTAGGTGATGCCCTATACCATAGGAGTATTGAGGGAACCCTGTTACGATACTTAAATGTTGAGGAATTTTTGACTTCTTTAACAAAGGTACATAATGGCATCTATGGTTCACATTCAAGTGGTATGACCTTGGCCAAGAAGCTACTGAGAATGGGGTACTATTGGTCGATGATGGAAAGGGAAGCTCATGAATATGTTAAGACATTCTTGCAAGGCCAACGGCTTGGGGATCTCATTCATGTACCAACTCAGGAGCTCCACCCAATTGTTATACCTTAGCCCTTCTCATAGTGGGGGCTCAATCTCATTAGAAAAATCACCCCCACCTCAACCAATGGGCACAAGTTCATTATCACCACCACAAAATACTTCACAAAGTGGGTAGAGGCCATCCCGATGACCTATATTACAGGAAAGCATATTTCCAAGTTCATCAAGAATTACCTCATTTTCTTCTACGATGTCTCCCAAGCCATTATCTCAGATAGTGGTACACCTTTCATAAACTAGGATGTCCAAGACCTATGCCAAAAATTCAATATCAACGTCACTTTTCCATTCCATACTACCCCCAGGGTAATGGCCAAGTTGAGGCTACAAATAAAACCATCTTAAGAATCCTAAAAAACACAGTCAATAAAGTTGGTTGTGACTAGTATTTGCAACTAAACCCCGCCCTATGGGCTTACTGAACAAGCATCCACACACCAATAGGGGCAACCCCTTTCTTCCTGGTCTATAGATCAGAAGCCATCCTCCTTATTGAGATCAGACTCCCATCCCTAACAATATCACTGCATAATCACATAATAGATAAAGAGTATCGGGTATCACGATTGAATGAGCTAGAACTACTGGATGAGTGGCATATGGATGCCTCAAACCATTTACAAGTCTACCAAAACCATCTCAAGCAGAGCTACAACAAGAAGATCAAGAGTCAGACCTTCCAAGCAGGAGAGATGTTATTGAAGGAGAATCAGAAGAATGTGTCGAATCCAGACAAAAAGGGAAAGTTTGAACCCAATTCATTGGGACCCTTCATCATCATAGCAAGCTGCAAGTTAGAGGCATATCAGCTATCAACACCTAAAGGGGAGCCTCTACAGGAGCCCATGAATAGCTCCCATCTTTAAAAAAATTATGCCTAATCTTTTAAGGGTAAAACAAAAAATTAAAAATCCAAAAAATCCAAAAAAATCATAAAAAGGATTAAAAATAGTAAAGATAAAAATCATCCTCTAGTGAAAACTACTTCAGTGGCACTTTGGGCAAGTACCTTGGTGAAAACCTGGCAAACAGGCATCTTGTGTAAATAAGCACTCCCCATCCAACATAGTTTCTATGGCTTATTCTGCATCACTCATCGCCTTTCATCCATTGCACTTCCATATCCCCATCCATCTCTCATATGCGTCCACATCATAGCTTGATCCTATGTTTGTATCATGTTCCACACTAGTACTACTTGGCACATTCCTAAGGTCAGTTTTTCTTGCCTATATCAAAGTAGTCTATCGCATCACACTCGAGGCATGTTCATTTACCTGCATTCAGATCAGATTCATGTATATCTTTGAAATCTTCCTTAAAATCATAAAAAATTCAAAACATTCATAAAATCCTTGAAAAAATCCAAAAACATTTGTAAAATCGGAAAATCCAAAAACATCATAAAACCAAAAATCCAAAACATGTCAAAAATCCACAAAAATAAAAAAATGGAGTCGTCTTGTCGAACTACATCATCTTTGAGCTTGAACATAGGCAAGGCTAATATTTGATTTGGCCCCCGAGACACATTAGGTTAGTCCATTACACATCTGTCGCAATAAGCTGGCAAATCCATGTGTTCATATCTCATCAATAATCGAGTATGTGTTAGTCGAACTACATGGTCTTTACGTGTATAACGTAGGAAAGGATAATCCCCCGAGACCCCTACAATAGGTTTTTAGGTTAGTCTCTTGGTCAAAATCTCAAAAAACCCAAAAACATCAAAAAATTCAAAAATCAAAACATTTGTAAAACATCTCGGAAAAAACCCAAAAACAGCCTCAAAACATTAAAAAAAACATCAAAAATATCCAAATATTTGAAAAATTCCATTGTCCCATTTCTCTTTCACCCAAAATAATCAATCACTCATAATAAATCAATTGTCACCCTCCCCCCTTTGGTAAAATAGTCAGAAAAAAGTCTAGCAGGTTCAAAAGTGAAAACCCAATTGTCAAGGTCTCAAGTCTAGATCAGTAGGTAAGCAAGTTACTCATCTCAAAGTATCAATAGCCTATCATCTGGTCAATCCCAAAATCATTTGATAACATCATGTCCTAGGATGCATCCTTCCTACAATGGACATCAACAGCAAGCATCATCGTAGTTTTGTCTTGGCTAGCGATATGAAGAACATTAGCTTGTTTGTTTACTTTATCTTTGTCTTTTTTACTTATCTTTTTGCTCACATTTTGTTGACCTCTCGATGATTTCCAAGCAAAAGGATTTAGAGAGAAATAAATGGGGCAATGATCATTATCTTTTTATCTATTATGTTTGTTGGATATTCTTGTAATATAACCTAGTTATGCGTACTTTGTTTGGGTCTAGGGAGGATGTTTTAGGTGTCTTGTTGACCACATAGGAAGGCTCTCCTTTCTATGTTTTGTTTTGAGATGTTTGAAATATTTGAACTACATTTTAGATAAGGTTATGTATGTCAGGTGTGAACAAGAGTACTCCTATCTGATTATCAAGTCAAATTCCATCACACTAGGTACAATGCCATCTTGGTTCTTTATACCTTCATGCATCGTACCTATGTGTATTATAAAACATAAGGTAAATGGCCCTTTTAAAATCCCAATTCCTGATAAGAAAATCATCATCACCATCATTAATAATCTAGGCTTGTTGGATCCTCTTTTCATTATCCTATTTCTTCTATCTTCTTTTCCTACTAACATGGTACCATGACAGTTAATCAAAAACATTGCTAATGCATCCATCCTGCATCCACAAACTATCAGCATAAAGCATATCATATCATATAGGAAACATTAATCATCTCACATGCACTACATTTCATCATTAATATAGATTGGTTAACCAAAACATCTCATACACCATAAATTTTCATTAATTTTATACAGATAAAAGTATCATCAAATAGGCATTGTTAAATTATATCATAGACAAAACATCCATTGCATAATCATATATACATAATCATATCATTTGCATCATAATGTCATTCATAACACATCATAATCATTATGTATCAATACACATTCATATCATAGGCATATCACATCATAATAATATCGTTATATATCATAATCATTTACGTTTCATAAATCATGTCATAATCACATTATCATATCATTATGAATCATTGCATGTCATAGTACATTATGTCATATCACCACATTGCATTGATGAATCATTGCAAAATATGAATCATTTCATAGGCATATCATATCACATTTTCATGTCACAATCACATTACATTTCATATCACATCATTTTTTGAAGTTACGAAGACTAATAGAGATTTATTATTCTATGTATCTTAAGAATAAATTGCATCCATATCATTGCATTTATACCATTTCATTCACATATCATAAATCATGATGCATTATCATAATCATAATCATAACCATTGCATGTCATCATAGGTCATCTCATATCATAACATCATCATAATCATTTCGTATCATTTATATTTCATTTACATATCATGATTACATTGGTATCCATCACATAATTATATAAACAACATCATAAATTACCATCATTAACATATAGGGAAAAATATAAAAACATTGCATTTATATATCATTGCATATATCACATAATCATTTAGGATATCATATAGGATTGTTAAGCATCTCATAATCAAACATCTACATCATCATATCACCCATATATGCATCATCACATCGTCATCATAAAGTGCATAGAAAATATATAATAAGAAGTGCATCCATAACCATGTGCATCAAGAAACATATGCATATCATGAACCATACATAAAGAATCATTCATCCATAATGCATAAATAAAATAGGACACATCACATGAACGAATTGAACCATATCATATATATATATCATCAAAAAAATATAACTGTCATGGTACAAAGATCAGGATCAAATGTATGTATCAATAAATTATACAAATTGTAGCACCCCTTTGATTTTCTTATGTTTTCAGACAGTGCCTTTACTTTGATAGACTATGATACTATGTTGTTATTTGATCATTGACATTGGAGCGATGATGGTTTTTATATTTAGATGTGATGGTACACTATATTGATGTTTATGTATTTAGTAGAATTTTATGAATAATTATAGTTCCTTCGAAATAAGACTAACCCCATACAGTCAAGAACTTATCAACCTACAGTAAAAGGATTATTAACCCACAACAGAAGGATGTTTAGCAACTTTCACTAGTGCATCTCCTTCATACAATGTTTCCAATTTTATCCAGATCTCATGTGCAGTCTTTAGACCTATTACACTTTTCATCTCTAAATCTGTCAAAGCACTTAGCAATGCTTCTATAGCTTTGGTATTAGTTTCTGCTTCTTTGATCTCATCAGCAGTAGAGGGACCATTCTAAGGAATTATATATGCATTCTTTGTAATCTTCTAGAAAGGCTCACCAATGCACTTCAAATGACACTCCATTCTCACTTTCCATAGAGAGTAGTGTGTACCATCGAATCGAGGACTATCCTTCTTGTATGATGCCATCTCGGATCACCTAAATTTCTTATACTTCTTCAAAGGAACTAGCTCTGATACCAATTGTTGCCAAAAAAAGGATAGACAACTGAGAGGGGCAGTGAATCAGTTGTTATAGAAATTAAGCTTATTCAACCTTAAAAAACTTATAATCATAGATCTGATAATTAACAATGCAAGCATAAATCAACAACACATTAGAGACACATGAATACCAAGATTTTATACGTGGAAACCCTATTAGGGGAAAAGCCACGGTGGATGTTAATCCACAAGATTGTACCCTATTAGAAGTATAATGAAAGAAATGTGTTGGGAAAGTTTGCCTCAACTTTCTGGTCTTTTCCATTGAAGACTTAGAAGTTTTCTTCATGTCTTCTTCCTTTACCGCCATACCGTAGCGGTCTTCCTTTCTGCTCTGGCGGTACCATGGTGATGGGTTTGGAGGTTACCTTGTTACCGTGCCTGGTCTCCTTCCTCACCGCAGTGGCTACAGTAATGGTCTTTTCGTCTGGTTTTGGCAGTTACTGCCATACTGTAGGCGGTGGGTCAACTCACTGTGGTAGTGCAGTGAGACCGCTTGCGGTGGTCTTGGCGGTTACCGCCACCACTGCAGTTGGTGAGTTCACTCACTACAGTGGCTGCGATAAGACCACTAGCGGCCTGGTTGGCGGTTACCACTGTACCGTGGTTAGTCAAGTGACTGACCACGGTGGTCGCGGTAAGACCGCTAGTGGCATGGCTGGCGGTTACCATTGTACCACAGTCAGTCAAGTGACTGACTGCGGTGGCTATGGTAAGACCGCCAGTGGTCAGCCATGGCGGTTACTGCCATACCGTGAGGCGAGTCGATTGGGGCTGCGGTAGTGCGGTGGCGATCTATGGGCTAGACCTCAAAGGAGCTTGAATAGCTTACCCCCATACTGCAAGGTGTATTGGTCTAGGCTGCAGTAGAGCGTTAGGAGCTTGGATGAGCTCGGGGCAGAGTTTGACCGAGTTGGACTCAGTGTCCGAGCGGCAAGCGAATGACAGGGTGACACATGGCAAGTTGGCCGAAGATGAAGGAGAAGACAGAGCATGGTGAAGACGTGGGCCAGAGCTCGAAGGAGCTCAGATGGCTTACCTCCATGTTGCAAGGCGAAATGGTCAGGGCAGCAGTAGTGCGGTAAATGGCGAAGTGAGCTCGAGCGAGCTCACTGCCATACCGCGACAATTATTTTTGAGCTTTGTGGTAACGCGGTAGGAGCTTGGATGAGCTCGAAACTCGGTTGACCGAGTTGGACTGGTTTGACCGACTATTAGATGTGACCAGTGAATGGATGGTGGACACGTGGCTCGGCTTAGCATGTTGTTTGGCTAAAAGCCAAAAGCAGTTATTGCTGCTAACTAAGGGTAGTGAATAGGAACCCAATTAAGGCAAGAATTTATTGCCTAGGTGGCTCGATGCAAAGGAGATCTGTGTAGATCGGATGCGTGCCTGGCTGTTCGATGCATGAACCTGAGGGTCAGCGATTGGTTGGATCATTGAATGCGATGTATGGCTCGGTCAGAGATATACATTAATATATGTAAACCAAAAGGTGACGGTTGTGAGGTAGAGTCATTGACAAAGAGAGAGAGACATCAAGTGTGTTCGAGCAGTATGCTAAGGCATTGTAACTATGAACACTTTGTCTCTTGGATCTTAACGATGTGAACCTGTTGTGAGACCGAGTGGTTGTGCTAGCTGAGAGGCTGGCTGTGACAATCTGTTATGAGGAGCTAAAGGGAATCTACACTGTGTGTTGTGAAGGTG
Organism: Sequoiadendron giganteum; assembly: GCA_007115665.2. Taxonomy (NCBI): domain Eukaryota; kingdom Viridiplantae; phylum Streptophyta; class Pinopsida; order Cupressales; family Cupressaceae; genus Sequoiadendron; species Sequoiadendron giganteum. The sequence continues at coordinate 461,212,616 of CM021109.1, forward strand.
CTGGAACAGTGTGAAGGTTTTGGTTTTGTGTTGCCTGCCATTCTCCAGATGAATAAGATGTGACTCCTGTATAGGCTATGAGCCTGAGATTGTATTGTAGCTATTTTCTATTGTTGAATAATACAATGGCTCGATCTTTTGGAGTGTGGGGTTTTTTACTTGAAAGGGTCTTCCCCACGTATATCTATGTGTCATCCTTTTTGTCTTTCATGGTTATATATTTATGTTGAATCTGTTATTATTTTGCATTTACTTCTCTCAAAGGATCAATGTGGGATACTCTGTGCCTGCTTCCTCTTTATGGTACAATAGTGTGTGTCTTTGGAGTGATTTTGAATTAAAATCACTAAGACACTGTTGTCTTAGATGCCTATCTTGACGACAGAATCGAATCCTTATCCCCAACAAGTGGTATCAAAGCTAGTAGCTTGTTGCTCATCATACCAACAAGTGGTATCAGAGCATGTTTGAAGGAGGTCGAGGCTTGATGATACCAACCAGTGGTATCAAAGTCTTCTCCTGGTTGCTGAAGTTTTGGGTTTTCTCCTCTGATGATTTCTTAGTCTGGCAAGCTTGAGGAAGTCTAGAGAAATCGGTTGGTGATTGATCCTTCGGTGAGTGGAAGTGTGTGCTTCATTGATTCAACACACAGTTTGAAATATGCTAGAGAAGTATGGAGTTGATCATGTTCTGGCAACGTGATCTGAAGCTCCTGGATGGTAACAAAGTTCCTGATGCAAAGGGAATGAGATGTGCTTGTGGTTGTGTTGCAATGAAGCGTGGTTTCATACTAGGTGTCTGTGTGAGAGGCTCCCTAGTGGTATGGACTTGCTTGTGTTACTGATCACCTATGGAGAGCTGTGCTTGTGCTGGGTGTTTTTGACTTAGCACTGAAGGAAGTTTCTCTGTTGCTCTGATTGCATGGAGGCTATGAAGTGACCATGGTCGTTTGCAACTTTTGGATAGCTTGGATCTCTCATTTTCTTGTGCATGACTGTGGCATTGGAACTAGTCTGAAATGGACCTGTTGTTCCTATGTGCCTGTGTCTTGCACTTGCATGGTTTCAGATCCATGTCCTTGGCTCTGGAGGTTTTGTGTAGATTTTCCTAAAAATTCTATGTTGCATTTTCATGTTCTTTCATTGTTCTGGTTAACAGTGATGGTTGTGTGTTGACTCCTGCATCGTCCAAATGAGAAATGAAGATGCATATGCGTGGGTGTTTTATAAACACTATGGTTTTGTATGCTTTACACGGTCAAAGAAAACTTGCGTTGTGTGGAGTTGTTGTCTGCTATTTTCCAGATCCTAGCTTTTGGGATGTGACTAGATGAGATAGTTGTAGATCGACATGTCTTTGAGGAGGTGTGATGTCTTCTCTGCATGGGAGTGTTGGTATTTGTTTTTCTCATTTAGCATTCCTATGGTGGGTGCTTAATGGTTGCTTGGAATATGGTGCTAGTGTTGTGGATGTATTTTTGCCAAATCAGATCTGGTTTTTGATCTGGTGTTTGAGTCATGGTTGTCTACATGGTCGTTCTCTTTGAGATCTCAGTTTTGCAATTTTCCAATGTGATGATAGATTTTCAGTTGTTGAAGTAGTTCTCTGAGTTGTGTGGCTAGTGGATTAGCTACTCATTGACTACAGTGAGACAACTTGAGAGTGGACTGTCTATATCCACATGATTGCTTTTGTGTTGTTGCAGCTCTATTAGCTGACCTTGTATGTGGTCACTTGTGCATTGGTGTGGCTATTTTGAGATGAGAAGGTGAATGGCATTCTGAGTACCTGAATAGTTAGTTATGGGGACCTATAGCATGAGAGTCACATTGTCATGAAGAGCTTCTTACACTGGTTAGTGTAAGCTTTTGATAGTGATGGTGTGGTCAGTCATGGTGCTTGGAAAGCTCAGTGTCACATTGCAGTGGGAGCTTTAGCAATGAATGGTGTCCTTTGGTGTTGCATTTGATGTGTTCTTTTGTATCAGCATGTTCACTATTTGAAAGAGTGCAGCATCTTGGAGCCATGGAAGACATTGTTAGTTTTCGCTGAGTTGTTGGTGGTGCTTGACAAGTGATGTGGTTTTGGTTTAGAGTTGTTTGCTTTATGTCATGGTTACTCTTTCTTAGAGTCTTGGAATTTTTCGTTGCTCTTGAGACCATATCTTATTCACTTGAAGTATGGTATCTCTGAAGGGGGATGAGTAGATCATGGTGTTATGATAAGTTTTTGAAGCTTTGATAGTGGCCTGGGGTTTCTCTATGTTTTGAGTGCATTGGTCACATATTGGTGAACTTCATGATTGCTGCAATATTGTAGATTGGAGTCAGCATGAGATGAAAGGTTGCTGATGCTCATGGATGCATGGAGAATAAGATGAGGCTGAAATTCCTTTGTGAATGTTGTTGTTACAGCTGAAAGTCTGAGAATCCTACACCTTAGTTGAATGTGAATTCAATAGAGACCTTGAAGGAGAATGCTCTTGGGTAAGTCACAGTGACTTGTATATCTTGGATGAGCATGTTTTCTTTTCTCCTTGGTCTACTCGGCAATGTTCCTATGAAAGGTATTTTCCCATTATAATTTTCAAGTGTGTTATGCTTTATCTTTCATTGGTATGAATATTGACTTCCCTTTTTTAAGATTCTGGAGGATTCATAATGGAAGATGGATATTATTGTGTATGTCCTTGTGCTTTTGAGGATTGACAGGAGATGGTGTATGGGTCAGTCTGATCTTCTTGATGCTTACGTCAATGGTGTTGTTGGGTGTTGTTAAGGCTTTCCCTTTGGGATGTGAAGAAGATCATACTTGTCACAGCTTGCATATTGAAGTGTTTGTAGAAGGTCATTTTTTTTTTGATTTGTTGTTTCTCTCTAATCTGGTCTTATTCTTCCTGATTGTTCTTTTGACTTTAGATGTGAGTTTCCTTTGTGGTGCCAAGTTGGTCACAGTTTGTGGTCATGTGTTGCCACTTGGGTGATGACATGTAGGTTCTTGTGCTTCTTTCTTCAGTCAGATTTGAAGGACCTTAGAAGAACGGTGGAAGGTGTTGAGAGAAACATTTCTTACAGTAGGTGGTTGTAGGTTGTGTAGATCAGAGTGGGTTTCCCTTATAACTACATGGTTACTTCTTCAATATGCAAGGTTTTGTGGACTTGGTATGCCTGGATCATTTTGTGATGGTGCTTTGTTTGCATTCATCTGGATAGTACTTTTGCAGTGGGAGTACCTGGATGTGTTTGGTCTTCCTTGACTAGTTGAAACATGGTGCTTGTTCTTGCTAAGTTGGGTGGTTATGTGATGGCATGAGTCTGTTGCTAGTTATCATACCTTTGAGGTATGGGTGGATGGATGTTTCAGCACAAGCTGTGGGTGTTGGTTTTCAGTCGTGTGGGTTTGATCAGTTGGATGGAGGGAAGTCAATTTGTGGTTGTTGTTCTAGCTGATGGTTTCTTGTTCTGGAGAATGGTTTTCTATGTTCGTGCGGTGCCTTGTTGTTTGATGTTGTTTTTCCTTTACCGCCTGAAGGGTCATTTTCTTTCATTCCTGCGACTGGTGCATATACGCCTTGGCTTGTTCCTTTTCCTATGTTGGATATTTGGAGCTGTAGCCTGAGATGGTGGACATTTTTTGAATGTCGTTGCAGGGATCTTGGTTGGAGCATGAGAGCATTGTTGTGGTCCTTGTTTGAGTATTGGAGGAAGCCCGAAAGTCTTCGACAAGTGGGAGATTGTTGGGAAAGTTTACCTCAACTTTCTAGTCTTTTCCATTGAATATAGGCATTTTCTTCATATTTTTTGCCCTTACCGCCATATCGCGGTGGTCTTCCTTTCTACTCTAGTGGTACCATAGTGATGGATTTAGTGCTTACCTCATTACCGCGCACGGCCTCCTTCCTCACCACGATGGTCGGGGTAACGGTCTTTCTGTCTGGCTTTGGCAGTTACCTCCATACCACAAGTGGTGGATCAACTCATCGCAGTAGCGTGGTGAGACCACCTACGGTGGTCCTGGCGATTACTGCCACCACCGTGGTGGCTGCGGTATGACCACCAACGGCCTAGATGGTGGTTACCGTTGTACCACAGTTAGTCAAGTGAATGACCGCAATGGTCATAGTAAGACCGCCAATGGTCTGCTATGTCGGTTACTACCATACCACAAGGCAAGCCAATTGGGGTTGCGGTAGCACGGTGGGGGTCTATGGGCTAGAGCTCGAAGGAGCTCAGATGGCTTACAGCCATACCGCAAGGCATGTTGGTCTAGGCTACGGTAGAGCGGTAGGAGCTCAGATGAGCTCAGGGCAGAGTTTGACCAAGTTAGACTCGGTATCCGAGCAGCAGGGGAATGATAGGGCGACACTTGGCAGGTTGGCAGCATCTGGTTGGCCGAAGACAAAGGAAAAGATGGAGCACGGTGAAGACTTGGGCAAGAGCTTGAAGGAGCTCGGATGGCTGATTTCCATACCGAGAGGTGAAACGGTTAAGGTAGTAGTATTGCATTAAATGGCAGAGTGAGCTCGGGTGAGCTCACCGCCATACCGCGACAGGTATTTTTGAGCTCAGTTGTAACGCAGTAGGAGCTCCGATGAGCTCGAAACTCAGTTGACCAAGTTGGACCAGTTTAATCACCTATCAGATGCGACCAGTGAATGGATGGTGGACACGTGGCTTGGCTCACTAGGTTGTTTGGCTAAAAGACAAAAGAAATTATTGTTGTTGACTCAGGGTGGCGAACAGGAACCCGATTAAGGCAAGAAGTTATTGCCTAGGTGGCTCAATGCAAAAGAGATCTGTGCAGATTGGATGTGTGCCTGGTTGTTCGATGCATGAACTTGAGGGTCAATGATTGGTTGGATCATTGAATGTGATGTATGGCTCGGTCAGAGATATACATTAATATATGTAAGCCAAAAGGTGATAGTTGTTAGGTAGAGCCATTGACAGAGAGAGAGAGACATGAAGTGTGTTCGAGCAGTATGCTAATGCATTGTAACTAGGAACACTCTATCTCTTGGATTTGAACAATGTGAACCTGCTATGAGACTGAGTGGTTTTGTTGGCCAAGAGGCTGGCTGTGACAGTCTATTATGAGGAGCTAAAGGGAATCTACATTGTGTGTTTTGAAGGTGCTGGAACAGTGTGAAGGTTTTGGTTTTGTGTTGCCTTCCATTCTCCAGATGAACAAGATGTGACTCTTGTATAAGCTATGAGCCTGAGATTGTATTGTAACTATTTTTTGTTGCTGAATAATACAATGGCTTGATCTTTTGGAGTGTGGGGTTTTTTACCCGAAAGGGTTTTCCCCACGTATATTTGTGTTTCATCCTTTTTGTCTTTCATAGTTATCTATTTGTGTTGAATCTGTTATTGTTTTGCATTTACTTCTCTCAAAGGATCAATGGGGGATACTTTGTGCCTGGTTCCACTTTATGGTACAATAGTGTGTGTCTTTGGAGTGATTTTGAATTAAAATCACTAAGGCACTATTGTCTTAGATACCTATCTTGACGATAGAACCAAATCCTTATCCCCAACAAAATGAATAGGGAATGCACAAGCATTCAAGCACACTGTCTAGAGCTCACTGCTCAAAGGGAAGGCTCATTTCCTTACATAAGACAATCAGATTAAATCCATCTGATGAGTTTGAACTAATAAATTAGCTTCTACAAAAGCTTGATTACAGTTCTAGTTAGGCACAGAAACACTTCTTCACACTTTCTTTCAATCTCCTTCACACTCTGCTTTGCACTTGAATTATCTAATCTTTATTCACACATATCTTGTATATACTTCGCACACATTCACCAAGCATACTTCAAAATGAGTAAAAAATCACTCTTATATATCCGCTACATGGATTTATATCAACTCTGTCAGCCACAAAATAAATAATAAATTATAAATGTCAGCCTCAATACATGAACAAATATTAATGCAGACCAACCTAAGTCAGTCATAACATAGTGAGGACCTAAATCAACATCCTCAAACATGCCAAACAATACAAGATTAATTCATAAGGATCTACAACACGCTACCACCATCATGTCGGTCAAGAACATGAAAATTTTAAACACACAAGGAAAAATCTTCAATCATGAACACGTCAATCAACGCGGACGTACCACATTGATAGAGCATAATCTACAAACATCACTGAACACATTAGGAATGTATGTGACAACTCACTTCACCATAATTGCAATCTCATCTTCCAGAAACACCTGCTATAGTTACTAAATAACTATATGTATACAAAACTTCATAACTTCCTCAATTCTTAATGCACACCTTTGAAACTTTCGAACAACATACTAGATAGGCTCAAAAACAAACCCTTTAATACATGCCTTCTGACCATTAATGTATAGAAATTTTAATCACTCTGACCTTCTCAACTTCATTGCTTGTCTGCAATATATTTATTAAAATTTTCTCAATATCCTCGACATATACAACCTTCAAAATCGCCAATGCTAATAGTGTTAACATCAATGACAACCACATATTAGCAACACAACCACAATATCCAACAATCTCCCCCTTTGGCATTGATGGAAACACATGATGTGAAAAATAATACCATCAACATAACTAGTTGTCCACATAGAACACTTCTCCCCCTTTGTTCATTCAATTCCTCCTTTCTTCAAGATTTTCTCACATTTTTCTTCTCCCCCTTTGACATCAATGGAAAAGATCTGATTGTAAGTCCATGGATTGATGCAAAGACTTGCATCTTAGTTCAGATTAGGAGGGGAAATTACCCCTAACTTGCCTCTGAGATACTCAAAATTATCCTTAGGCAATGGTTTAGTAAATATTTCTACAATTTTTTCCTTTGTAGGCACATATTCCAATCTAGCTTCTTTCTCACTCACCTTGTCTCTCAAAAAGTGATACTTGATAGATATATGTTTTGTCTTTGAGTGTAGCACCGGATTATTAGAAATGTTTATGGCACTTGAATTGTCACAAAATATAGAAATTGGCTCATCATACTCAATTTTGATGTCTCTCAGCATCTGCTTCATCCACAACACTTGAGTACAATTGTTTGCAGCAACAATATATTCTGCCTCAGTAGTAGATAGAGAAATGGAATTCCATTTTTTACTTAGCCAAGACACCAGCTTCTTTCCCAAGAAGAATGCACCACCACTTGTACTTTTCCTATCATTTACATCTCCTGCCCAATCTGCATCTGTAAAGGCATTCAGAGTAAGATCATCATCCTTTAGACACCATAACCCAAAGTGAATTGTTCCTTTCAAGTATCTAGAAATTCTCTTTATTGCAGTCACATGTGATTCCTTTGGATCAGCTTGATATCTAGCATTCATGCATATAGAATTCATAATGGTTGGTCTTGTTTGAGTCAAATATAGAAATCCACCAATCATTGACCTATATCTTGTTTGATTAGCCTTAGGAGAATCATCATTTTGAGATAATTTGCATCATGTTACCATGGGTGTACCATCTGGCTTTGAATCTTCCATGCCAAACTTTTTTAGTAACTCTCTCACATATTTGGACTGAGAAATAAAGATTCCATCATCTAGTTGAGTAATTTGCAATCCTAAAAATAATTTTAGTTCTCCTTTCATTGACATCAAAGTCACTTTTCATTTCATCAAAAAATTTCATGCATAAGTCATTATCTCCTTCAAAAATAATGTCATCAACAAAGACTTCAATAATCAATTCTTTATCCTCATCCACCTTGAAATACAGATTGTTATCAACAGTACCTTTATTGAATCCAAGCTTCAACAAGTATTTATCCAGTCTTGCATACCAATCTCTAGGGGCTTGTTTGAGTCCATATAGTTCTTTCTTCAATCGACACACCATGTCCTTTTCATCGGTCAATTGAAATCCATTTGGTTTCTCAACATAAACTTCTTCTTCTAACACACCATTCATAAATGTTGACTTCACATCCATTTGATATACTTTGTAGTTATTGAAAGTAGCATAAGCAAGAAATAATCTTACAGCTTCAATTCTAGCAATGGGGGAAAAAGTTTCTTCAAATTTAATACCTTCCATCTATTTATATCCTTTACATAATAGTCTTGCTTTATTCTTGATCACTTCACCTTGTTCATTCAACTTATTCTGAAAGACCCAGTTGGTTCCAATCACATTTTTGTCTTGAGGTCTAGGAACGGGAATCCATGTATCATTTTTCTCTATCTACATCAATTCTTCCTTCATTGCTTCCATCCAATATTCATCTTTACATGCTTCATTGACATTGCTAGGCTTAGTATTGGATATTAGACAATATTCTTCTACAATTCTTCTTCTAGTTTGTCCACCTTTGTTCCTGTCTCCTATGATCTAACTTTTAGAATGATTTCGCTTTACATACCTTGGATTTTTGGGTTCTGTTCTTTCTTCTGTGTTTCCATGGTCTTATTCTTCATGATTTTCTTGATTAACCATAACACTTTGAGTTTGATTATGTGTCTGCGCATTCTTTCCATTATCAGTACTACCTTTTTGGTCATCTGAGTCATATCCACAATACTTGGATGATCTTTTAATATCCTCATCAACTCTGACATTTGCACTCTTAACCATTTTCTTCAATCTTTTATTGTAACACCGGTAGGCTTTTCTCTTAGTAGAGTATCCTAGAAAGATTCCTCTATCACTTCTAGCTTCAAACTTTCCTATATCTTCATCTCTTTTAATATAACATCTTCTTCCAAAGATTTTGAAATACTTAAAAGTAGGTTTATGATCAAACCATAGCTCATAAGGAGTCTTACCGAAATTATTGTTGATATTCACCCAATTGATAGTATACACAATAGCGCTTATAGCCTCTCCCCAGTAGAAATGAGGAACATTACCTTCCAACATCATAGTTTTGGTAGCATCTAATTTTTTTTTGTTCTTTCTCTCAACCACTTCGTTCTGTTGTGGGGTCCGAGGAGTAGATAGTTGTCTTTTTATTCCATTCTCTTCAAAAAATAAATCAAACTCCTGAGAAGTGAATTCATCACCTCTGTCTCATCTTAAACATTTGATCTTCAAACCTATCTTAGTTTCTTCCAAAGCTTTGAAGCTTTTTAATTTCTCCAATGCTTCATGTTTTTCTCTTAAGAAGGCAACCCAAACCATTCTAGAATAATCATCAATAAGCAACACAAAGTACTTTTCTCCTTGTAGACCTCTGATTCTGGATGGACCACATACATCAGTATGTACCAAATCTAGTACTCCATTGGAATGATGTTGTCTACTCTAAAATGAAATTATTGTCTACTTTCCCATCTGACATTCCTTGCATATAGTGTTAGTAGGCTTCACTAACTTGGATAGATCTCTGACTTGTGTGGAGCTTATTTTGACAATATTATCAAATTTCACATCACACATCCTTCTATGCCATAACCAGCTTACATCAACTTGAGCAATCAAACAACTTTCACTAGTAGAATTCAAGTGAAAAATATTACCTCTTTTCTTTGTACCTAAAGCAATCACATTTCCTAAGCTTCCCAATATCCTACACTTACCATCTTTGAACTGAAGATTATAACCTTTGTCAACCATTTGTCCAACACTCGACAAATTATGCTTCAATCCTTCAACATAAAGAACATCATCAATATTGCATTTTCCACCAAGAGAAATAGTGTCTCTACAACAAATCACACCAACATTGTTATCTTGAATCTTACAACACCACCATCATACTTTTCCAAGCTTAGAAACTTTATTTTATCACCAGTCATATGATGTCAGCATTCGTTGTCAATAACCCACTCATCCTTCTAATCAATTCTGGCTGCAAGAGATTTCTCAATATTCTGATTACTAGCTGATTCAGTGGACACTGGACCATTTTACTTGATAGCAATGAATACCCACTCATCTTCATTTCTAGTTTATTTATCAAATTCATCATCAATAACTCCTTCTTCAACATAATAACATTTCTTTTGAAATCTAGTATTATCAGGTTTATACTTAGTGACTCTTTTAGGACATCTTGATGCAAAATGACCTATCTTACTGCAAGAGAAACATTTAATAGGAAGCTTTCCTTTCTACTTACCATGTTCTCTGGCTTCTCTTTTCAAAATTAGTGCTTCTAGTTCTTCTAGCTCTCTTTCTTCATCTTCAATCAATTTCATCTCTTCTTCACACTTGAATGTTTTTATGGAACTCTCTCCCGGATCATATCTTTGTTGGCTTTTTCTGGATACAGTAGCTTTGAATGCAGAATTTTTCTTAGGAAAAGATTCACCAAATTCACTCAACTCAAAGGCAGCAAGTTTTCCAATCAGCAAGTCTTTTGTCACATTTGTTATTGTCCTGAGCTCTTCAATAGCATGAGCTTTTTTTCTGTAGGAAATAGGCACATATCTAAGTATTTTAGCCACAATTTCATCTTCTTCCAAGGTTCCACTAGCACATCTAATTTCCATCACTAATTCATTTACCTTGTGTGAGAAATAAAAGATGTTTTCATCTTCACTCATTTTCATGTTCTCCCACTTGCCTTTCAAACTTTGCAACTTAGCAACTTTCACTAGTGCATCTCCTTCATACAATGTTTCCAATTTTATCCAAATCTCATGTGCATTCTTCAAACCTATTACATTTGTCATCTCTGAATCTATCAAAGCACTTAGCAATGCTTCTATAGCTTTGGTATTAGTTTTTGCTTCTTTGATCTCATTAGCAGTACAGGGACCATTCTGAGGAATTGTATATGCATTCTTTGTAATCTTCCAGAAAGGCTCACCAATGCACTTCAAATGACACTCCATTCTGAATTTCCACAGAGAGTAGTTTGTACCATCGAATCAAGGACTATCCTTCTTGTATAATTCTATCTCGGATCACCTAAATTTGTTAGACTTCTTCAGAGGAACTAGCTTTGATACCAATTGTTAGCAAAACAAGGATAGAAAATTGAGAGGGGGGGTGAATCATTTCTTACAGAAATTAAGCTTATTCAACCTTAAACAACTTTTAATTATAGATCTGATAATTAACAGTGCAAGCATAAATCAAGAACACATCAGAGACACATGAACACCAAGATTTTATACGTGGAAACCTTGTTAGGGGAAAAACCATGGTGGATGTTATTCTACAAGATTATACCCTGTTAGAAGTATAATGAAAGAAATGAATAGGGAATGCACATGCATTTAGGCACACTTCCTAGAGCTCACTTCTCAAAGGGAAGGTTCACTGCCTTACATAAGACAATCAGATTAAATCCATCTGATGAGGTTGAACTGAGAAATTAGCTTCTACAAAAGCTTGATTACAGTTCCGGTTAGGCACATAAATACTTCTTCACACTTCGCTCAATCTCCTTCACACTCTTCTCTGAACTAGAATGATCTGATCTATATTCACACATATCTTGTATATACTTCGCACACATTCACCGAGCATATTTTAAAATGAGTAAATAGTCACTCTTATATATTTGCTACATGGATTTATATCAACAACTCTGTCGACCACAAAATAAAGAATAAATTATAACTCTCAGCCTCAATACATGAAGAAATCTTAATGCGCACCAAACTAAGTCAGTCACAACATAGTGAGGACCTAATTCAACATCCTTGAACATGCCAAACAATAAAAGATTAATTCATAAGGATCTACAACACACTACCACCATCATGTCGGCCAAGAATATGGAAACTTTAAACACACAAGGAAAAATATCCAATCACGAACACGCCGATCAACGTGGACATACTACACTAATAGAGAATGATCTAGAAACATCACTGAACACCTTAGGAATGTACGCAACAACTCACTTCACCATAATTGCAATCTCATCTTCCAAAAACACCTACTACAGTGACTGAATAATTGTAGGAATATAAAAATTCATAACTTCCTCAATTCTTGATGCACACCTCTGAAAATTTCAAACAACATACTAGATAGGCTCAGTAAAAAACCCTTTAATGCATTCCTTCTGACCATCAATGTACAAAAAAATTCATCACTCTGACCTTATCAGCTTCACTGGCTGCCTAAAATATATTTATTACAATTTTCTCAATATCCTCGACATATACAGCCTTCAAAATCACCAATGCTAATAGTGTTGACATCAATGACAACCACATATCAGCAACACAACCACAACATCCAACATAACTTACATCACATTGAATGATATATGGTAATTTTTGAACTAAAGTTTCTAATTCACACTTTTTTCAATGCTATTAAGTTATTAGTTGAATAGATCACACTACAACATAGGGAGTCACTAGTTATAATCCGTGAAAAGATAACTACCTGTAGCAGATACTAGGCTCATTTAGAATGGCTAGTATTTTATTACCCTATTCTCTAAATAGTAGTTAATTCAAGTTAGTAATCTTTTAGATGAAAGTGCTTTTGTTCAATTAACTATACTAATTCGATTAAGGAAGTCTAAGATTCTCAACTGCATACATAGTGCTAGCATCATCTCAAGTTTATGAATCCCCAATTTTCAATTTAATGATGCCCCTATTTAAATGATTAATTGCTTAATTTGGGATATGTAGGTTTGTTAAGTCATATGTATGCTATCTACATCAGTTAATTAGACATTAGGGGAAGCTCTACATAATCCACAAATCCATGAATATACCTAAGTCTTGGTCAATTATAAAATCACAATGATAATAAATATAGTACTTAGAGGTGGGTAAGTGTATAGAAATGGAGAAAAAAGGGGGTCAAAAGTGACCTCTTTTTTCTTCTTTTGAAATCATCTAAACTTCAACTTAGATGAGTAATTTGAGATGTATGCACTCAAAATTTGAAGCTATGACTAGAAAAATAAGTGTATTACTTCACATCTAGTTTCTAAACTATTTTTTTTAAATGGTAGATTTTGTGAGGATCAAATTTTATATGCACACAAAAGTGTTCTTATTTTTCTTACTAAAATATAGCATAGTGTTCAATGTGTGCCCCCTATTTATTTTTTGCATTTAGAATATTTTAAAATTGCTTGATAGCAATATAGTTGAGAGTGATTACGTATAGACATGTATTTTTATATTTTTTAATTTATTTTTTATTTTTATTTTTCAAAGTGGATGCATCCTAAAAATTGTATCACTGAATATGCATGTCACATAACTTGCACAAAAATATTGAAAACTATTTTTTTTTTTAATGTGTAAAGAACAGAGTGTAGAATAGTCCTATATATATTTTTAATTTCACTAAGCAAATGAAAATTAATAAGGTAAAAATAATACATATGTACATAAGGAATGTAGAAACATTAGCAAAAGAAAATGAAAATAAACATGTTAATGTATTCTAATTAGAAAAAAACATATATATGGTTTAAAAGCTAAAAAAATATGTGATATTTTGGTGATAATTTTATTAAATATTATTATAAAATGAATAAATTTGAAAAATGCTATTGAATATTTTTAAAAAAATCAAATAGAAGCAAATTAAAAGCCTAAACCTTTAGGTTTATTATCCAAACCTATTCCAAAGCAAATAGAGTGGATTTTTTTTAGTTAGAAAATATAAGCATATTTACATGATTACATTTTCTTTTTTGCTTTTTATGTTTTAAAAAATATGATTGCATTTTTTAAAAGATAAAATGTGATCACATTTCATGTTCCACAAAATATGATTGTATTTTTATAAAATGGTAGTATTTTTTAAATCTAAAATGTGATTGTATTTTTTAAAACTAAAATGTGATTGTATTTTTTAAAACATGATCATGATTTTATAAATTAAAACATGATCACAATTTTTTTAAAATAACATTATAGCTTGATATTTACGAATCCATAAAAGTATCACATTATTTCTAAACAATAATAATGTGAGCACATATGACCAAAATCACTCATTTGGCCATTTTTTGTCCCCCATTTTGTTGCACATACTTAGGTACCCCACAAATATCTAAAAATATTCTTAACTACATCTCAATGATCTTATCTAGAATTAGCCATAAAGCATCTCAAAACTCCCATTACTCAAGGATAATGTCTACTCTAGTATACCCTCGACTTCAATAGCACAAAGAACATGACTATATCCTCCATTTCTATGGGTTTTGTAGGATGCTACTCAATTGAAAACTTAGTTCCCATAGAATTATAGACACTCAAAGGTTTTTTATATATCATATTTAAATGGTTTAGTATAGAGTTTACATTCTTACTTTGGCCAAGCCAATTTTTTTTTTACTCTATTTATTTTTATCTCCATGCCCAATATATACTTCGCACCCCATAATTCCTTCATCTCAAACTATGTTGAAAGTCGAGACTCAAATCACAAATTGCATCCTTACTATTGCCAAAAATTAACATATCATCTACAATAGTATGACAAGGAACTAATTGTTGCAAGTATTTAGGTGTTCTCATTGATGTAAACAGGATGTCTATAGACTAGTGTTGTCATTGATGTCAACTATGTGTTGAGGAATTTTTTTGCATGATGAAGATGTCGAGGATATTGAGAAAATTGTTAAAAAAGAGGAAAATAGGTTGTTGCAAGTTGTGCATGTATAGCTGAGATATTAAGGAAGTGTTGTGAGTACATGGAGCTATCTTTGTGTTTCAGTGTCTACTGATGTGTAATGAGCTGAGATGATGTCTCTAGTACTTGGTTTCCAAGTGCTTTCGACAAAATTTGACAAAAAGAGAAAAAAAAAGTTGTGCAAGGTTTAGAATGTGCTCTGAGATGTGCTTCGTGTTTCTTTTGTGTTGATTATATGACTGTGAAAATCTGATATGTTTTTCAAGGTTGTTATTAGTTGCTATGTCTAGAATTTGGGTTTCTAGATCATTGTACGATGTGAGATATTTTCACTAGTGTGTGAACCGGTTTTTTAGTGATATTTTTTGTGGTCTAGGGGAAATGTATTTTCTCTGCATTTCTCCATAGTTTGACTTTGGGTTGTGTAGATTTGAGAATTTTCTTATAATGTTTGTATCTTTCAGTATTCAAGGTTTCACTTGATTTGGAATAGTACAGTGTGTGTTTCATGAGTCAATGTGTGAATAAAGTTTACCAAATGTTCTAGGTTGAAGTATTTTTATGGTGAGAGTTTGGATGAAGTTTTTGTTGGATCTCAGGTGGTTCGAGGATTATTCTAGATTTTGTTCAAGTGAATTTTTTTGTCCGAAATTTTTGGATTGATTAAAGAAAGCGTGTACTCAATGTTATATGGTGTTTAGCATGGGTATTGGTTGACCTTGTTTTAGCACTACATGTGAAATTTTATGAAAGAATGTTGAGGTGTGTTATGATTTAATTTTGGTCCTAATTAATGATTTATATGGGTCACCTTCATTCTTATTCACCACGAGAATGTTTAGGTGCCGACCTAATTTGAATTTGTAAATGTAATGGATAGTTGCCAACCTTGGAGAAGGTTTCCAAGGTTGTGGATGATATAAATAAGAGTGGTGTTGATGAAATAAGAAAGAGAGAAACAAGATATATGCAAGATGGATGTGAGTGATGTATGTCATGCAAATTTGAGCTGAGCAGTGTGAATTTCAAGTGTCGGATTCCTAAAGATAGTGAGCTAAAGTTGTCTACAATTTTTCAAGCAAGGTAGCGAAAGTGTGAGAGAATTTGTGGTGGATTTCTTGTATTTATTTCTATGGTAGTGAACCCTAGCTATGAGCCTTTTTGAATAGTGTGTCCTATTTTGGTAGTGAGCCCTTGTACCGATTTTGCAATTACTTATATTATGATCTAATCCTTACCGTGGTTTTTTACTCATTTGGTTTTCCATGTAAATCTTGTGTTATCTTGTGTATGGTGTTGTTATGTTAGTTTCTATTATCTACATTTCATGATTGATCACTTTAATAGAATAAGGGCTTAATGTATGTTTGTGGATTTGATTACTGCTGATATTTTTGATGTTTTAATTTTCTACAATTGATTCACCCCCCTCTTAGTTGTCTTGTTCATTCAAAAATAGGTATCATAACAAGGTTCCTTGGAGAAGAACTTAACCGCTTAAGGTAGATCTAGGATTTTGAACAAGTTGGATTGCCCTAGATTTGTTGGAACAAACTATGCATTCTGGAAGACAAAGATGGGAGGATATTCATCATCTCATGGATTTGAGATTGAGAAGGCAATAAAGAATCAATATATTCCTCATCAGAATGGTCCAAGCACAATTTATGATATCAAGGCATATGAGCTAAATGCAAAGACAAGATTTATTCTTATGAATAATCTTGCAAATTCTAAATTGGTAAAAGTTATGAATCTTAAGATTGTTAAATATGTTTGGGATAAGCTTGAAATCATTTATGAAGGAGACGGTAAGGTTAAACAAGAAAAATTGTAGAATCTAAAGGCACAATTTGAGGCCTTGTGAATGTCTGAAGATGAAACAATTACAGTTTACATGTAGAGAGTTGATGAGCTGGTGGGCGCTATGAGAGATCTTGGTGCACAAGTCAAAGAAACTAAGGTGGTAAATAAAGTTCTCATATCTCTTCATGATTCATGCAGTGAAAGGGTATCTGGTATTGATGAAATTTCAAATTTTAATACTTATTCTAGAGATCAGTTGATTGGTACATTGACATCATTTGAAATGAGAAAACTTGGATTGAAAAATGGTACAAAATTAGAGACGACTTTCAAGGCTAAAACATCAGAAAAGATTGAAGATACAGATGGATAAGATCTTGATGATGTGGAAGCTAACTTTGTAAAGAGAATGAAATTAGGAACCGGTAAGTACAAAGGTAAGCTACCTTTCAAATGTTTTAGTTGTGGAAAAGTAGGTCATTATGCTTCAAGATGTCCAAACAAAGTTGTGAAAAATAAGAGTAAAGAGAATAAAAGAAAGATGATTAAAATGAGTTACTATGTCAGAGAAGATGCTAGTATTTTTTATGATGAATCTAATTATGGAGATGTTGATGAAAATGAGCTCTTTTTCTTGGCTATAAAAGATGAATCTAGTTCTGCTAACTCTAAAATTTGTGTGAAGGAAAGTGTTCCAGAGAAGGTTGAAGGTACTTTGATTTCTGCTTTTCATGTTAAATAGGATAAGAATTACTAGGTTGTTGATAGTGAATACTCTAATCACATGAACAAAGATAAAAGTAAGTTTGTTAAAATTGAAAAAATATAATGGGGGATTAGTTAAATTTGTAGATGATTCAAGAGCTAATATTTGTGGAATAAGTTCAATCAGTTTTGATGGCAAGCATAATACTGAAGATGTTTACTATGTTAAAGGCTTACTTGGCATAATATTTTGAGTGTTGGAAAAATGTGTAGTAAATGATATAATCTTTTGTTTAAGGATGAAACATGTGAGACCAGAAAAGGGCCTGTAACTATGATTGCTACCGGTAAGAGGACAGATGGAAACATCTGTCAACTTAAGGGAGTTGATGTTCATTACTTTATATCTCAGATTAATGATAGATGGTTATGGTGTTGGAGGATGTGTCACATGAATTTTGATAATTTGGTGAGAATCAGTTCAATTCATGTAGTTAGAGACCTACCAAGAATTACAAAGCCTATCATTGTTGTTTGCAAGAATTGTCAATTTGGAAAACAATGAGTAGTTTCAAAGGAAAGGAACAATTTTCTACTAGACTACTAGAATTAATACATAAAAAAAATTGCGGTCCTACAAGGGTGAGAATTATTTAAGGTGACAGGTATTTCATTCTTTTGATTGATAATTACTCTACAATGGCATGGGTTACTTTTCTTATAGAAAAATTTGATGCACTAGATTAAATTCAAAGCATTTAAAGATATGGTTGAAAATGAAATGGATTTATAATAAAATGTTTGAGGTCTAACAAAGGTGGAGAATTCACCTCTAATGAGTTTAACATGTTTTTTGAAGTTAATGGAATAAAGAGGCATTTGTCTTCCCCTAGAACTCCTCAACAAAATGGAGTTGTTGAAAGGAAAAATTGGACTATTCAAGAAGCTGCTAGAACTATGATGAAAGAAGAAAATATATTGGAGTCTACTAGAGAGAAGTAATTCATACTGTTGTTTACATACTTAATAGAGTTCAAGCTAAAGCTAACAGCACAAAGACTCCCTATGAGTTATGGTATTGAAGGATTGCTACTCTAAAATACTTTAGAGTATTTGGAAGCAAATGTTACATCAGGAGAGATGAAGAAAACTTAGGAAAGTTTGATGCAAGGTCTGATGTGGGTATCTTCCTTGGATATTCTACTAAAATCAAAGCTTATAGATGTTACCAACAAAAGGCTAAGAAATATTGTTGAAAGTGAAAATGTTAAGGTTGATGAAAATTTACATAATTCAATTGTAGTAGATGGGTATGTTTCAGATGAACCTTCTTGCAAAGAAAAAGAAGAAAAATAAGTGAAGAATGAAGAGGAAGAAGCTTTGGATAACACCCCTAAGACCCCTAAATATGTGCAAAATAATCATTCTGAAGAATAGATCATTGGAGAGGAGAGTAAAGGAGTATTAACAAGAAGTAGAGTTGTTGAAGCTAAGGTAAATCCATGTTTACTTTATAAAGTTGAACCTAAAAGAATGATTGAGGCATGCAAAGATGAATATTGGATGAAGGCGATGGAAGAAGAACTTATGCAGATTGAAAAAAATCAGACTTGGGAATTGGTTCCTAGACTGGAAAACTGATGCAGAGCAAGGGATTCACAACTCAACATTCCATTCACTTGACAAATTTCATAAAATTATTCATCTCAAACAATGATTAAGTGCATTCTAGATCACATTGAAGACATCCTCATGGCAACCCACAATTCAATGCACCGAACTATCATTTATAACTTCCACAAAACAAATTATAAATCCAATCCCTTCAGTGAGATTTAATATAACATAATTAAAGACTTCCCTTACAATTTTTATTAATATCCAATGGTAAAAAATAAATTTATTGCTTTTTTCCCAAAACTGCAAACCCTAGGCAGTGTTCAAACTTGCCCTCACAAAAATGGTCATGACTTATTCAAAACTTAGTGAATTTTGATGAGACTTGAAGAAAATGAAATTATATTCACATAGAAAAAAAATTCAATTGGTTTCAGATCCAAAGTATAGACTTTACAATCTATACCATCACATTGTTTAGACTGTAAATTCTGCACAATATTGTTAGAATAGGCAGTCTCACCAAAATAGTCATATCTTCCACAAAACTCAATAAAATTAAATGAGACAAAAATAATTGAAAACTAGAAACATAGATATTTCCATCCATATATAATAATCCATTATTTTATTCCATAATAGGCCATAAAAATCACAACTTCATCCTGAAAAATAATGTAAAAATCATAAAATGCACACCAAACTTGAGGTTGTCATTTATCAAACTTCAAAAATAATGTCTCCAACCCCCCAAATCAAGTTTTGGAGGGTATAACTATATATTTCCAACTAAAAACAACTATTTTCAACCACCTTTTAATTAGTTTGTTGACAAAACACCTTAATGACACTTTTGACAGATTGCTTGACAACTTTCTTGAGCAACTTTTACAATTTTTACAATATGGAACAACTTTAAACATTATTTGACAAATGACTTCAAATATGACTTCCTAAGACTCAAACACCTATAAAATGGTTTTATAAACTTTATTATAAAATCCAATACACAAAATAGATAAACTATTTACAAATGGCCTCATGGAGGCTTGAAAGCAACTTGGTGCTCCTACACCATACACCCCTTGAAGAAAAAACTCAAGTCCCCTGAGTTAGCATAAAATAAAGCAGCTAAAAAAATAAAGGAATCTTCACTATCACCTACAATCAAAAAAACTTGTATCTTCATTTAACCCATAGTTTTTTCTTCCTTGATATCATGAACACAATAAGAAAAATGTGCCTTCCTATCATCTTATCATCATCTAGGCTCCAAAAATCCATTTCTTGTGTATAAACCTCAGTAGCATCATCTATATCTTCATTCTTATAATTAGAGTACCATATATAACTTGCATCATACTCTTGCAAACCTTCATATACATCATTAGCAAATAGATCTGCAACATCTTTATTAACAACCTTATTATCAACAACAACTTGATCATGAATATCAACATCAATGTTATCAACAACTTTATCATCATCAACTTGAGTATCAATACCAAGGTTATCAGTAACATCAACAACCTTCTCAACTTGTTCGTCAACAAAAATTTCATCAACTACTTGAGTACCAACAACAACCACATCATTAATCTCAACATCAACATGTTCATTAACCAGCAAAGAAATTTGTTCATCTTCAAACACAATCGAAATATCATGCATCTCAACTTGTAACTTATCTTGCTCAACTTGAACAGTAGATTCAAACTTTACCTCTATCTCATTTGTTGCCTTCTTCTATTTTATTTGCTTCTTCATAATCTTCTTTAGAGGCCATCTTAACCTCTTTGACATTGGTATATTCCAACTCCTTTGTGCTTCCTTAAGAAGTTGATGTTCTTTGGCTAATTTTTCCAACCTTTGCCTTATCTCTTCCATGGCTTTCTCAAACTCTATTTGTCTTGCCTTCTTTCTCATTTATTTTTCCTCTCTTTCCTTCTTCCTTTGTGAATCCTCAACCTGCCAACATCTCTTCAAAGATTCCATCTTCACAAGAAAGTCTCTCCTTGCTTTCACTTCACCTTGCCTCACCTAGGCAATCAGGTTCCTTCCTCAACCTGCAAACAACCACACACAAACCACAAACAACTTTCCCAGAGCATCTTCAGGATCTGATACCACTTTTATTTAGATCAAGGGATTCACAACTCAACATTTCATTCACTTGACAAATTTCATAAAATTATTCATCTCAAACAATAATTAAGTGCATTCTAGATCACATTGAAAACATCCTCATGGCAACCCACAATTCAATGCACCGAACTATCATTTATAACTTCCACAAAACAATTTATAAAGATAATCACTTTGGTTAGATTTAAGATAACATAATTTACAGACTTCCCTTCCAATTTTTATGAATATCTAATGGTGGAAAATAAAAATTTTGCATTTTTACCAAAACTGCAAACCCTAGGCAATGTTCAAACCTGCCCTCACAAAAATGGTCATAACTTATTCAAAACTTAATTAATTTTGATGAGAATTGAAGAAAATGAAATTATATTCACATAGAAACAAAATTCAATTAGTTTTAGATCCAAAATATAGACTTTACAATCCATACCATCACATTTTTTATACTGTAAATTTTGCACAATATTGTTAGAATAGGTAGTCTCACCAAAATAGTCATATCTTCCACAAAACTCAATAAAATTAAATGAGACAAAAATAATTGGAAACTAGAAACATAGATATTTCCATCCATATATGATACTCCATTATTTGATTCAATACCAGACCGTAAAAATCACAACATCATCCTGAAAAACAATGTAAAAATCAGAAAATGCACACAAAACTTAAGGTTGTCATTCATCAAACTTCAAAAATAATGTCTCCAACCCCCCAGTTCGACTTTTGGAGGGTATACTTATACATTTCCAACTAAAACCAACTGTTTTAAACCATATTTTAATTAGTTTGTTGACAAAACACCTTAATGACACTTTTGATAGGTTGCTTGACAACTTTCTTGAGCAACTTTTACAATATATGTAGAAGTTGTCAAAACCAACTTCAGACTCCAAGAACACCTGCATGCAAATGGATACCTGTCACAAGGAAGAGAATGGATGGAGAAAACAAACAAGGGTTTGAAGCTCTGAAAAAATGGAGAAATTATCTTATCAGAACAAAAAGGAATTCTGAAATATACAATGGATCAATCCTTAAAAAGGAGATCATGCAAACCCTAAAAGAAACCCTAATAGGAAAAACCTAAAAGAAACCCTAATAGGAAAATATTCAATAACTAATATAATTATTAAATGTCACTTTATGCAAACTAAAGTGAAATCTTAAGAAGGGAATAAAGGTAACTTAATCAACATAATTAAGTTAAAACCTTTACTCTAACACCCCCCCTTAAGATGAGCAAAAGTATAGCTACAAACATGTGCAAGAAAGCAAAGGTAACTACAATGCAAGAAGGAAAACATGGGTCCCGACAACAAGGCCAAATCAGGTACCCAAATACAACCAAATCTTTGTAAAGTGGAGAAATAGAGAAAACCTCATGGGAAAAACTTTACTCCAAAAAGAGATGTAGAAAGCCATGAAGAACATCACTGAAGCAGAAGAAGCTTCAAACCCTTGTTTGTTTTCTCCATCCATTCTCTTTCTTGTGATAGGTATCCATTTGCATGCAGGTGTTCTTGGAGTCTGAAGTTGGTTTTGACAACTTCTATACAATAGATCAATCCTTAAGAAGGAGATCACACAAACCCTAAAAGAAACCCTAATAGGAAAACATTTAATAATTAATATAATTATTAAATGTCACTTTATGTAAACTAAAGTGAAATCTTAAGAAGGGAATAAAGGTAACTTAATCAACATAATTAAGTTAAAACCTTTATTCTAACACCCCCCTTAAGATGAGCAAAAGTGTGGCTACAAACATGTGCAAGAAAGCAAAGGTAACTACAATGAAAGAAGGCAAACATGGGTCCCGGCAACAAGGCCAGATCAGGTACCCAAATACAACCAAATCTCTGTAAAGTGGAGAAATAGAGAAAACCTCATGGGAAAAACTCTACTCTAAAAAAAGATGCAGAAAGCTATGAAGAACATCACTGAAGTAGAAGAAGCTGCAAACAACTATCAAAAGATGACTGCTATGGTGCTAAAGAACCTCCTTTGAAGACAAGATGATCAAGATCAAGAAGACAACAATCTACATGAGTGCCCCAAATGACACTACTCGAATCAGATGGCAAAGAAAAGGCAAACACCTAGAACGAAGATACAGATGGCACAAGTACCAATAGTCTGTCAAGAAGACAACAATCTGCATGAGTTCCCCAAACGACACTACTCGAATCACATGGAAAACAAAGGCAAACACCTGGAACGAAGATACAAATGGCACAAGTACCAATAGTCTGAAAACACTGATCAACTAAGAATGGAAGATTCCTTCCAAGGTGAAGCCAATTAAGCATTAGCATGAACAGTATAACCCCCCCATAATGTTGAACTGGGAGAGCCTAATAGATCCACTAAAATGGTGCGTAACACCCTGTAGTGCATGAAGGAGAAGAAACAACATCTGAAAGTGCGCAAGAAAGCACCTGCAAGTGAAAAAGTGGTGTGCAAAACAAAGCACACATGCATGAGGCTGGAATCATATGGATCAACTATCGTCATGGAGGGACACTCACCAGACAAAGGTGTGATGGAAAAACAAAGGCACTACACAACCACCCATGGCACTTTATAATATAGTGCGATTACAAAATATGGCACAATCTTATGTGCAAAAACCCCAAAAATACATGTACAATAGTGTGGCACTTTATCTCAGTGCATTTACATAAAAGATTGCTTACAAATGATGCTCAAAATTCCCACAAAGGACAAAAATCTAGATATACATGAAGAACAACCAAAAAAGAAGAATCCCATGCAAACAAGAAGTTCCCAAGAGCAAATATGTCTAGGTAATTCACCAAAATGTGAAAACACAAAAAACTGAATAAAATATACCTGGAGTAAAATCTGGAAAAATTGCATGGATGGAACTGAAGAGCTCTGAAATATGGTTCCAATGCCACTGAGATCACAAAAACGGAGAAACTGGTCAAAAGTTACGAGCTCGGGACTGAAAGCAACTCCTTTGACCTCAACTGGCTATAGAATGCACCAATAGATAAATGAAGTGATGAGACCAACACCACTGGAAAGTTGACAGAACCATATTTCCAACAATATCTCATTTGCCAAAAAATGATATTGTATTCCCAAGTTATGACCTCCGAAAAAAATAGCTCCAAAGGGGAAAAAACCAGTGATGCATTAAATTTGATAGTCATATGGCCATTGCAGCAAAAATACAGGCCTAAATTTGATGGCCAAGCGGTTGTCACCGCATTTGCGCAATAGGGCTTATTACAAAAAAAATTGTTTTTTTAAAATAAAACAATGTTAATTTTTTTGTAAAAGAAAAAAAATTAAGAAAAAAAAACGGGCAGGGGTCTGCATGGGGGCCACAGCCTACCAAGGTGGCAGGGTGGTACCCATGTGGTACCGACCATTGTAGGGGGCAACGCCCAAGGGGCCACAGCTTTCCACAATGGCAGGTGGCGGTACCCTTGGGTACCGTCCCTGCCTGTGCAGGGTACCCGGACAGGCCCAAGCAAGCCTTAAAAAGGCTCCTTTTTTTTTATTCGATTTTATTAAAAAAAAATCTAAAACATGTACAATGAAAAACTACAAATTTTTTTGCACAAAAAAATCTTTATTTTTATGACGAAAAATAAATTCCGAATAATATTTCTTTACCAGGCAGACAGACGGTCGTACGGGTAAAAAAAATTTTCCCCTCAAATCAACTTTGTCCAAAATGGACGAATAAACAGCCGATTTAGGGGTTTGGACCGCTGCGGATCCAACGGTGAGGTCTGTTTGGACTCAAAATGCTTTGAAATTGTAGGTGATTCCCTGGATCAAAAAAACAAACCCTAAAACTGTGAATGCCCGATCCAACCCTTGTAGCTCCAAATAGCTCCAAATTCTTCAAACAAGAACAGGCATGCAGCAAGAAAGCTCTGATACCATGTAGAAGTTTTCAAAACCAACTTCAGACTCCAAGAACACCTGCATGCAAATGGATACTTGTCACAAGGAAGAGAATGGATGGAGAAAACAAACAAGGGTTTGAAGCTCTGAAAAATGGAGAAATTATCTTATCAGAACAAAAAGGAATTTTGAAATATACAATGGATCAATCCTTAAGAAGGAGATCATGCAAACCCTAATAGGAAAATATTTAATAATTAATATAATTATTAAATGTCACTTTATGCAAACTAAAGTGAAATCTTAAGAAGGGAATAAAGGTAACTTAATCAACATAATTAAGTTAAAACCTTTACTCTAACAATATGGAACAACTTTAAACATTATTTGACAAATGACTTCAAATATGACTTCATAAGACTCAAACACCTATAAAATGGTTTTATAAACCTTATTATAAGACTCAATACACAAAATAGAGCAACTATTTACAAATGGCCTCATGGAGGCTTGAAAGCAACTTGGTGCTCCTGCACCAAAAACAAGAACATAATTGAAACTAAGTGGGTATTTACAAACAAACTGAATGAGAATGGAGAAGTAGTAAGAAATAAAGCAAGACTTGTGTGTAAGGGTTATTCACAAGTGGAAGGAATAGACATTGAGGAAAAAAATTCTCTGATGCCTAGGATGGAAGCTATCAAAATGTTTTTTGCATTTTCATCATATAAGAACTTTAAATGTTATCAGATGGATGTGAAGTTTGCTTTTCTAAATGGTGAATTGGAAGAAAAAGTTTACATGGAACAATTAAAATGATTTCAATTATCATATCAACCAAATATAGTGTTAAAATGAAAAAGGCATTATATGGATTGAATCAAGCTCCTAGAGCTTGGTATGCAAGATTGGAAAAATATTTAATACAACAAGGATTCGGTAAAGGGGCCATAGGTAGTAATATTGACTTCAACTTTGAGGAAGATAAAATCTTGATAGTGGTTATGTATGTGGATGATATTATCTTTGGTGGAAATGAAGATATGTGTAAAAAAAATTTGAAGAGATGCAGGAAGAGTTTGAAATGGAAATGCTCTGGGAGATGAATTTCTTCCTTGGGCTGCAAATGAATCAAACAGACAAAGGGATTTTCATTTCATAGTCAAAGTATGTGAAAGAGATGTTGAAGAAGTTTGGAATGGAAGAATCCAAACAGGTATGCACTCTTATGGTGACTACTTGCAAATTGCGCAAGGATGATGATTCACCTAAGGTTGATCAAAGAAAATATAGATCTATGATTGGTGGACTGTTATATCTAACTGCAACTAGACCATATATCATGCATGCAGTTTGTCTTGTGGATAGATTTCAAGAAGATCCTAAAGAGACACATGTTGTAACTATGAAAAGGATATTCAACTACTTAAGAGACACTCTGAATTATGGCTTATGGTATCCAAGGATACTAATTTCACATTAAGTGCTTATACAAATGCAGATTGGGCTAGTTGTGTTGATGATAGGAAAAGTACAAGTGATGGCGCATTCTTTCTTGGATGTAGATTGGTGTCTTGGTTAATTAAGAAGCAAGACTCAATTTCTTTATCCATTGCAAAGGCTGAGTATATTGCAACAACATCTTGTTGTATTCAAGTTTTGTGGATGAGACAGACATTGAAGGATATCAAAGTAGTGTATGATGAGCCTATATCTATCTTTTGTGATAATACAAGTGTAATTAAAATTTCAAAGAATCCAGTGATGCTTTCAAGGACAAAGCATATATCAATCAGGTATCACTTCTTAAGAGAGAAGGTTACGGAGAATGAGGTAAAGCTTGAATATGTACCTACAAAGGATCAAATTCCTGATATATTTACTAAGGCTCTCCCTAAGGATACTTTTGAGTATCTTTGGGAGAAGTTGGGGGTTATTGCCCCTCCTTTATTGAACTAGATGCATCAATCCATTTGATCTATGGATTCATTTTTTTTTTTGGACTAATGTTGGTGGATACCTCTTAGGGGGAGTAGGTAGTATCATGTATTATGATTGTTGTAGAGTTATTGATCTAGTTGGGTTTACTCCTAAAGGGAATTATTTAGAGCAAGTATCTTGGTTTAGTGCAAGAAGAACAATGCAAAAACAATTATCATTTAACATTGATGTCAAATGGAGAGAGGGAATCATGTGAAAAATCTTAAGGGGGAGAAAGAATTATCTACTCAGGTGGAGATAAAATGAGGTGTGTTCAAAGTCATTGTTTTGTATTTGATGGTTTTTCACATCATGTGTTACCATCAATGACAAAGGGGGATACTATTGCAAGTATGAATATGTTATCATTGATGTCGATTGGATGTCTATAGACTAGTGTTATCATTGATGTCAACTATGTGTTGAGGAAGTTTTTTTCATGATGAAGATATCGACGATATTGAGAAATTTGTGAAAAAAGAGGAAAATAGGTTGTTGTAGGTTATGCATGTATAGTTGAGATATTGAGGAAGTGTTGTGAGTACATGGAGCTATCTTTGTGTTGCAGTCTCTAGTGATGTGTAATGATATGATGCTTTTGAGAAAATTTGATAAACAAAGAAAACAATATTGTGGAAGTGTTTAGAATATGCTCTAGGATGTGCTTTGAATTTCTTTGGTGTTGAAGTTATTCTTGTATGGATATAATATGTTGTTCAAGGTTGTTAGTAGTTGTTGTTTCCATAATTTTGGTTTTTGCATCATTGTACAGTGTAAGATATTTTCAATAGTGTGTGAACCATCTTTTTAGTGATGTTTTATGTGGTCTAAGAGAACATATTTGCTCTACATTTCTCTACAGTTTGACTTCAGGTTGTACAGATTTGGGAAGTTTCTTATAATGTTTGTATCTTTCAATATTCGAGGTTTCACTTGATTTAGTATAGTAGAGTGTATGTTTCATGTGTCATCGTATGAATAAAGATTAATAGATGTTTTGGGTTGAAGTATTTCTATGATGAGAGTTTGGATGAATTATTTGTTGGATCTTAGGTCGTTTGAGGATTATTCTAGATCGTGTTCAAGTGAATTTTGTTTTCTAGAAGTTTTAGATTGATTGAAGGAAGTGTGTACTCAATTTTTATGGTGTTTAACATGGGTTATTGGCCGACCTTGTGTTAGCACCACATGTGAAAGTTTATGAAATCATGTTGAGGTGTGTTAGGATTTAATTTGGGTCCTAATTAAGGATTTATATGGATCACCTTTATTCCTATCCACTCCGAGAATGTTTAGGTTCCAACCTAATTTGAATTTGTAAATGTAATGGATAGTTTTCGACCTTGGAGAAGGTTTTCAAGGTTGAGGATGATATAAACAAGAGTGGTGTTGATGAGAGAAGCAAGGGAGACAAGATAGATACGAGTGATGTATGTGATGCAAAATTTGAGTAGAGTAGTGTTAATTTCAAGTGTCATATTCCTGAAGGTAGTGAGTTGGAGGTGTTTACAATTTTTCATGCAAGATTGCAAAAGTGTGAGAAAATTTGTGGTGGATTCCTTGTTGCATTGAGGAGTTGTTCTATGTGTAACATATATCTTCTATATTCTTGTATTTCTTTCTATGGTAATGAGCCTTGGATATGAGCCTTTTTGGATAGTGTGTCCTATTCTGGAAGTGAGACCTTGTATCAGTTTTGTAATTACTTATATTGTGAGCTAATCCCCATCGTGATTTTTCCCTCATTGGGTTTTCCACGTAAATCTGGTGTTCTCTTGTGTATGGTGTTGTTATTCAATTTCTATTATCTGCATTTTATGATTAATCACTTTAACAGAACAAGGGCTTAATGTATGTTTGTGGATATGATTACTATTGAGGGTTTTGATGTTTTAATTTGCTACAACTGATTCACCCCCCCTCTCAATTGTCTTGTTTATTCAACAATAATCACCATTTAGTTTATTATACAAACACAATGGTCTACCTTGGATCTTAGAAAATCTAATCCCAACATAAAGGATTCAAACTTCTATTAGCATATTCTAGAAGATTATTTGAGACTATACAAAATATTTTGTAATTTGAATTTAACCAAATGATTTTTATCTTTGACTAGATGGTGCTTTAGTTGTGTCATGTAGATCTATTCCAGATCTATTCCTCAAATTCACCATACAATAATGTTGTTTTAACATCCATTTTCTTTATCTCTAAATCAAAAATTGTTTCTTGAGATAATAATATTTTGATAGATGTCAACTTAGTAATTGAGAAAAAATATTTCCAAATTATATCCCCTCAACTTGGGAACTTCCTTTCACAACCAATCTTGCCTTGTACTCTTCAACACCATCATTTAAATTTATATTATTTTTGAACACCATGTTACAACCAACATGCTTACATCCATCAGGTAATGGTATCCTACATGCCATTATATTTCAATATAGCCATCACCTCATCCATATCCACTCTCTAGATCTCAGAAAGTCCATATCCATTTCCTCCTTTATAGCTCTAGGCTCACTAGTATTAGTAACTAAAATAAGATACATCTCCAACCACAATGGTATTCCTTTCTAGTTGTTGCCTCTACCAAGTGGACTTCCTTAATATTTGACGTGGAGATTTTACTCCATCTTTGGAACTAATAGAACTATCTGAGCTCTCCTTTTAGGTCCTTCATGAGCTTATAATTTAACATTCTTGGTCTTGGGGGTAGCTACTGAACCACATCTTCCCATCCTCTTTTGGATGCAACAATATGAAAGAAGGATTAATCTCTTTAAAAATAACACTTCTACCATACATAGTTCCCTTAGCCAAAATCTTTTACCCTTTCACATCAACACCATAGTCAAGAAAGATACATTTCACTGCTTTGTTCTATAAGTTTGACCACTTCTCCTTATGTACATATGTATATTCCTTGCAACCAAAATAATGAATATTATATAATGAGGGAGATTAAAAGTTTAGAATTGTGTCCCACTTTTACAAATAAAATGACCAACACATATAGTTTTTTAACTTGGAGCACCTAAAAGTGACATATATGCTTTGATTTTAAAATGATGTAAACTAATGAAATATATAGCTTTTGGTGTAGTTTATGTTTATAATTTTAACAAGTTAGCTGGATATGATTTTTATAAATTTAAGAGAATATTTTAATTTCTCAATTTTAAAAATAAACCGAGGTCAATGGAATGTAGTATTTTTTCACTTAGCTAACTTGAATATCTAGTATATAAAGAAAAAATTGATAAATATTTTTTTTTTATAATTTTATAAATACTCAAAATATCATAATTTTAATGGGATATAATACTTTGTCTACTAAAAAAACATAAACAATAAATTATACCCTTTTGAAGATAATTCTCTCCCACATAGGTGCCAAGTAGTTTTGGGTGAAATAATTTCACCTAAAACTAGTTTGAGTAAAACTATTTCATTTTAAAATATTTGGTTGGCCCAAAGTGTGACAACTCTAGAATTTTACTTGGGATATTTTTCCTATGCATGCCACTATAGGGGTGTTGTCAACAAGATTTTATGAAAGAGAGCTATTAATCAAGTAACAAGTTGTAACAACTATTTCTATCTAGAACTTGTACTTTAATCTAGCTCAACCAAGCACACTCATAACCCTCTCCATCAAAATTTTGCCTATTATTTCTCCAAATTCATTCTACTATCGAATACATGGAATTGTCTTATCCCTCTCAATTTTATGTTCCTTATAGAATTTATAAAAATCTATAAAACAAAACTCACCACCATTATCACTCATCAAAAAGCTACTCTTTCTAGAAGACTAGTTTTTTAAAAGAGCCTTATAATCCTTAAACTAACTATATAGAATTCATAGTTATTCTCGAGGAAATACACCCATGTCCTTTGAGAGTGATTATCTATAAAGATACATAATAAATGTTGTAAAAATGTGACTCAACCTCGCAATTACATAAGGTATTGTTGATACGTTAGTGGCAGGGGGGTATGGGGGTCCCCCGTGAGGGGTCCAAGGGGATCATCCCCCCGATAGGGGATCTGGAGGTCAAGTGCCCCGATAGGGACTCGGGGAAACACCCCCAAAAATAATTTTTTATGTATATTTTATTATTCTAAATATGGACCATCCATCATTAGGTGTTAGACCTGATAGCTAATATTTTATTAGCTTGATTTTCCCTAGAAGAATATCCTATTTTATAAGGGCATTGTATTACGACTGTGTATTGTGATGTATTTGAGAATCTGATAGCGGTCATGTTGCCTCTAGATTTTTAGTTGGTGATACTCCTATGAGAAGCTTGCTCTGCAAGTATATTGTAATCTTTGTGATTTCTAGATAATATATTGGGCGACTTTTGGAGTGTGGGGCTTATTTCTAAAAGGGTTTTCCCCACGTAAATCACTGTGTTGTGGTATGCATGATAATAATGTTTATTTCTATTTTAGTTTTGTAACTATTGAAAAGATTTGTAAAGTTTTGCATTATCCTCATATCAAGATTAGTATAGGAAATTGTTCCACTACCTTAGCTTCCCTACAAGTGGTATCAAAGCCTAGTCACCTTTGGTTTTAGTTGTGGGTTGTTGGGTTTTTTGAACTAATCCAAATTTGAGTGGGAGCTTGTGTAGAAGATACTTTGTGATCTTGTTGCAGGTATTTTTCATATGACAATTTTATCAAGGAGATTAATAGAGGTGGATAAATTTTCTACAAATAATTTTGAAATATGAAAGTTGAAGATGGGGGATCTATTTATAGATTGAGATATGTGGGATTATGTTGATGAGAATGTTTCAATTCCTTCATATGCTAATTTGGTTGTTCAATATGATGTTATAGACCATAAATCCAAGGGTCTAATAAGATTATGCTTGGAAGACTCCGTTTTAATCAATTTCCATGAAGAGACCTCTGAACATAAACTATGGAAGAAGCTTGGTCAGATGTATCAAGCCAAATCTTTAGTGAACAATATTTTCTTGAGGAAGAAATTGTATTCCTTGATAATGGAAGAGGGTGGATGAATTATAGACCACCTGGAAGCATTTCATATGTTGGTATCTCAATTGGCATTTGTTGGTGTCAAAATGGATGAGGAGGAGAAATGTCAGATCTTGCTTTGTTCTTTGACTGATCCATGTGATTCTCTTGGTATAGCTATATTGGGAGTACATTTTTTATATTGAAGACTGAAGATGCGGTGGGTTCTTTTCTTTCTAAAGAGATGAGGAGGAAGGTATCCATCAAATCCAAGGAGGCCCTAAATTTTCATGCAATACCTAAGGAAAAAGGTAAGAAGAATGAGAAGCGTGATAAATCCAAGTCCAATGGGACATCCAAATCTCCTAGAAAATACAAAGTTACTTGATGGAATTGTGGTAAGCTTGGAAAATTCGTAAGTGTTGCAAGTATGAAGTTTTTTTCATTGATTTCAATAGGAATTCTACCGAGTGGAGTTATCATTGATGTCAACTATGAGATGAAGATATCGAGGATATTGAGAAAATTGTGAAAAAGAGGAAACCAAGTTGTGCATGTATAGTTGAGATTTTGAGGAAGTGTTGTGAGTACATGGAGCTATCTTTTGTTGCACAGTCTAAAGATGATTTGGAATGAAGTAATGAGCTGAGATGATGTCTCTAGTACTTGGTTTCCAAGTGTTTTTGAGAAATTTTGATAAATAGAGTAAATTGTGTTGTGCAAGTGTTTATAGTGTGCTCTAGTATTATGCTCCATGTTTCTCTTATGTTGATGTTATGACTTTGTGGATCTTACCAGTTATTCAAGGTTGTTAGAGGTTGTTATATTCAAATTTTTTGTTTTTGAATCATTGTACAGTGTGATATATTTTCACCAGTATGTGAGCCAATATTTTAGTGATGTTTTTTATTATCTAGGATAAATGTATTTGCTCCACAGTTCTCAGTTGTTTGGCTTCAGGTTATGCATGGATTTGGTAAGTTGTTTATAATGCTTGTATCTTTCTAGATTCGAGTTTTTACTTGATTTGGTGCAATATAGAGTGAGTTTCATTTATCAATATGCAAGTAAGGGTTACCAATTGTTTTGAGTTAAGTTATTTTTTGATACGAGATTTGGTGAAGTATTTGATAAATATCAAGTAGTTTTTGGATTATTCTGGATCATGTTCAAGTGAATTATGTTGTCTAAAAGTTTTAGATTGATTTGAGGAAGCATGTACTTAATATTTATAGTGTTTTGTACAGGTGTTTTCCAACCTTGTGTTTAACACTACATGTGAGGATTGTAGAAGCATGTTGATATGTGTTGGGATCTATTTGGGTCTTAGTTAAGGATTTATATAGGTCACTTTCATTCCTATCCACCATGGGAATTTTTAGGTGTTGACCTATTTTGAATTTGTATGTATAACAACTAGTTGTCGACATTGAAGAAGGTTTTCAAGTTGAGGTCGATATAAATATGTATGGTGTTGTTGTGAGTTGTGGTAGTGAAGAATCAAGAGAGAATATAGATGTGAGATTGATGAGAGTGATGTGTGTGATGCAAATTTCAGCAGAGTAGTGCAAATTTCAATGTTAAGGTTCTTGAAGACAGTGAGTTGAAGGCATCCAAAATCATTCATGCAAAACTGTGAAAGTGTGTGAGAAATTGTGGTGGATTCCTTGTTGCATTGATAAGTGTTCTCTATGTAACATTCTTCTTCTATCTTATTGTATTTATTTTTGTGGTAGTGAGTCCTGGCTGTGAGCCTTTTGGATAGTGTGTCTTATTCTAGCAGTGAGCCCTTTTGGACAGGTTTTTCTATTACTTATATTGTGAGCTAATCATCACTATGGTTTTCCCTCATTAGATTTTCCACGTAAATCTCGTGTCCTCCTGTGTATGGTGTTGTGATTTTAGTTTTTGTTATTAGCATTTCATGTTTAATCATACTAACTGGTGGAGCTTTTAAATTCTTCCCCTTGTGAGTTTATCTTATTTTATCCTTGGCTCTAATTGGTTGGGTTTTGGGTTTTACAAATAAGTATGGGTCGTAGATGTTATTTTCGTATGTTGACCTATTATTAACAATGGTTAGTCATTTAAGTGTGGTATTAATCCCTTTTGGTCATGAATTTACCGGCCCCCCTTTACTTGTCCTCTCAGTCTTTTGTGTTTTGATTTTATTGTATTTTTCCATAGTGTTGAGTTGGTAAAATGTTTTAGATTAACCTCTAAAAAAATATTTTTGACCTCGAGGGTCATTTCCCTGTCCACCTAGTCAATCCCCCTTTTATAAATAACTTTTTCGCATGTGCAAATTGCGTAGCCGTCAGATGGAGTGATCCTCATCTAGACCATTCCTCACAAACCTCGCAAGGTTTCATACTGACATTATAAAAGTGGTGTGAGGTGTGCGAGATGCTGCCATCTGTCGCAAATGATTGTGGGGACCATTTTTGTTCGTTGACCGATGATGGATGTTGGTGCTGACAGTTGTTTCTTTACCGGCGCATTGTGGCCCTTTGGAGGGCGGTTTCTTTTCTTCCATAACAACTAATGATTATTCTTGTCTTATGCTTTTCAATCGCATGATGAAATTGTAACTAAATTGGGAATTAGCGGTCCAATAACAAATGGACATGTGTACTCTCCAGCCTAAGGCTTGTTGGCTCCCTTGTTTTATAAAAGGGAATTCAGGGCCGTGAGAGAGGTCTACTGAAATATCTAAGATATGAGAAATAGGAGTCTAGTGATACAGGGAGTATGAATGTAAGTCTAGGTTTTAGAAGGTTTTGAGTTAGATAAGAGAACTTGGTCAATCATGGGGTTCTTAAGAATGTTTGTGTTAAACATGTGAATGTTTTGAGTTTGTTTTCTCTCCTGTTGTGATACTTTGCATGGATTATTAATGAAATATTGATCCAAGATGATTTTCATTGATCTTCATTTGTTCTTTACTGTGAATTACGTTTAACGATAGCTCTAGTTCAAAGGATCGATTAAATGCTTCAGTTAATCAGTAAGTTCATGCAAGCTAACAATAGGATTCATAAATAATTAATAGACTTAGGTATGGATATGTGGATTGTAATAAGATTCATATAGATCATAGATGCTTAAGATGAAAGTTTCCCTATAGTTCAATTTTCTCTTTTCACTTCGCGCTTGGGGATATGGCACTGGAATTTTGATCATGTTTTTATTCTCTCATGTTTTGTGTTATGGCTTTAGGATATTTTTATTCAAACATTTCCTATCAATCTACTTTAGTTGTGTTTGTGATTCTCTGTTAATTGGACCCGAGCCTTTTCAAGGAATAGCCAATTTCTTGAAGGATTTCATCCTTTTAGCATAAATGGGGAATCTATTTGTTGTTTATCCATATGCAAATGAATCGTTTACTATTGTATGTTAAGAGAAAATTTTAGGGAATACCCTCCTGGCTATTACAGAGTCTGAAGTGTAGGAGAATTAGCCTTATCACTGTTCTCATTAAGTTGGCCATATGTTTCCTAGACTTTTATTATTGAACGTGGCAAGTTCATAGAAGCTTTTGGGAAATATGTGTGGATTGCAGTAAAAAACGCCAACAAAATGGCGACCCTACTGGGGAACTATCAAATGAAAAGTCTCTAGTGTAGGTCTGGTTTAGTCAGAGTCATTTGTTATGATATACTTGGTTTAAATTGTGCACCTAATTTGTCATATTCAACACATGTGTCTATTTTTCCTATGTTCTTTGTTAATGTGTCGGGTAATGTTCAAAATCTTGTCCAAAGTCACAAGTGCAAAAGTGAAGTGCAATCACTTCATAATTCTTGATATTTTGGGTGGTGACTCTAATATCTCAAACACAAATATTCATACAAATTATAAAAATCAATGTGAAAAGTCAATTCCTCATACACCGAAGGCCATGAAGAAGACTAGAAGCTATGCAAAAAATAATCTGGAGCCAATGCTAGAGCTGGAACCGGGACAGGACAAGAAATGGGTAAAAGTAAATGATAGCCCAAGTAAGTTTGTTTCATCTCCTATTGTTTCTTCTCCTACTTTAAATGCCAAGATGAATAGTGATTTTATTAGTGGAGATTCCTCAGAAGTTATTATGTCTAAAATGGATCATGGTAGTTTCCCTTTTGAAATGACTCGAGAAGTTGAAATCGATATATCTAAAGAGGAGGAGCGATGGGGTTTCTGGGAACAAGATAAACAATTCCTAGAAGCCACAACATCTGGTACTATGTCCATTTTTATTGGACAAAATTTTAGACCAAGAGGGACCTCTTTGAATGAGGAAGTTCCTTTTCTTCAAGATGAAGATCAGGCAAAATAGCCTTATTATACTCCTACTCCAAGTGAGGCAGGAGATATCCTCGAGAATGAAATAGATATAGATAGGGATATGCAAAATTTAATTGAAGAAGAAAATAGGTTGTAAGAGGCAGAAGGTAATAGGGACAAAATAAGAAAAGAGAATCTGGAAAGATTCTGGGCTAAGTAGTTCAAAATAAATGCTCAGAAGAAGAAAGTTGAAAAGATGAGGGAAGAAGCAGCTAAGAGAAAAGCCTTTGAGGAAAGGGTGGATAAGGTAGCTAAAGAAAGGGCTCATGAAGTGCCTAAAGCAATTGTCTCTATGGGAACCTCTACCACTCCCATGTATACCCCTTCTATATCAGCTACCAAAACTTCAGATCCATTTGTTGGATTCAAGAAGACAACCTTTGTAGACCATGGGAAAGCTCATGTTGATCAACCTCAGAAAAATTCCCATGATTTTTCCAATTATAAAAGCCATCTTAATACTAGTGATGAAACAAATAATGAAGTTGATCCTAGGCCATTAGATTCCCCCAAAACCCTGAGCTCCTAAGATTGCAACTAATAAATGATCAGTTACAGGCTGATCTGAGAAAGGCAGAAATAGAAGTTGTTAATGCTGAAATGGAAAGAAAGATAGCTTTCCTAAAGATATCTATACCTACCCCCCAAGCTTCTGGTTCAAGGCAGAGCGAGAATGAGCCACTGAGTAATAATTTTGAAAAGAAAATCCCTAAAGGGGGGGGTGGTGGTAACCAAGGTGGTGGAGGTGGAGGTGGTCATAAAAACGCTAGCTCCTACTCAGAGAATGAAGAGGGAAGCACTGGTAAGGCTAAACAGCAAGGTAGTGGTGAAAAGGATAAAGGGGGGGATAATAAGAAAGATATTGAGAAACAAAGCACCCCCCAGAAATGGACATGGTGGAGGAGCACCCGAGATTGATAGATACAGACAATTGTGTTTTGGTAATATTCGAGGGTACCCTAATCCAGTCCCAGATAATGCATGAAAGCATCTCCTAATATTCACTAGTAATAATTCTTTTAGTGGGGAAGACCATTTGAAATCTTATCAAGGCTTTGTTGAAGACTTTGAGCTATGGGATGATGGCGTATCAATGAAAGACTTTATGCAGTCATTAGTTGAAGATGCTAGGGATTGGTATAGAGGGTTACTTGATGCTAGTATTGATTCCAAAGATGCTTTTTGCAAAGTTTTCAGGGAACAATACGGGGATTAGACTAACCCCAAATTTAAATTAAATGATTTTAATAACATTACCAAGGGGCATAATGAACTAGTTACTGAGTTTAATGCTCACTTCCAAAAGGCTATGACAAGAGTTCCTGCATACTTACGGCCTAATGAAAGTGCATGTTTAGTCATGTATTGTAATGCCTATGATGCTAAAATGTGTTATTTACTGAGATAAGGACCCTCAGAATTTGAGGCAGGCATATAAGATGGTGGCGAACATTGAAAATAATAGAAGAGCTTCTAGTAAAGTGGGGAGAAGAGAACATCCCAAAGCTTTTAAAGGCACAAGGAATCAAATCGAGAAGGTTAGTAAACCCACTGTTGCTGATGAGAAGATAGATCAAGTCCTTACCCTTTTGCAAAAACAAGCAAAAAATGACAAGCCTCATTTTCAAAGAAATGAAAGGCCCCCCAGACTACAGGACTATCCCTATAATACTAACTGGAATAATGGAAAACCCTTGCAAGGAAACCAGAGAAACAATCAAGTTCCACCTGATCCTTTATAGAAGCATTCTCTGAATGCCACAAAAAATTTACCATGGTGTGAGGTGTGTGGAATGCCACACTCTCCACAACAATGTGCAGTAGCACAAAACATGGTAGAATCTCAGGATGACCAGGGAGATGCTTAGTCTCCCCAGGATCAGGATACAATGACAAATGTATTATTAGGACTAGTTGATCTGGCCTATGATGATTATACCTCATATGATGAGCCTTGTGGCAAGGATGTTGATATTCAGAGAAAACATAATGATGTACACCACCAGCAAGTGTTTCTGAATGAAGGAGACAATGATGATTGTTTTGTGAATGAACTGGAAATGGATAATATTGTTTTGAGAAGACCTTCCGATGAAGAAATTGAAAAATACAATGTTGCTATAGTTTCTAGGGCAAGGAATAACATACAATTGAGAAACAAAACTGTTCCAAATTGATTTAAGTAAGCCTTGTAGCCTGATCATAAAGGAAAAAGATGTCACTAGAACAAATACCAGTTTGGAGGCTAAGAATGGCTATTCAAAGCCTAAGGAAATAAGGGAGCCCATGATATGGGAAAAGAAAGTTGATAAGACCAAGACAAAGAATGAAGTTGTACCCCAGAACATTAAAGACAACAATCAGCACTCTCATAATGATGAAACTTCCAAGGGAAAAGAAAAGGTAATTTTTGAAAACACAATTTTTCCTGAATTACCAAAGTACACTTCAATAGATATGTTCCAAGTACTTTCTCAAGTTAGGGTTAGTGTTCCTTTCTTAGAAATGATGTGAATAGAAAAACATAAGGACAAAATTGTTGCACTTATTAACAGTATTCCTATTAGTGGAAAGAGTAAAGTGGTTTCTGATCAGATAAATTCAAAAGAGGATCAAGAAAAGAAAAAAATTATGGAAGAAAATATCATAGAAAGCCCTCAAATATACCTAGTAACTACTATTACTGCTAATCCCAACCATGTCAATCCATTTTTCTTAAGCCTGATTATTGATGGGAAAATGTTGAGAAATTGTATGATTAACTCAGGAGCTTCTAACAATGTGATGCCAATGAAAATAATGCATGCAATGGGTTTAAAAGTAGACAGTACATATGGTAAATGTTATGCAATCGATTCTCAGGAAGTGCTTGTCATAGGTATTATAAATAATGTTCCATATAGACTAGCAGAATTTCCTGAGAAAGAGCTACACATGATTGTTACAGTAGTGGATATCCCACCTACTTATGGCATGTTACTATCTCAGCCTTGGAGTGCTTCAATGGGTGAAAGCATACAATGTGATTTGTCTTTTGCTACATTTTCTATTGAACAGAAAGATGTTAAAGTAGATAGGGAAAAGAGAGCCCCTCACATGATTGAAAATGTGGAAGAACCACTAGAGCCTATCAGAATTAACTTTGTGGAAACTGATCTAGAAAAATTTTGTGTTGAGGAAGATAAAACAGAAGAAGAGATCTAGTCAACACCTATTGATAAAGAAGTACTGAAGATATCATCAAAGGGTGACTTATGGATAATTCATTTTGATGGAGCTTGTTCCAGAGATGGCTCGGGAGCAATAATTTTCTTCACTTCCCCACAAGGTAAAACATTCAAATATTCCTTCTTGTTGCAGTTTTCTTGTACTAACAATGTTGTTGAGTATGAGGCTCTCATACTCGGTCTCAAGATAGCTTCAAAGCATGGTATTAAAGTGTTAAAAGTTTTGGGAGACTTTGATTTAGTTGTTTCCCAGATTAGATCCTGCTTTGCAACTAAAGATAAAAGAATTAGGCAATACATAAATGCAGTATGGGATAATATTGAAGGATTTAGTGCTTTTGGTATTGAATGGGTTGAAAGAGGACAAAATGCTAAGGCTGACTTGTTAGCAAACATAGTTGTCAAACTTGATGATGTCAACTTTGGTGGCATCTCACAAATAGAAGTGAAAACCAGGCCTACAATACCTGATAACATCTACAACTAGCAAGTGTTTGATGATGACACAGACATTTTGAAATTCTTGCATTCTGTGGATCAATGTGAGAGCCAAGAAATTGATTTTGGCTCGTTTGTAAATAAAATTGATGGGATGGAAACTTTGTTTCGAAATGAGCTGATTTAGCTCAAAACAAATACCATCCCTCTGGGCTTAGTTGCACTTGAAAGGGTTTTTGATGGTCTGGATATGTCAAATACTAAGCAATCACCACCTCATAAGGATTACCTAGAAGAAATAAACTTAGGAACAAAAGGTGCTCCTAAGAAGGTTTATGTTGGAAGGAAAATGAAGCCACGTGTTAGAAGAATGTTGATTACTCTACTTAGAAAATATACACATGTTTTTGCTTGGTCATATGAAGACCTTAAACCATATAGGGAGGATCTTTTCCAACATAAAATCCCATTGAAACCTGACATGAAGCCTTTCAGGCAGAAACAGAGACCGATTAATCCTACCCTGCAACCCAAAATGCAGGAAGAACTTGCTAAACTAAGGGAGGCAGGAATCATCAAACCAATTAGGCACTCATCTTGGGTCTCTAACTTGGTGCCTATTAGAAAGAAAAATGGGGACATCAAGTTATGTGTTGATTTTAGAAACTTGAATGTTGCTTCTTTAAAGGATAATTACCCACTGCCTAATATGGAGGCTATGTTACAAAAGGTCACTACATGTGAAATCCTATCCATAATGGATGGATTTTCCATTTATAACCAAGTAATGGTCAAAGAGTTTATGCAATTCAAGACTACTTTTACCACACCATGGGGGACATATGTCTATGTAAGAATGCCATTTGGACTAATAAATGCTGGAGCAACTTTTCAAAGGGCTATGGATCTAGCCTCTACAGATTTTGTTGATTTGTTCCTTGCAATTTACTAGGATGATCTTACTACCCATAGCAAGAGTGAGGAGGACCATTGTTCTCATTTAGAGAAAAAATTTATTAGAGCTTTGGAATATGGGATATCTCTTAATCTTAGGAAGTGTGCCTTTGGGGTTAAAGAAGGAAAACTGTTGGGGCATCTTGTTTCAAAGGATGGGATTCGGGTTGATCCTAAAAGAGTGGTTGCTATTGACATAATTACACAGCCAAGAAATGTAAAGGGCATCCAATATTTCTTGGGACAGATAAATTTTCTAAGAAGGTTTGTCACAAATTTTGCTGAGATAGTCCGCCCAATATCTAAGATGCTGAAAAAAGGAGAAAAGATAGTATGGACAGGGGAGCCATCCAAACCCTTCCAGGCTATTAAAGATGAAATCAAATAGGCCCCTATTCTCAAGTCACCTAATTATTCAAAACCATTCCAGTTGTTTACTTTTGCCTCTTTTCATACTATAGACGGAGTGTTATTATAGAAAAACAATGATGGTTTTGAGCAGCCGATTGCATTCTTTAGCAAATCATTGCAAGATGCGGAATTAAAATATGATATATCAGAAAAGTAGGCATATGCCTTGGTAAAGGCAGTTAATAATTTCAAGCCCTACCTAATGGGAGCAATTTTTGTTGCATATGTGCCAACAGCTACAGTTAAAGATATTTTCACCCAGCAAGAGACTACAGGAAGGAGATGTAGATGGATAAATAGAATCCAAGAGTTTAATATTGACATACAAATCACCAAGATTGTAAGGGGTCAAAGTTTAGCCAAATTAATGGTTGAAGAAAATCTGGAGACAAATCAAATAAACTAGATAGAGCAAAAGAACATTGCACCTATCTATGATATGCAAACTTGTGGCTGGTATAGGAAGATTGTTGAGTATTTGCAAATGATGCAATATCCTGAAGGTATGCCCCTTATTGAGAAAATAACCCTTAAAATTTGAGCAATTAGATATGTCATTATTAATGGTGAGCTCTGGTGGCGAAACCCTAAAGGTATTATACTTAGACGTGTGGATGGAGACCAAGCTGAGGATCTATTGATAGAAATGCATAAAGTATCCTGTGGAGGCCATTACATGGCTAAGACAATGGCTCATAAAATTTTAAGAGCAGGATACTGGTGGCCTACTGTATTTAAGGATACTCATAGGTATGTCAAAAGATGTGACACATGTCAAAAAAATTCTGGTAAGTTGAAATTTTTTGGTAATCTGCCGTTGAGACCTGTGTCTGTTTCAACTCCTTTCCAACAATGGGGTATTGACTTCATAGGGGAGATGTCTGAAAAATATAGTGAAGGACATGCATAGATATTGGTGGCAACTGATCACTTTACTAAATGGATTGAAGCAATCCCAGCCAGAAGGGCCACAAGTAAAGTTGTTATTGATTTTTTGACTGATAATATCTTAAGCCGATTCGGGGTACTTGAAAGAATTGTTTCAGACAATAAAATGTGTTTCAGGCTAGAGGAATTTGTTAATTTATGTAATAAATATGGTATAACAGTTTCATATTATTCCATTTATCATCCCCAAGGAAATGGACAAGCATATTCTAGTAATAAGAGCTTGATGAAGATCATCAAACATATGATCGAGAAGAACAAAAGGGCTTGGTATTCAAAATTAAAACTATCATTGTGGGTTGATAGGACAACTGACAAGAAGGAAATTGGTCATTCACCTTTTAACCTATTCTATGGGATGGAGGCACGTATCCCACAAAACAACCTGTTGAATATGGACGAATTTGTCCAAGAATATGATGATGATGTATGTGATGAGATGTAGCATAGAATGGATGAATTGAATCAACTGGAAGAAACTAGAAGAGAGGCTCATAAGAGAAATGAAAGACTACAACTTCAAGTAAAGCATCTCTATGACAAAAAGGCAGTTGAGAGAAAATTTGATATCGGAGCAATGGTGCTGCTCTGGAATGCAAGATCAAAAGATAAGGGCAAGCATGGAAAGTTTGATCCCCTCTGGCTAGGCCCATATATAATTATGGATACACATGGAGAAGATTCATATTTCTTACAGTCACTTGTAGGTGAAGTTCTTGAACTTCCAATACATGGACAGTTCTTGAAATACTATTTCTCTTGAAGTAGCTCTTCTTCCATGTACGTTGTACAGTCCTGCAAGTAGTGTATATAGGTGTGTTTGCTTTCGTTTTTTCTTTTTTGTCTGCTTGTCTTGTCCGGACAAGTCCCTAATTTTGGTTCTCTATATATCTAGTCTGTGTAACCATAGATTCTAGAATCTTGCTATTCCCACAGGGGGAATACATCCCCAGTTAGAGCCACTGGTGGAGCTTTTAAATTCTTCCCCTTGTGAGTTTATCTTATTTTATCCTTGGCTCTAATTGGCTGGGTTTTGTTTTTTACAAACGAGTTTGGGTCATAGATGTTCTTTTCATATATTGAATTATTATTAATGGTGGTTGGTCATTTAAGTGTGGTCTTAATCCCTTTTGGTCGTGACTTTACCTGCCCCCCTTTACCTACCCTCTCGGTCTTTTGCAACCTAACCGTATTGTATTTTTCCATAGTGTCGGGTTGGTAAAATGTTTTAGATTAACCTCTAAAAAATTATTTTCGACCTCGAGGGTCATTTCCCCGTCCACCTAGTTAGTCCCC
Organism: Sequoiadendron giganteum; assembly: GCA_007115665.2. Taxonomy (NCBI): domain Eukaryota; kingdom Viridiplantae; phylum Streptophyta; class Pinopsida; order Cupressales; family Cupressaceae; genus Sequoiadendron; species Sequoiadendron giganteum. Next base: position 461,255,910 of record CM021109.1, read on the forward strand.
CTTTTATAAATAAATTTTTCACATGTGCAGATTGTGTAGCCATCAGATGGAGTGATCCTCATCTGGATCATTCCTCGCAGACCTCACAAGGTTTCCTACTGACATTATAAAAGTCATGTGAGGCATGTGAGATGTTGCCACCTGTCGCATATGATTGTGGGGACCAGTTTTTGTTCGTTGACCGATGATGGATGCTGGTGCTGATAGTTGTTTCTTTACCGATGCATCGTGGCCCTTTGGAGGGTGGTTTCTTTTCTTCCATAACAAATAATGATGATTCTTGTCTTATTCTTTTCAATCGCATGATGAAATTGTAACTAAATTAGGAATTAGCAGTCCAATAACAAATGGACATGTGTACTCTTTGGCCTGAGGCTTGTTGGATCCCTTGTTTTATAAAAGGGAATTCAGGGTCATGAGAGAGGTCTACTGAAATATCTGAGATATGAGAAATAAGATTCTAGTGATACAAAGAGTATGAATGTAAGTCCAGGTTTTAGAAGGTTTTGAGTCAGATAAGAAAACTTGGTCAATCATGGTGTTCTTAAGAATGTTTGTGTTAAACATGCAAATGTTTTGAGTTTGTTTTCTCTCCTGTTGTGATAATTTCCATGGATTATTAATGAAATATTGATCCAAGATTATTTTCATTGATCTTCATTTGTTCTTTAATGTGAATTACATTTAACGATAGCTCTGGTTCAAAGGATCAGTTAAATGCTTCAGTTAATCAGTAATTTCATGCAAGCTAACAATAGGATTCATAAAGAAGTAATAGACTCAGGTATAGATATGTGGATTCTAATGTGATTCATATAGATCATAGATGCTTAAGATGAAAGTTTCCCTGTAGTTCAGTTTTCTCTTTTCACTTTGCGGTTTGGGATATGGCACTGGAATTTTGATCATGTTTTTATTCTCTCATGTTTTGTGTTATGGCTTCAGGATATTTTTATTCAAACATTTCCTATCAATCTACTTTAGTTGTGTTTGCGATTCTCTGTTAATTGGACCCGAGCCTTTTCAAGGAATAGCCAATTTCTTGAAGGATTTCATCCTTTTAGCATAAATGGGGAATCTATCTGTTGTTTATCCATGTGCAAATGAATCGTTTACTGTTGTATGTTAAGAGAACATTTTAGGGAATACCCTAGATCTTACAGAGTTCAAATTGTAGGAGAATTAGCCTTATCGTTGTTCTCGTTAAGTTGGCCATATGTTTCCTAGAATTTTATTATTGAACATGGCAAGTTCATAGAAGCTTTTGGGAAATATGAATGGATTGCAATAAAAAATGCCAACACTAAAAAAACAAGGGTTTAATGAATGCATGTGGATCTGATTATTATAGAGGTTTTTGAAGGTTTAATTTGCTACAACTGATTCACCCTCCCTCTCAGTTGTCTTTTTCATTTCAAAAATTAGTATTAGAGCAAGGTTCCTTGGAGAAGAGCTTAACCACTTGAGGTAGATCTAGGATGGTAAACAAGGTTGCTTTAGAATGTCCTAGATTTGATGGCACAAATTATGCATTCTAGAAAACAAAGATGGAAGGATATCTGGTAGCTTAGGGATATCATATTGAGAAGGCATATTAGACTACATATACTCCACCTTTGAATGGTCTAGGTACAAGTGTAGAAATCAAGGTGCATGAGATCAATGCTAAGGAAAGATTTATTATTTAGAATAGTATTTAAAATACTGAATTAGTAAAAGTTATGAGTTTGAATAATGCTAAAGAAGTTTGGGATAAGCTAGAAAGCAATTATGAAGGAGATCCAAAGGTCAAACAAGCAAAGTTGTAGAACTTGAAGGAATAGTTTGAAATGATGTAAATGTCTAAGTAAGAAACAATTAATTGGTAAGTTTTATGAGAGGCATTGTTGCAGCAGTTAAAGAATCTAAAGTAGTGAAGAAAGTTTTCAGATCACTTTCGATTTGTTACAATGAAAAATTATCTTCTATGGAGGAAATTGTTGGTTTTGAAAATTATTCCAAAGATCATTTGATTGGTACACTAACTACATTTGAAATGAGAAAACTAAAGAAAGGTACAAAGGTATAGACTGCTTTGAAGGCTGGTAAATTAGAGAAGGTTGAATATAGAGATGGAGATCTTGATGATTTGGAAGCTAACTTTATGAGGAAGATGAAAAAGGGCACTAGTTTTAGTAAAAAGGTAAATTGCCCTTCAAATGTTTTAGCTATGGTGAGATAGGTCATTATGCTTCTAGATGTCCAAAAAAGAGCTATAAATAATAAGAGTAAGGAGAATAAAGGAAAGATGATTAAGAAAGCTTACTATGTAAGAGAAGATGCTAGAATTTATGGTGATGAATCTGATTATAGAGATCTTGATGATAATGAATGTTTGCTTTTGGCTATAAAAGAAGAATCTGGTTTTGTTAACCTTGGAAGTTGTGTGAAGGAAAGTGTTCCAAAGATGAAGGATAAGGTTTAAGTTACTTTGGTATCTATTTTTCATGTTAGAGAGGATAAGAATTTATGGGTTGTTGATAGCAACTTCTCTAATCACATGACCGAAGACAAAATTAAGTTTGTTAAACTTGAAAAGTATGATGGAGGATTAGTTAAATTTGGAGATGACTCAAGAGCTAAGATTTGTGGAATAGGTTCAATAAGTTTTGGTGGCAAGAATAATACTAAAAAAAATTACTATGTTAAGGGTTTAAGACATAAACTTTTTAGTGTTGGATAAATGTGTAGCAAGGGATATAATCTTGTGTTTAAGGATGAAACATGTGAGATTTGGAAAGGGTCTAGAATTATTATTGTTGTTGGTAAGAGAACAAATGGAAATATTTATCAGCTTAAGGGTGTTGATGGTCATTGCTTTATGTCTCAAATTAATGATAGTTGGTTATGGAAACGGAGGATGTGTCAAAATGAATTTTGATAATTTGGCAAGAATTAGTTTAGTTCATGCAGTGAGATATTTACCTAGAATCACAAAGCATATTAATGTTGTTTGTGAGAGTTGTCAATTTGGAAAACAAACGAGTAGATTTAAGGGAAAGGAACAATCTACTACCAGACTACTAGAATTAGTACACAAAGATCTTTGTGGTCCTGTTTGTTATTTTTTTAGAACCAAACTTGATCTCAACCACTATATTTAAATTTTCCAAAAATCCAATAGCCAATAGTGGTGAGGATTGGTCAACAAACAAGTAAAGGGTTGTTGGACCTTTACTTCTACCCTAATGGCTCTGTGAACCCAAGAGGGTGATCTTGAAAATGTTTATCTTGATACCCTTGTGCCATTTTATCATGCACATTGAAACAAACAAATAATTCTCATATACAAGCTTAAAAAATAGAATGTATTAAAGAAATTGGTTGCTTCTTAACAAAATTCTATATTCGAAGTATGAGAATGGTAAAACTCAACATAATTCTAACCCATTTTAAGAAATTGATTTAATAAATGATTTTCTGTTGAATTGACCAACTAAATGCAACCTAAATACTTTACTTAGATTTGTGCCTTATCCTTGAAACGAAGTCAATTCCAATACTCACATAGCTTAATAAAGATTTCATACATGACATTAATTAAGCTTTGAAAATACTACACTACAGTATTTCAACATTATATCTCGACCACCACTTCTTATCAAAATCCTAGCACTCAATTTAGCATTAACCAATAGTTTTACACAAGCATTTACATTAATTTTTTGAATTAACAAGCAAGAACAAAACCACACATCCACTAGAAATCAATTGAGACAAAAAATATAACCCTTGATTGTTTTATTCATAGCTTATGAAAAAAACATAAGAGAGACAATGGCTTCGAATTTGCACCATTCTATACTATATTTCCATTATTGTTATCAAAATCACACATGCATTCGTAGACTCAAACCTAAGACTTAACTCTAAAATTCTCATTATATCCTTTACAATGTTCTCTCTATGATCAATTAAAAAATTGTTGGAAATCATGTTAGTGTTCACATGTTTAATTATGTGTAACAAATATTATAATGAGGGTAGTTGTTTGTGATAATAATAATGTGAGTTGTTAATACAACTCATGTAGAGTATTGTAAGGATTTGAGTTGTTAAAACAACTCATTATATTTAGAAGAGTTGTTATAGGAGGTTTCCTATAAAATAGGATATTAGAATCCTATAAATATGTAATATGAATTGATTGAAAATAATTAGGAAGCACGTATTATTCTTGTGTTAAATCACTGTAGCCTCATTGATCTCTGCGCATATTTTCCAATTTGGTATCAGAGTGTAAGAGATCATGGGAGTAATGTTATTTTTGATAGAGATGAGTAGATATGTTGCTCTGAAAACTTTGAGTGATCCCAGTGGTCTCGTGATCATCAAGGTGATCTGAAGCAAATTCAAAAGTCTTAGAGCTATGCAGAGGTTGCTCTATTTTTCAAGCTTCTAATTCCCTGGATAATGGCAGATAAATTCATGTTTTGACATTTGAGAAAGCTCATGTACATATTCTCCTTGAGCGACATATAGCCTAGATCAAGTTCATTGTTGGCACAACATGGTTAATACATAATTAGATCATTTGCTGCTTTGCCCACTCATCAGCCTTTGGTGAGATTTATTGTTTCTGGCAACTCGTGCATTCCTGATTGACTAGTGTACTCCATTGTAGCATGAAGGATTGGAGGAGAGGGGTTTCCTTTATCACTTTCAGGAGAAGGCATTTTGAGATCAGAATTAGCTACATCAAGTTTGTCATTTCTATTTTTTGATTGGGCAAGTGTATTTCTAGCATCTTGTGGAATGCACCGACAATTTTTTAATCATGGTTTTGGCATGTATCTTGCCGACCAATGAGTTTCTTTGCTCGATCTTATTTTTAGTGTAGAAAGTGGGCATATGGTGCACAAAAGCGTTATTTCTCAGATCATTGTTAGTAGACCTGAATTGGAGAATTGCTTTGACCCAGTTGTTTTTTTCTACAAAATTGGTTTGCAGAAAGCCTTTAATTTGACTAGGTGTTTGAGGTGTTTCACCTTAGGGGTCAACGTTTGATGCAAGTGTCATCTCTTATTATGGCTCGTTGTCAAATTTGATTGACATGACTCTGATTTGCTACAGGAATTGGCATCCTTCTCATTGGCATCTAATTAGAACAAGTCATTCTATATGGACCGATTTCATTGGTGCAACAGAAGAGGAGTGGATTTGTATGGAGGTCTCATATTGACTATGATTTGGACTTCACTTCAATTCTCCAGTGATTTGCATTCATCGAGGGCTTTTTTTTTTGCATAGAGATATTTGTGTTAGAGTCGGTCAAGTCATTATTAGTTAGTAGTTTTGGTGTCTCCAAGTGTTAGTGAGTCATTTAAATTTGTGTTTTTTTAATATTTAGTTATGGTTGCTTTAATGTCTCCATATATTATTATCTCTTATAGAGATCTTTTTGTCAAAGTTAAGTTGTATTAACTTATTTAGAATAGGGGTCATATTGAGATATTATATGTCATAGTTTAAAATTCAAGTTTTATTATTTTAGAATTGGATCCATCTTTATAAGTTTTTAGTGTCATCAAGTCTATCAAAAATTTTAAAAAATTCACTTTTAATTGGAGTGCATGATCGGTGGTACCTAAAACCCCTTGAAAAAATTTTACATCATGGGGGGGAATATGTTTTTTTTTTCCTCATAATTGTTGGAATGAGCCTCAAAAGCCAAATTTGCTAAGTAAGTAGCAAATCAATTGGAGGTAGGAGGCAATGGAGGTTGGAGGAAAATTAGTGTCCTCTTGTCAGTCACCAACGATGAGGGCGCTCATCAGCTTTGGTGACATTTTATTTCCTTTTATGCAGCATGATATGATTTGTTACAAGTTGTGTGAATAAGTGGAAATTTCACATTGTGGGGGGGAATAATACATAATATTCCATTCCCAATTTATGATATGTATGTTGATTTCTATATAACTTCTTTGATGTAAAAGCATAGTGGCGAACAAAAGCACCAGAGTAAGTCAATTCATGAATCTTGAAAGGGTTTGTGGGAGGATCCAGAAAACCACATGATGTGGACAACTAATGGGTTCTTGTTCACGTCAAGGTTTGTGGTAAGCCTGTTTAAAACCATGGAAGGTGAGAGACTTTTGTTTGAATCAAGATCATGAGCCACAAGAGTTGGCATATTGCAGTTGGAAGTGCTAAGCTGGAGAATGTGGACATCATCGATATTGTAAATAGTTGTATAGGAGAGCAGCTGGCTATAGAGATCCTCTGACTGTCAGACTTCTTGGAAATATGTTCGACCGGTGATAAGTTCACTGGAGGTGAAAGCGGGATATGTTCTCGTATGTAGGTGATCATGTGTAGCAAGATCCAGATAGCAGTATGCAGACCTAAAAGTATGCATACACATACGATTCTATTTCAAAGTTGTGTGATGATCTTTCTCTCCATGTTCACACTAAGGGGGGGTGTTGGAAATCATGTTAGTGTTCACATGTTTAATTATGTGTAACAAATATTATAATGAGGGTAGTTGTTTGTGATAAATAATAATGTGAGTTGTTAATACAACTCACGTAGAGTATTGTAAGGATTTGAGTTGTTAAAACAACTCATTATATTTAGAAGAGTTGTTATAGGAGGTTTCCTATAAAATAGGATATTATAATCCTATAAATATGTAATATGAATTGATTGAAAATAATTAGGAAGCATGTATTATTCTTGTGTTAAATCACTATAGCCTCATTGATCTCTGCCCATATTTTCCAATTAAACAATGAACCTCTTTGTAACTAGCCCTAAATTCCCATTTATAGAAACCTGGGAGCAACAAGCTTCAGGACAAATTACAATTTTAGTCACATTTACATTTGACACTCGATTTCATTTTAATTCCAGAGATCCCCAAATGGTTATATTTGCACCCAGCAAAGAGGTGGGAAAGAAAAAAGACAAAAATCACATATCATTCATCGAAGAAGATTCACCTACCTTCCAAAAGGCATCAATCGTCATTATAATAGCACCAAAACCTCTCATCCACATCAGCTAAAAAAAATTCCTTGTCAGCACCAAAGACTAAAATTCATTCACTCATTGAAGATGACACACCTGCCATCGTGGTAGTGGTGTCACCAAAACAAAAACACCAAATCGGGAAATTAACTCTACAACTCTTCAAAATCAAAGTATGCATGCCCCCTTCATGATTTTGTTGAAACTGGAGAAGAGACCTCTCCATCATCAGAGACCTCTCGACTTGCTAGTGTGACAAGGTATTGGGCATAGTCTGGGTTTGTGTCTTCCTTATCACTCGAAGGGCCAACCCCACCTTCTATGGTTGCATAAGGCTTCCCCATATAAGAATCATAAGCCTTGTGGTACTTATTCTTCTTATTCCTCTTAAACTTAGCCAATTTACCTGACTTAGTTTCATCATTCTCAAAAAAAAATTCCCTCAAGGGAATAACACCAAGCTCACTCCAGTTATGAACAACAAACCTACTTCTTAGGTTGTAAGTGTTACTGGTCTCACCCCCTATGAATATGGCAAAATCCTTCTTAATTTTTTTTATCTTCACAAATATTTTGGACATATTATGGGCTCTCTTCTCACCCCTTTGGCTTTGCGGGATATCCTTTTGTACCTTGTTCTATTTTAGGTGTATCAATTAGAGGTTCAAGCATATTGATCCGTTTAGACCTCCTTATTGGTTGGGCAGACTCAGTGGGCTAGAACTCACTCATTCTCACAAAAGAACAAGGTTTATGCTTATGAATTTTTGAATACAGAGTAACCTTACAAGTTTGCAGGGCAAAGGCACCTCAAGACCACATACGAATCCTATCAACTTATTTGGATTCTACAAATAACTAAACCCATGCAAACCCCAGGTAATCAGAGCCCACAACAATTTCCCAGCAAACAAATGCATAGTCGATGCATAAAAATATGAATACCGACCTACCAAGGAAAACTATCCTCAATTCCTCTGCAATTACTTAGCAAGTCTCTTCACGCCATCTTCTCAAACATAGAAACAATTTCTTGGTTCCCGATGGTTGTAATTATGAAGTAAAACTATCATCATCTCCCATTATATTGAACAATCAGAGTGTGTCGACCATTAATGCTCAAAGAAGGCTCACGCGAGCAAGCTAATAATTAACTACTTGATTTTGAATCTCCGCCATTGATCACATGGTGAGATAAATAGACATATAATCTGAATCAAGGCAATTAATTTTGAAAAGGCTGACTGCATGCATCCACTACCTTTGTCCAGTTAGCAAAACCCATGTAGATAAGAATCCACTCTATTTGCACACTCTATCATCCACTTAGCATTAAAGAAAGCCTGTCGTGTCAATTTTCCCACTCGCCCATGAGAATTAACCAACTTGTAGATTTTACCAATGAGAAGATGGAGAGTGACAAATATTTGATCTCAAATTGTCAACTCATGCTTTCCTTAATGTAAACTACCAACCCGTGTGTACAATCTTTCATAGAATTGATGGCCAAGATCAAAAATCTTCATCATATCTCGAACACGTGTAGAAGAAATTAATTTTGATATCACAAAATTTATCTTTCATATCCTCATGGCAATATTTTGTTAATATTTCACCCTTACTAGTGTCCTTAATTCCCTTTAGATTGCTTCCATGTGGCACTCACCCGCTTCCCTATTGAGAGACAGGAAACATAGGTGGGCCCCCCATGGGATGGTGGGGAGTGGTCAGGATTGACCCACGTCACCCACCGTCAACCATTGATTTCTACTTGATAAAGAATTCACTACATTCAAAACTAGGTGGGTCCCTTCATCAAAGGGACAAATGTCTTTAGCCTGCTAGCTTGTGGAATTATTTTAAGGAAAAATAAAATTAGACTAGGTGGTGGGGAGTGGCCCTGATGAGGCCACATCACCAAACAACCATCGTTGATCTCATTAAAACACTACTCATTGAACTTTCAAGGTATTGGGCCCACCAATACAAAGGGCACATGGTGAGCACCCACCAGCCCGCTACATTATTTAAGTGAAAAATAGAGCAGATTGAGGGGATGGGTAACAACTAGGATCTACTTGCAGTAATCAAATGATCATCATGATCATTGGAAATTTCCACATGCAAAATGTTAGTTCTATAGAGGGGCCACTGCTAGGCATACGATAGATGGGGACATAAGGATTAAGGTCGAAACCTTAGGAAACCAATGGAAAATATTTAAAACCCGAACCTAAGGCCCCAAAAAAAATTTGAATGAATCATCAACCCACATTATTACAAGGAAGTACTCTTAATAAAGCAACAGGCAACGATCGAGATCATTAGGACTAAGGGGCTGATAATAAAATGAACTCGATGATATAAGACATGTCTTAAATGACCAGGAACTGACATTAGAGTAGATGTATGTATTCCCACATCTCTGAGAATCACCTGCAATGATAAACCTATCACACTATGAATAAATAAGCAAGATATTATTGCTCAATAACTCAAATCTGATAAAACATCAACTATACATTACATGAACAACTACCGCATTGAATATATTGTCGTAGAGAATGAATTTCAATTACAATGAATGAATCCTTATGAAAAGTATGAAACCTAACCCTAGATCAAGATTAGATTAGATCATGACAAGTGTCCTCATAAGAATGAATGAGACAACATGATCTAATATTAGAAGCTTTAATCATGCAAAAAACAACTAATTAATAAAAGCAAATAATAAAATAAAAGCACTCCTAAGTTTAGATTAAGTGTAATAAAGCATAAAGGGACCTAATTAATTAATGAATTAGGTGATGACTTTATTACTCTAACACCTCCCCTTAAGATGAACTAGGGAGAAACAAAACTATGATAAAGAAATACATGAATGGATGCATGAATGGGTCCCGCCCTAATGGCTGATGAGGTACCCATGTACAACAAGCTAATATCCCATAAAAGAGGAGAAAGGGAAAAAAGCTCATGGGAATAAAAATCCCCTCCAAAAGAGAGAAAATAAAAGAAAATAATGTAATGCACTAATGAGAGTGAGAGAAGGATAGAAGGAGGATTACATGATACCCCCTAAAGGCAACTTCTATCTCATCAATACATATACAAGAATCTCCATAGGAGAAAGAATAGGAAACTAGAAGGCCCCCCCATAATGAAGAAACTCATGTCGCAATGGTGTAAGATCGATGTAGGATTTAAAAATTGATCTAAGAATGGAAAAAAAAAAAATCTCCCCTTCAGAAGAAACAAATCCAAAGGACAATGTTGAAGAACCTCAGTGTAGAGTGAAGGACCAAGAAGCTTGAAGATGGATGCCCTAAAAGGATGTTGTTGAATCTTTGTATTTCAACCAAGATAAATGATGCAAAGACCAAAAAAATCTAAAGACTCCTAAAATGCAACCTATGAAGGCACGAATGATGGTGGGAAATGACTGGTATGAATAACTACAATGTGTGACTCAGAAAATAGTTGTGTAATATCTAGAAAGTAGTCATCTGACAATACAGAAAATGAATGACTAATTTCCTGCTCAATAGGTATGATCTCTAAATAAGCAAGAGGTGGAGAAAGAAGCTCTAAAGGAGTCTTAGGAAGTGTGGTGGATGAATGCATGCACAAGTTCAAATGACCAAACTTCTTCTCCATATGTACTCTCGATGGTGGAGAATGAATATCAGGTATAGATAATGGTGGATCCTCAGATGCAAAATGAGAAAAGGCATAAAGACTGGAAGCATGATCAATAGTGCCAACTACCACAATCTTCCTAGTGTGCAAATCCCTAAGGAGAACTGAGTCAAGAGAAAACTCCACTGTCTTCCCTAATTCACTGTGAGTAATCTGATAGACGAAGAGGAGGTTGGTTGATAAATATGAAATAGATAGTACCTTGTGAAAGATACCATCATCAATGGAAATTGTACCCTTCCCACTAACACTGACATATGTTTTGTTACCTAGTAAAATGTGTGGTGTGGTGCTTACACCAAATGTAGAAAACATATCATGTGAAGATGCCATATTATAGGAAGCTCTTGAATCAAGCAACCATCTGTTTGACTGAAGACCTGTGGATGCATGTAAGGCATGTCCTTTTATCTTATTGGATCCATTAGCAATACCTGTTATACTTGTATGTGTAGATGGTGATGGTGATGGTGATGCAGAAGAAGGTGATGGACCGCGAGACATAGAAGATGGAAACTATATATGGTTTTGTTGTACAAGATGTGTCAAATGATCAATTTTCTTAGCATAACAGTGATGCTCATCATGTCCCTTCTTCTGCCAATAAGCACAAGTCGGTCTCTCCTTCCTAGATGATCCCCCTTTGGAAGAGGGTGAGTACTTAGAAGATGCATGTGAAGATTATTCTTTTGCTTGCCCATGTTTTTTTTTTCTGTTTCTTTTCTTTGCTAGGTGAAGCCTTCTCCTTAGGACTCTGAATGGAAACTAGAGCCTGTGAACTGGAAGACTTTAGAGTACCCATCTAAACCAATTTTGCTTGCTCTCGAGTGAGAGAAGAAGCAAAATCATCAAGTAGAGGCATGGTAAATCTCGTTCCAAGTGCATCTCATGTAGCATAGAAAGTAGAAACAAATACTGAATAATCAAGGCCCAACTTGGCAAGGATGGAAAGAATCAACTGTGAATCCTGCTTAGTAGTACCACACTGTGACAACTGCAATCTGAGAGACTTAAGTTTTGTGAAAAATTCTTGGATGGTGCTAAAATCTCTAGGATTCATACCTATAAGCTCATTCTCCAACTAAAAACCCCTCAAAGAATCTTGCTTACCAAACAAGGACTCCAATTGGGTTCAAATCTGGTTAGGTGTAGTGCAAGATTCAATGTGAAATAAGAGATCAGAAGACATTGACATGCATAATGTTCCAAAAGCTTCATCACATATGTTAATCCATTTTCTCTTCTCTTCTACTAATGTTGGTTCAACCTTTGTACACATGGTTACTATTGACAACCCCAGTTTCTTTAAACTGATCTCTATGTTTTTCTCCCACTCATAATAGTTGTATGGTGTAAGGAGAATGTTTTGAGGTTTTTCCATATTTTGAAATTCAATGACACAGTAATGGGATGAAAATATAGCAATATATAACTCACAATGCAAAAATTATCTTCTTTGTATTGAAAATTTTGATCCTTTGTGCACCTTTCCCAAGAAATACACCAAAAAAGGAAAATCTGACTTCTAATATAGAAATAAAATACTTGTTCAATATTCTAGAAAAATGTATCATAGATCTTGATACAGCACTGGAAGAGCTTTCCAATGCCTATTTGTTTTTGAAAAACGGAGACCGTATGCAAAAGATATGCCCCCGAAAGTGTGAAAACTATGATCTAACTTTGACTGGAAAAACATGTAGAAAAGCAGAAAAAACTAGAAAAAAAACACCTGCACCACTGGATCAGGTTTGGAACCAGATTTCTAGCGATATTTTTTTTTCGAAAAATCGAGTGTGTATGCAAAAGTTATGGCCAAAATACCAAAACTGCCCCAAAAGGGTTTGGGGGAAAGCTTGGCAGTTAGACTAACCACTAGCATTTACCGCTAGTAGTTTACTGACGGCAGCGCCCATTTAACATTGTTTTTAAAAAAAAATCTCTAATTGTGTGTTGTACCAGGCCGTATGACCCAGAAATGAAAAAAAATTGCCTCCCAGAGTCACTGTGTCCGATTTTGACGATTTGACAGTCAATTTTGGGGTTTTTGGGTGCTTTGAACGTGATGGTGAAGTCCATTTGGGCTCAAAACGCTCCAAAATTGCAGGTATACTCTAGATCTGGAAAGCCTCACAAATCTGACAAACAAAGGCCTTTTTTGACAAAATGAAAGGAAAACTTGACTATTCTGGTAGCTCTCGATTCAATGGAATGCTCAAAATTTGACCACAGATTACAGATATTAATGCATGAGTTGATTTCTTCAAAAAAAAAGAACAAGGCAGCTACAGATCTGGTGCTTTGATACCATGTTAGAGTAGATGTATGTACTCCCACAACTCCAAGAATTACCTGCAATGATAAACCTATCACACTATGAAGAAATAAGCAAGATATATTGCTCAACAACTCGAATCTGATAAAACATGAAATATACATTATGTGAACAACTCCCACATTGAATATGATGTCGTAGAGAATGAATTTCAATTACAATGAACGAATCCTTATGAAAAGGATGAAACCTAACCCTAGATCAAGATAAGATTAGATCATGACAAGTGTCCTCATAAGAATGAATGAGACAAAATGATCTAATATTAGAAGCTTTAATCATACAAAAAACAACTAATTAATAAAAGCTAATAATAAAGTAAAATCACTCCTAAGTTTATCTTAAGTGTAATAAAGCATAAAGGGACCTAATTAATTAATGATTAATTAATCAGTTAGGTGATGACTTTATTACTCTAACATGCAAAATGTTAGTTCTAGAGAGGGGCCACTGCTAGGCATACAATAGATGGGGACATAAGGATTAAGGCCGAAACCTTAAGAAACCAATGGAAAATGTTTAAAACCCGAACCTAAGGTCCCGAAAAATATTTAAATGAATCATCAACCCACATTAGTAGATGGAAGTATTTTTAATAAAGCAACAGGAAATGATCGGGATCTTTAGGACTCAGGGGCCGGTAATAAAATGAGCTCGATGATATAAGACGTGTCTTAAATGAGCAGGAACTGACGAAAAGAGGTCAATGAAAAATATATTATTTGCAAAGGTCATCAAACTTAAGGTTTTTTAGGAAGGGTTTTAGCAATACAAACCCTAAGGCATGATAGTGGACAAAACCCTAAGCCTAGAGACATGAAAATAACCAAATTTTATAGAATTTTGAGATGGAACACAAAGCATTTTGAGGGGTTCCATCAGTGGCTCCTTTTGGGGACATTTATTCTTCCAAAATAGAGCGAGATCCAAGAATCTCAGGTTGAAGAAGACCAATCACAAAGGACAAAAACCAGGACCTACCTGGACAAGGAAAGAAGACTAGACCAAAGAAAATCGACATATATACAAAAATTTACAAGGTTTTACAATATGCTCGAAACTTCAAATTTTCTCAAAATCCTTTTCTAATGTTTAGGATTTTAACCTACATCTTCAATTTAATGGGATTCAACTTCAATTGGTGGCCCCAAGCCCCCAAAACTTAGAACCATCCTTTACCTCTATCAAAAAATTTATTTTATGTTGTCTACATTGGGCCGAATCTAAAAACACTAGCATGAATTTCTCACCAACTAACCCTGTTGTTGTAATTTCCATTACCCATCATTACCATGTGTCTGAACTTTCCATTATTGTCATAAATTCTAACCATTTAAAATCTGCAATCATGTATTAACTAAAATCCATAATCATTTTGATACTCTACCACATTCAGCACACCACCCTGTTTCACCATATGTTTATCCAATTGAACAAAGAAACTGAAACACTCATAATTCACTTGATTACTAAGGTCATAAAAGCTAACATCAAAATCATTTTACACATCAAACTAAAAACCTTCATAAACACTTTTTCAAGACTCCCATCCAGAAACATACATCCTAACCTTTTGGAGTCACATTACAATTCCACTTCAAATATCTCATAATTAATAGAGAGCTCATATAAAACCTTGGGATCATTCTTTGGTTTATGTCCCTTGCTAGAGAAACATATATTTTGTGTGATGAACAAGAAATCTTCATACACAAGAATATTTTCAAATCGGTGTTCACATTCATCTGAGCATTGTGAACTAGCCATACTATCACATGCTCTGCCATCTTGGAAAGGTGACTCATCAACACCCATGGTATCTTTTCTCTTATTTAGATCAAGTTCATTACTATAAATATCACCACTAATAACATCCCATGCATCAAAGAACATTTCCACTTCAAGATCATTAATATAGTCTAGTCCATTCTTCAAATCATTACCCAACTCAATGCAAAATGTTTCAAAGGATGGCTCAAATAACTCAGAATTAATAGGATCAGCAACAAGGCACTCATGTAACTCATCAATTGATAAGTATGTTTCCTCAAATGTGAAAGGTTCATCACAATTTTAATGTTGTTCATTAACAATCGAACAAGCTTCTTCATCAATGCATTCCTTGTTGAAAATAATCATGTCTATTTTTGCTATAAAATTTGCATATTCCATCTTTGCTTCACATAGACACTTAGGAGCAACTAGAACATGAACCTATTGGCCACCACCATAGTTTTCATAATTTTTTAATATTGTGCATAGTGTCAAGATACTGAACACATACATTCTTGTCTTCAAACTCGTCATCATTCATAAAGCTAGCACACTCAATTCCTGATATAATTGGATTGCATTCCTAGTATCCCTCATGTGGGATTTGTTCAATCACTTGTGAGGGGAAAACCTCATGAGCATTAATATTATTACATCCTTCATGCAAAGAAAATGCCTCTAGATCATCCTCATAAAAAGATTCATACTCCTTAGAAAAATAATCAAAAACCTCATTTTTCCTATGATCATCATCACAAGGAGGTTCATCATCACATGAACTATGCTCAAAGTATTCAGAGTGAATGCTTAATCTCTTATCTTTAATATCTAGATTACCAGTTTGTAATTAGACATCAAAAATACTTACAAATGCATCTTCTTCCTTGTCACTAATGTACTAATTTGCACATAGGTTGCTTGTGGATTGGTTATAATCACTGTCCTCACCCATACCACAAGTTGGATGTCTATTATCTAATACACCTTTTTCACTTAGTTGTGTTGCCTTATGATTTTCTTCAATAGGACAGCCATCCTTGACACTTTGGGATATCATACTTTATGCATAATCACACTTGGCTTCCTTAACAATCCTTATCCAATCAAGTATTTGATCAAAACCATGAGTCTTCAAATCCTTTGGCAAGGTACTCAGTCCTGGCTCAAAAAATTCACAAAACAAGTCAATGCACATTCTAAAATTCTTGGGGATTTCCAACAAGGCATCCAAAAAAATTTATAAACAGTTCATATGGTGATTCTCCCTCATATATTTTCATGCTTGACAACCTTTGAAACAAAGGCATTTGATCATCATTAATTAAAACTTGTTGATGTTCAACTAGGAATTCACCACTGATTACACTAGGTAATGATGGATGATCAAAATATTAGAAGAACCATCATCATCATGATCACTTTTGTTGCCAGACCTATTCACATGGGGTGTACTAAAATGACCTACACTTGCAGCCATATTACCCTTCATCATTGAATATTTGAAGTTGTTTTCAATATCCACAACAATTTGACACACATGATGCAATATTATGGGCTCCTTATCTCTTAACAAATAAATCATTTCCTCATCAAATGCACCCAAATATACAACCAAACACTCTACATCACTTGGTATCATATTTTCAAGGATATCCCTTACTTCCTTTGCAAATCTGAGATTGAAAGCTAAGACCAACTCATCTTCTTCTTTTTGAATTTCCATGAGTTTTTTCCTTACTAAACTTGGATTAGTTCTTTCACCAAACTGTTCTATAAATGCTACCATGAACTCATTCCATGAATAGATATAATAGACTATAAAATACGAAAACCAATCTCTAGCATCCTCCTTTACATATTGGACAAGGAATTTTATGACAACATCTTCATGACTTATCTCATAATCTCCCATCAAATCCATAAATGTATGCAAAATGATTATAAGCTAATTTTGAACCTTGCCCTACAAATTTTGGAAAATTCTCCCTAACATAATTAGGAATGAGGTTTGGGAAACCCTGAATACCTTCAAAATTTAATGGTCTAAACCTTCCAATAGAGAAATTTCTTTGAGGGCCTGGCATGGGCTGAATAGGGGAACGATACATTTTCTTGCACCCCTTTACCAACCTCAAACATCAAATCTACAATTAATCATTTACTACCCTATTTCTTGATTTCACCATGACCTTAAAATGCATAACTCCAATGCATTTATTCCTAAGCTCTTTCTAATGGGAAAATTTCAATAACAAGCATACTTCTTTAACATAATATAGAAAATTTAAATTATACCTTAGAAGTATGTAAAACCATCACTACCATTCCCTTTATTTGTGCTTAATTCACTTAATAGGGAACCAAAAATTCTCCAAATCATTCAATATGGTTTTCACACAAATTTATCCTTCTTGAAAACCAAAACAAGGGAAATACCTAGATATGTTGCAGCCACTGTAAATTCTTCCTTCTGATTGGAAAACTTTATAAATCTAAATCTATTATCACAATTTCATCAGGTTCTTTGCATAGAGTTGTCACCTCCTTTTGTAGAGGAATGAATCTTCAACAATATGAATTTTTTTCATAGGTTAATTTCAATTTGGGTTTTCTTCATTAGCATAATCATGCATAAATTAATTTCTATTCATTGCAACACAACCCTTTCCAATTTTAAAACATTCAGTATCTGAACCAGATGTTTAGATTTAGCAAATTCCTTGACTCTCTCAAGGCAGTATTGAAGCCTTTTGACTTCTTCTTTCTAGCTTTCCATTAGGGTGATTCATCATGTGAGCTCAAGTCCACTTCACCTTTTCTCAACAATTTGTCACTCTACCTTTTATGGATTTTCTCAAATCATGCACACTATTGTAGAGATATCAGAGTTGCCACCCACATTTAGTGACAAACTATGAAAATATTCATGAAATTATGGTAGATCCTTAACAAAATTTGCAAGTTCAAAAATAACATAGAAAACCCTAAGCAACATAACTAAGAATTGACCCACTGATAGTAAAAGAAATACTTATGGATGAGCTCAAATTTTGCAAAATTCTTGACTCTAACCATACCAAGTCTAACCAAGAGACGTTGGAGTGGCAATGTCCCTAGTAGAGTTGCCAATCTGATGGTTATTTTTTTAGAACCAAACTTGATCTCAACCATTATCTATGAATTTTCTAAAAATCCAATAGTCAATAATAGTGAGGATTGGCCAACGAACAAGTAAAGGGTTGTTGGAATTTTACTTCTACACTTATGGCTCTATGAAACCTAGGAGGGTGATCCTAGAAATGTTTATATGATACTCTTGTGCCATTTTATCATGAACATTGAAACAAATAGATAATTCTCATATAAGAGCTCAACAAATAGAATGTATCAAAGAAGTTGGTTCCTTCTTAACAACATTCTATATTCAGAGCATGAGAATGGTAAAACTCAACACAATTCTAACCCATTTTAAGAAATTGATTTAATAAATGATTTGGTGTTGAATTGACCAATTAAATGCAACATGAATACTTTACTTAGATCAATGCCTTATCCTTGGAATGGAGTCAATTCTAATACTCACATAGCCTGATAACAATTTCATGCATGACATTAATTAAGCTTTGAAGATATTACATTACATTATTTCAACATTATATCTTGACCACCACTTCTTATCAAAATCCTAGCACTCAATTTAACATAAACCATCAGTTTTATTCAAGCACTTACATTAATTCTTTGAATTGACAAGCAAGAACAAAATCGCACATCCACTAGAAATCAATGGAAAAAAATAAGATAACCCTTGATTTTTTTATTCATAGCTTATGAAACAAATACATAGGAGAGACAATGGCTTCGAATTTGCACCATTCTATTATACATTGTCAGTATTGTTATCAAAATCACATATGCATTAGCAGACTTGAACCTAAGACTTAACTCTAAAATGCTTCTTTACAATGTTCTCTCTATGATCAATTACAAAACAACAAACCTCTTTGTAATTGGCCCTAAATTCACATTTATAGAAACCTGGGAGAAACAAGCTTCAGGACAAATTACAATTTCAGTCACATTTACATTTGACACTCAATTTAATTTTAATTTCGTAGATCCTCGGACGGTTATATTTGCACCTAGCAAAGCGGTGGGAAAGAAAAAAGACAAAAATCCCATATCATTCGTCAAAGAAGATTCACTTGCCTTCCAAAAGGTATCATTCGTCACTATAACAGTACCAGAACCTCTCATCCACGTCAACCAAAGAAAATTTACTCATCAGCACCAAAGACTAAAATTCATTCACTCATTGGAGATGACATGCCTGTTGTCATGGTAGCAGTGTCATCAAAAATAAAAACACCGAACCAAGACATTAACTCTACAACTCTTCAGAATCAGAGTATGCATGTCCCCTTCATGATGTTGTTGAAATTGGAGAAGCTACCTCTCCATCATCAGAGTCCTCTCGACCTACCACTATGAAAAGGTACTGGGCATAGTCTGGGTCAATGTTTGCCTTATCGTTCAAAGGGCCAACCCCATCTTCCATGGTAGCATCAAGCTTCCCCATATAAGAATCATAAGCCTTGTGGTACTTATTCTTCTTCTTCTTCCTCCTCTTAAACGTCCAATTTACCTGACTTAGTTTCCTCCTTCTCAAAAAGTTGTTCCGTCAAGGGCACAACACCAAGCTCACTCTGATTATGAACAACAACCCTATTTCTCAAGTTGTAAGTGTTACTTGTCTCACCCCCCATGAATATAGAAAAACCCTTCTTAACTATTTTTGGCTTTGCAGATTTTTTGGACATATTATGGGCTCTCTTCTCGCCCCTTTCTCTTTTTGGGAGATCCTGGTGTACCTTGTTCTATTTCAGGTGTATCAACCTAAGGTTCAATCATATTGATCCTTTTGGACCTCCTTACTGGTTGGGCAGACTCACTGGGTTGGAACTCACTCATTCTCACACAAGAACAAAGATGAAGCTTATTAATTTTTGAATACAGAGTGACCTTACAAGTTTGTAGGGAAAAGGCGCTTCAAGACCATGTATGAATCCTATCAACTTATTTGAATAATGTAAATAACTAAACCCATGTAAACCCCAAGTAACCAGAGCCCACAACAATTTCCTAGACAAGCAAAAAAATGCACAGTCAATGCATAAAAATATGAATACCGACTTACTAGGGAAAACTATCCTCAACACCTCTGCAATTACTTAGGAAGTCTCTTCATTCTATCTTCTCAAACATTGAAAAAAAATTTGATTCTTGATGATTGCAATTGTGAAGTAAAATTACCATCAACTCCAATTATATTGAACAATCAGAGTGTGTCGACCATTAATGCTCAAAGAAGGCTCACATGAGCAAGCTGACAAACAACTACTTGATTTTGAATCTCCACCGTTGATCACACGGTGAGATAAATCGACATAATAATTTGAATCAAGGAAATTAATTTTGAAAAGGTTGACTGCATGCATCTGGTGCCTTTGTCCAGTTAGAAAAACCCATGTGGATAAGCATCCACTCTATGCACACACTCCATCATCCACTTAGCATTAAAGAATTCCTATCATGTCAATTTTCTCGCTCACCCATGAGAGTTAACCCACTCGCAGCATTTATCAATGGGAAGATGGGGAGTGGCCAAGATTTGATCTCAAACCATCAACTCATGATTTCCTTAATGCAAACCACCAACCTGCATGTACAATCCTCTAAAAAACTAACGGCCAAGATCAAAAAATCTTCAACATATCTCAAACATCTGCAGAAGAAATTAATTCTAATGCACAATTTATCCTTGTGGCAATATTTTGTTAATATTTCACCCTTACTAGTGTCCTTCTTTCCCTTTAGATTGCTTCCACGTGGCGCTCACCCACTTCCCCATTAAGAGATAGGAAACATAGGTGGGGCCCCCACGGGATGGCGGGGAGTGGTCAAGATTGACCCACGTCACCCACCATCAATCGTTGTTTTTTGCTTGATAAAGTGTTCGCTGCATTCAAAACCAGGTGGGTCCCTCCAACAAAGGGAAAGATGTCTTTAGCCCACTAGCCTGTGGCATTATTTTAAGGAAAAATAAATTTAGATGGGGTGGTAGGGAGCGGCTCTAATGAAGCCACATCACTAAAAAACCATCGTTGATCTAATTAAAACACCACCCGCTAACCTTTCAAGGTGTTTGTCCCACCAATACAGAGCGCATATGGTGAGCGCTCACCAGCCCGTTGGATTATTTAAGTGAAAAATAGAGCGGGGCAAGGGGACAGGGCATGGCTAGGATCTTCTTACAATAATTGAACGGTCATCATAATCATTAGAAATATGCACATGTCAAATGTTAGTTCTAAAGAGGGGCCACTACTAGGCATACGATAGACATGGATACAAGGATTAAGGTTGAAACCTTAGGTAACCAATGGAAAATATTTAAAACCCGAACCTAAGGCCCTGATAAACATTTGAATGAATCATCAACCTACATTAGTACAAGGAAGTATTCTTAATAAAGCAACGAGAAATAGCTGGGATCATTAGAACTTAGGGGCCAGTAATAAAATGGACTCAATGACATAAGACGTGTCTTGAATGACCAAGAACTGACAACAAGAGGTCAATGATGAAACATATTATTTGAAAAGGTCATTAGACTCAAGGGTTTTTAGGAACGTTTTTAGCAATATAAACCCTAAGGCATGATAGTGGAAAAAACCCTAATCCCAAAGACATGAAAATAACCAATTTTTACAAAATTTTGAGATGGAATGCAGAGCATTTTTAGGGGTTCCATCAAGTCTTACAAGGATGAGAAGTCTGTGTAAGGTGACAGGTACTTTATGCTTTTGATTGGTGATTATTCTAGAATGACATGGGTCACTTTTTTTAGAGAGAAATTTGATGCATTAAATAAATTCAAGGCATTTAAAACTATGGTTGAGAATGAAATAGATTTGATAATTAAATGTTTGAGGTCTGATAGAGATCGTGAATTCACCTCCAATGATTTTAACATGTTTTGTGAAGTTCATGGAATAAAGAGGCATTATTTTTCCCCTAGAACTCCTCAGTAGAATGGAGATGTTGAAAGAAAAAATAGAACTATTCAAGAAACCACAAGGACTATGATGAAAGAGGAAAATCCAATAGAATTCTACTAGAAAGAAGCTATTCATAATAATGTTTACATACTTAATAGATTTTAAGCTAAAGCTAATAGCACAAAGACTCCTTATGAGCTATGGTATGGAAGGATTCCTATTGTGAAGTAAATTAGAGAATTTGGAAGAAAATGTTACATCAAAAGAGAAGAATAAAACTTAGAAAAAATTGATGCAAGGTCTGATGAAGGTATCTTCCTTGGATATTCTAATAAAATCAAATTCTATATATGTTATGAAAAAAGGCTAAGAAATATAATTAAAAGTGCAAATGTTAAAATTGATGAAAACTTGCAGAATTCTATTGCAGTAGATGAATATGTGTCGGATGAACCCGATGTAGAGAAGAAGAAAAATCTAATGGACAAGAAGTGAAAAATGAAGAGCAAGACATTCCAAAGAAGACCCCTAAAACCCCTACGTATGTGCAAAAGAATCATTCTGAAGATCAAATTATTGGAGACAAAAGGAAAGGTGTATTAACAAGAAGCAAAGTTGTTGAAGTTGAGGTAAATTTGTGTTTACTTTCTAAAGTTGAACCTAAAACAGTGAGTGAAGCATGCAAATATGAACATTGGATGAAGCCAATGGAAGAAGAACTTATGTAGATAGAGAAGAATCATACTTGGGAATTGGTCCCTAGACGAGAAAATAAGAACATAATTGGAATTAAATGGGTATTCAGGAACAAGATAAATGAGAATGGAGAAATAGTAAGAGATAAGGCAAGACTTGTGTGTATGGGTTACTCACAAGTGGAAGGTATAGACTTTGAGGAGAATTTTTCTCCTGTGGCTAGGATGGAAGCTATCAAATTTTTTTTGGAATTTGTAGCACATAAAGACTCTAAGGTTTATCAGATGGATGTGAAGTATGAATTTTTGAATGGTGAATTGGAAGAAGAGGTTTACATGGAGCAACCAAAAGGATTTTAGTTGTTAGATCAAACAGATATGGTATGTAAGTTGAAGAAGGCACCATATGGATTGAAGCAAGCTCCCAGAGATTGGTATGCAAGATTGGACAAATATTTATTACAAAAAGGATTCAATAAGGGCACCGCAGATAGCAATCTTTACTTTAAAATTGAGGAAGACAAAATCTTGATAGTATTTGTATATTTGGATGATATTATCTTTGGTGGAAATGAGGCTATGTGTAAGAAGCTCGTAGAGGAAATGCAGAAAGAGTTTGAGATGTAAATGTTTGGGGAGATGAATTTATTTCTTGGGCTATGTTAAGACTAAAAAACTTAGTCTCAATTTCCTACAAAAAAACTATTTCCCCATCAAATACCCTTTCACCTAGCATGTCATTTAAAACTTTATCATTCAAAATACTCCATTTATCCACCCTCTAGTCATCACCTTAATAAATTTGCATGCATCATCCTAACCGGATAAGAACAAATTCATATCGATGAGACTACATTATATCAACAAAAGTCATTTTAAAGTCCCTTCGAAGGAACGATGGAGAAAGACAATATGAACATTATCGAAGAGAGTATATCATGTCGGGGTAACTTGTTTTAGTGTTCCTTCAACAATCCAATTGAAATCTTATTGAAGACACCTTGGCATATCAGAGGGTAACATTTTGGGGTCTCTTCGATAACCTGACATAAATTGCCAAAGAATATAATATTTTCAATTGTACTATTACTCCAGAAAGACTCACTGAGTAATTACACCTCAGCATTCAGGAAATAGAAAAACATCTCTCAAAAATGACACACCAATATATTAGAGTCACAATGAAAAGTTGAAGGAACAAAGCTAGGCTTGTACACATGAAGAGTCGAAGAGACTTTTGAATATCAGGGTGAGTAGTTTATGGGTCTCCACGATATGATGTAAGTGGAAAAATTTATCGAAGAGAAAGATATATATCGAAGGGATAAGGGAATTTGTCTCTTCAATGAAATAATAGCATTTATTATAAGGGAATAGAAGAACATCAAGAGGGATTGAAAGGACTTCAGAATATTAGAGTAAAGTGGTTCATAGTCTCTCCAAAAAACAAAAAATAAAGAGGACATCGAGGGAAAGAATGTATATCAGTGATAGCCAAATAGCAGTCCACTCGACAACCCTAAAACCAAACAAGAAAAAACCCAAGAAAAGGACTCCATCAAAGGGAAGAATGCATATCGACAGAACAAGGATAGCGGTCCCTCCGATAAAACGATAACACTTGTGCTTCATTTTTAATGATACAAAAGCAAAGGATCAAAATATCGAAGCGATAAAATAATCTCAAAGAAACTACTTGCAAGAAAGGGTTTGGGAGGACATTGTGATATCAAAATCAAGCCATATGGAGTCCCTTCAAAATCTCAAAAGGGAGAACGAATATGCCATCAAAAGGGTATCAGAGGAAAAGAGAAATATCGGTGAGAGAAAAACATTTTCCTCTCGATGTAGCAAAAACATTGACAAGACAGTGGCATGACGAAGAGACAATTTGGTGACGATGATGTTAAAATCGATGACTTGTATTCAAAAATAATTAATTACACTCTCAATGATATGAAAGTACCATCAAATGAAATTAATGAACTAGAGTCGAAGGCATTAAAAATTGAATGATGAAATCATTTCGAAATCATTAAGCAACCAGAGATAAAGGAAACAAAGTATAGCAGTGGACGGTGACACTAGGACTAGGAAAAGCATTTTTTATCCAACTAAGTACCTATAGTAACAAAAAAAGTATCATTTTTCCTTACTTGATTTGGGAAAAAATGATCATTGAATTAACCTAATTTTACATAGGTTTAATGTTGTAATGTGTTGTAACACATTCACATTGATCTTGGGCCCCCTTTTAATAAAATGTACTTAATGTGTACCTTATTTTAGTGTTGTAACACACTTTCACACTTATCTAGGGTCCTCTTAATTAATTGTGGTTAATTAGAGTTAATTAGCCCCTTTAATTCAAATTTAAGCCTTATTTATGACACTAACCGAAGATCTATCTTTTCACCCATAATTAAAATTACATAACATTTAATTGGGAAAAATCAAGGTCCTAGAAATTGGTTCTAGGACCCATTCGCTCTAGGTGGTGAATGGGTCCTCCCTCTGTAGGACCCCCCTTTATCAACATATTTCAAATAGGTTTTAGTGTCCTTTCATTCCCCAAAGGAAAGGTCCTATAAAACAGTGCCAACACCCATTCACCCTAGGTGGTGAATGGGTCCTCCCTTAATGAGGACCCCCTTTTTCAATTTCATTCTTCATGGCCACTACATGTTAGATTGTATATTTTCATTACAAGACAACATCCAAGGTATCTACATCTGCATATTTCATGTTTCATGCTTCAATTACATCATTTCATCATTTGGTTTAATTACCTACCAGGGGTTTGACTTAGGCAAACCCCTATTCACTAAAAAACAAGTTTTTCTTCTCTTGAGTGTGTGTTTGTATATTTATAGGTTGAAGATCACATGGAGAAGAAGTTTAGAGAAAAGTTGTGAAAATTGTCAAGTTGCAAGATTGACCTTCAAAGTGCAAGAACAAATAATTGAAGCTACAGAATTAAGTACAATTTTTCGGGAGTTGACAACCGAGAATCCAAGAGTGGAGACACCAAGAAAAATAACACAGATCTCAGTTTTAGAAACCCTAACAAAGACCCATTCGCCATTGAAGGAGAATGAATCCTTTGTGCCCTAAAAATAGGCTTCTTACAACAAGGTACACACCCCTTTGAGCTCTAAAAACTCCCCTCATAGTTGCTATAATAGTTAGGGTCAATTTCTGATTGCTATTTACATCATTTGGCCCTCATAATTGCATAGATTATAGTGATTGTGTGTGGATAAATTCTAGTGGTTTATCTTGATCTTGATAAGCCCTAATTTTTCCACCTCATCATTAATGGTTAACGCAACATATTGAACATTGCAATTTTCTGATTTTTGAAGTCTTTGCTTCTTAGATTAGGTCTTGCATTCATTTTCATCTCATTTTCATTGAATTAAGATCTCATTTAGGGTTTATTGCATTGTATTCAAAATTGCATCTCATTTAGGATTTAGATTTGCATTATTTTGTATCTCTCTAAATTTGAAAAATACAAAAACAAATTGATCATTGTGCATATCATTTAGATCTCATTTACTCGCATTTTAAAATCAAAGAAAAATTGCATTTCAACATAGCTCCTTGCATTCATCTTTTCATTGCATTTTCATATTGCATTTTTGGAAAATATGGAACTGAAATTCACTGTCTCAAACCTAGAACTGAAAGAAATTACTAAAATCTTGCAAATCATTCAAAAACAATTTAAAAATACCTAACTAGGACCCATTTTCCTTTACTGGTGAATCATTCCCTAGACGAGTCCAACCTGAAACTTTTGGCATCTAAAAAGGCATTAAAAATCACCTTGAAATCTATAGAAACATCTCAAAAAAACTTAACTAGGACCCATTCGCCCTTACTAGTGAATGAGTCCTTGTTAATGACTGATCTACATTTTTTGGAAATTAAAATCTCAATTTTAGGCTTTTGTTTTTTGTTGTTACTTTCTTGTTTTAGTTTCTTGATTTTTTTGTTTCATCAAATTCATTGCATTTAGCTTAAATTGCTTCATTTTAGTGCATTGTTAAAATTCAAAATTACATTCAAATATTTCATTTCCCGCTTATTGCATTGTGTAATCAGTAATCTAAAAATTGCATTTCATTCTAAGTTGCATTGCCTCTTTACATTTAGGGTTTGCACACTAGGGATGTAAAACTTGCATGAGATTTATAACTTGGTGTCTTATTCACAATACTATTATAATATATAGTTTGAGGCTCATGTCATCTCACAATATCTCACTCATCATGGATCTTGGGTTTTTTGACTCTCTTTCTGATAGTGTTATTAATCAACCCTCCATGGCTCAAGATTTGTATACTTCCCTTCAAATCTCACCGGATGACCTAAAAAAACTAGATGAAACATTTGAAAACTTACAAGCCCATATCCTTAGTGAGTGCATAGACATTAGCTTGGTTCCCATTATACAAAACCTAAGGAAAGTGCTTAAAATTGGAAATAGAACACAAATTTTCTATAGTCTTATTCATTTCATTCATAACTATTGGAACAAGCAAAACAAAATTGATATATATGCCACAGTGAATCCTCCTAGTGAAACTAAGAACAATGTTAACATGGATGATGATCATATGAAACCACATCCCATAGATAAAGTGATAGCATTTAGAAAATCTAAACCTCATAAGGGCTCAACTAAAAAGACTCTTGACATTGCTTTCTCACAAAATAACATACTTAAACGTGCTTTTGATGGTCCTCTTTACATAGTTGGTTGAATCAATGATAAGCCCACTAATGGGATATTGATTGATCCAATCTGTGGAGAGAATGTGATAACTGAAGAATTATTATATGTGCATGAATTGTATCAAGATACATATGACATACTAAAAGCATGGATCAAGATGCATGGACCGAAAACATTAACTATCTCATTTTCTATCATTCCACAATCAAACCAATTTTGTGTGAAGCTAGGCTATCCATGGCTTCTCTCCATGAATTTTGTCCCTTCGATTGTGCATAAATGTATAAATTTTCCATTTGGAAATTATATATTTACTATGAATCATACTGTATTTAATCTTGCATCGACCCGAGGGAATTTTCCATTAGATTTCTTTTGGCCTGAGCCTACGGAACCTATCAAGCCTTGTGAGGATTTATTTTTCAAATCATATCAAAAGTTCAAGGAAAAGAAAATAGCACAATTATCCCTTTGAAACATGCCTCAACCTATAAATGAAACACCTATCCTTGACGAAGCAATTATCGAACCAAAACCCTTTCCAAACATACAAAAACAACATATAGAAAAATCTCCCACAATTTCCTACAAGAAACCACAAGATAACACAAATAATTCTATTATCCCTCCTAGAGTCAAACAAGTTTACAAATTCAAAGAGAAAGCAGTTGAACAACCTAATATTGTTTCTTATATTCCTCCCAAGGAAGAGAACAAACTTATGATTAACAAACCCGCTCTTACACAAACACAAATTGGAAATAGATTGAAAATGAATTGAAGTGCTAGAGAGTGTAGGCGTAGGTGACATGCTATTGCTCGTAGATTACAAAATCAAGAAAACAAAAATAACATAGAAAATCAGAATCCAAACTTATCTAAAGCAAATCATGATGATCATATACCCTCACCGCAGCATAAACAAGAACATACCATGGACATTGTCATTTGACCTCCTGTTGTGATTAATCTAGATGATGAAATTATCATTGCAAAAATTTATGAACAAGTGCATTATGAGTTGAATACATTATTTTCTTCTTCTATGAGCTTAAATGAAAAATCTCCTAAAAAGAGTATTGAACCTGATGCTTCCCCTAGTTCAAAACTTTCTCTTATCCATTTGGCTAGTTTTCTACCTTTCATTTATACCAACCAATATTTGGATGCAAACGACCTACTTTAGGTTGACTCACATGTTCCTAACTAGTCTTTTGAATTTTCATATGATTGCATGTGTGTAATGTGATCCCTCATTTTGTTTCATTTAAATTATATCTCTCTCTTTGTGCATTCCTCTATATGTACCTGCATTCTTCTCTATGTCGTAATCATTTCATTTGTTTTGTGTTTTCCTTTCGGGGATGATGCAAGGCGTCGAGACATTTAGGTCTCTTCCATGTTGACCCAAAAGCTTTTCTTTTATCTTTTTCATTTTTCTTGTGTTTTCCTTTTTGGGATGATGCAAGGCGTCAATACATTTAGGTCTCTTCCATGTTGACCTGAAAGGCTTTTTCTTTGTGTCATTCTTCCAATTCTATGAGTATTTGGGGAATGATGATAGTTCCATACTCTATGACAATATTATAGCAAACACATACTGACCCCAAATCCATATATCTCATATGTATTTGTGGGGGTAACCCTTCCTATTTCATGACGCATCTTGTTTCGAAAACATATGACTTGGCATAGGGTTTTCTAAGGAAAGCTCTCATGTCTTAGGCAAAACATTTGGTTACTTTAAAGAAATTTCTCATAGTGATGGTGTAGAAACCGCTTTAAAGTGGGGGCATACATCAATTAAATCTTTTGACAAAATCTCATGGCATGAATTTTCTAGTCTTGTGATGTGTCCTCTTCTTGATGGTTTCATTGGGTTTCACGTCCTCCAAGAGTGTATGATCTATCATCATGGCATGATGTGAATGAGGCATCTCGGGAGTGACGATCTACACCCTTGATTTGTCCTCTCTTAGACAAATTAGGCACAATGCTCCCTAAGAAGAAGACCTTTACATGAACAAAGAAAAATCCCCTTTAACAAAATCTTATTTACATGACATTACAAAAGCATTACTTTGTGGAGCCTTATCGAAGTTGTCAGGAGGATAACTTCGGTATGGTATCAGAGGCTAATATGATTCTCTCATTTTCCACTTAATTGGGACAACTCACCTAGTGGAAAAATTGAGGTTCCACTACCCTAGATTAAGCATCATATGTTATGGACAAAAAACCCCATTCTACATCACATTTGAACGGTTGTGCTTGATTCCTTCATTTTTTCTTTTCTCTTGGCCTTTAACAAGGTATGATTATGTATCTTTGTTATTATTGCATACTTAAGTGTCTTGAATGTCTACTTTAGTGTGAGTTTGACATGGGGTCATCCTCCCACTAAAGTGGGGGAAAAATATATTAACAGAAAAAGTATTCCTTTTCCTTACTTGATTTGGGAATAATTGCTATTGAATTAACCTAATTTTGCCTAGGTTTAATGTTGTAATTTTTTGTAACACATTCACATTGATCTTGGGACCCCTTTTAATAAAATGTACTTAATGTGTACCGTATTTAAGTGTTGTAAAGTGTTGTAACACACTTTCACACTTATCTAGGGTTCTCTTAATTAATTATGGTTAATTGGAGTTAATTAGCCCCTTTTAATTCAAATTTAAGCTTTATTTATGACACCTCCCGAAGATCTATCCTGACACCCATAATTCAAATTACATAACATTTGATTGGGAAAATTAAGGTCCTAAAAATTGGTGTTAGGACCCATTTTCCCTAGGTGGCGAATGGGTCTTGCCTCTAAAGGACCCTCCCTTATCAGCATATTTCAAATGGGTTTTTAGTGTTCTTTCATTCCCCAAAGACAAGGTCCTGGAAAATAGTGCCAAGACCCATTCACCCTAGGTGGAAAATGGGTCCTTCCTTAATGAGGACCCCCTTTTTGAATTTCATTCTAACGGTAATTTAATAATGTTTTTTCAAAATCTGGTGTTATCCTGAATTGTTTGAATTTTGGGGTTAATCTCTTGATTTAGTATAAATAAGGGGTTAATTCACATTGTTTCACCTAGAAATCTTATGAGAGCATCCTAATACTTCACAAGAGCATTTTCAAAGGCATTTCAAGGCAGATTATCAAGGTTTTATTGCAACAATTCAAGATCATTTCATCATGTCAAGGGTTTAGTGCATTCATGCATTTTGTTGAGCTAAGATAGTTGATGTAGCATTGAAGATATATAGCAAGCATTGTTCACATCTATTCAATATCAAGATCTACATTCTTCATGGTCACTACATGTTAGATTGCATATTTACATTACAAGACAACATCCAAGGTATCTACATCTACATATTTCATGTTTCATGCTTCAATTAAACCATTTCATCATTTGGTTCAATTACCTACAAGGGGTTTGACTTAGGCAAACCTATATTCACTAACAAACAAGTTTTTCTTCCCTTGAGTGTGTGTTTGCAAATGTACAAGTTGAAGATCAAGTGGAGAATAAGTTGAGAGCAAAGTTGTCAAAATTGTCAAGTTGCAAGATTGACCTTCAAAGTGCAAGAACAAAGAATTAAAGCTACATAATTATGTACAAGTTTTTGGGAGATGACAATCAAGAATCTGAGAGTGTAGAAATCAAGGAAAATAACCCAGATCTCAGTTTCAGAAATGTTGGGGTAATAGGGACCCATTCATCGTTGAAAGAGAATGAGTCCTTTGTGCCCTAAAAATAGGCTTCTTGCAGCAAGGTACACACTCAAAGAGGTCCAGGTGAAATGCGTAAATAAACCCTCAAGCCAAGAAATTGGAGGATAGAAACAAGGAGGTGGGAGATACATGGACCCCAACAAGGGGAATACGATTTGTTTATATACCACTACAAGAAGATGCATAGACACCAACTAGTCTCCAACCCTTGGAGACTCAATTTAGGAAATTTAGTGGTACCGAATGTGTTTATCAATATTGAATTGATTAGGGAACTGGCCAATAGATATGATCCCCAAACCCACACAGTTATATTGGAAAATGGATCTTCTTTCATGCTTGTTACCAAAAAATTTATTTCCATGGTGTTCCAATCAAACACCAGCACCAATATGAAGTTTACAATTAAAGACCTTTTGAATTAATACCACAATATCAACTCTAGTTACAAAAGGTGGATATTTCCATTACACAAGCCCCATAATGAAGGAAACTAGTTTAGGATATTTTCTATAGAGGAACACCCATCCTACTCTATGACCCTATTTGAAGAATACTTCCAATACACATATTACTTTGTTTGTCATGTGCTTGGCTTGGACACCCCCATATTTATTCCCATATCGTTAATGGCCCTAACAATAGATGTGCAGAGTCATGATGCCTAGCCCCTTGATTAGGTAGAATACTTATCCAATGATATGCACAATCCAATCATTTCTATCAAAAATAAAGATGGAGGTGTCAAATTCATACATTATTCACTATTCAAGCATCTCATTTTGTATGAAGGACAAAGATGGGAATGTGGAGTGAACAATTAAGAATAAGATATATGGATGATAATCAAGATATTAGACTAGACCAGATGTGGACAACCATTTGGGATAGTAGGTGTGCAAGATCACATTATTTGTATTTTGAAGAGTATTTTGTGAAGCCTTTATATAAACTCTTGGGTCATCCATATGACTATAGTCTGTCACCTGAAGTACAAATATTCCTAAGATCCAGGGATAAGGATTAAAGATGGAAGGTCAATCACAACTAGGGTGATTGGTATGCCTATGAAGACTATAAAAAAATTAGAGTATATGCTTATGAAGGAGCACCATTTCTGCTACCGAAAACTTGTCCAAATAGGGTTGCATATTTAGAGATTATAAGGTAATTAGATTACTTAGATTTCATGCATCTTAAGAGTCATAACAAGCAATCATTGATGCCCAAGACATTGTGCTTTGGAGATTTTAATGTGGTTTCTAAAAAGGGACAGGAATTAATTGACAAAAGGCTATAATATTACAATTTTCCCAAAGGGAATGCGAGGGAGAAATTTGACCCTAAACACTTTATAAATGATGTCAAAACAAGTCAAAAACTAAAAGGGTATCATCATATACTTTTTGAAGAGGATGATTTGATAAGAAATGTTGATGAACATCACGCTGCTAAGAGGAAAAGTTGTATAACAAAGTAATGATAACATAAGCTTGGAGAACACGCAATAATCCTCCATATGAAGGTGCCTTTTTGGAAATTGAGGATCCCATAGAGAGATTGAATGCATTAATCTCACATGAAGCAGAATTGACTCGGTATGTGCCTCCTTTGGTGATCACAAGGAAAAGAACTGAGGATATTAGGGGAATGCAAATGGAAAGTGAGACAAAACTGTGTCAATTCTCTCCTCAATCTACACCTGATATTAGTTTTTCAGTTACACATCTGTTGTAGAAGAAGAAGGAGGAGGAGGGATTGATGATGAAGGTGTGTAGGTGGTTAAACCTATGATTTAAAATTATGAGCCCCCAATGGAAAGGAACATTGTTGTAATAAAATCCCCAAATGAGCTTTTAGATGATATAAGACATAGTACCAGCCAAAAGTTTACTTTTGACAATGATTTTGTTAAAACCTCTGAGTTTAAGAAATTTGTGTATGAGTATAAAGGTAAAATAATTAGGGGAAGGATTAAGGATATCACACGTAAACAAGAAGCATGAGTTTTGAAAGAAGTACAGGATGAGGTTGATAAAGAAATGGAAGCCATTACCCTAGAAATGGGAAGAATATTGCTAGAAGAGGTAAGGATCATGTTTCTCCCTGTATGGGATATGAGTTCTACCATTATATTTGACACCTTTCGGAGAAGTCAAAATAAAACCCTACAGTTGAGCACAGAAGGAGTAGACAGAGTATATAGTGGATCAGGTTATAATCTAGACAATGCAACTTTATTAATGTGGGCCTTGTAACCACCTAACAAAAACCTTTAGTCATTGATGATCATAATAAGGTATTTGGAAATCTCCTTGTACAATGGGTTGAAGATACTGATCATTTAGAGACTGTTGATTTGAATGTTAATGTTGCTAGGTTCACTAAAGCCCAGATTGAGAGGCTAGTGAGAGATAATGAAATATATATGATTGAAAATGAGAACCTAAGATAGTAGATAGCCAACTACAAAGATAAATTCCCATCCTCCTTAAGGACTTACTCCCTACTAATAGACAATGATAACATGGTACCAGAAGCCATGGTTTAAACTACTTATTGGAGGCATAAGGGTGAAAGATCCCAAAGGAGAGGTGATAAATTATAAGTGGAAATAAAGTCTATCAAGTTCAATATTGTCTCTAAATTGATAAAGAAAATGTTTGAAAAAATGCTTAGGAATGCTAACAAGGTATGGGAAGTTCACAATAGAACACATGTTTCTTTTCAGGAACATAAAAGACTGCATCTTAGAATGATGGAAAAGAAGAAAGAATTAACATCCAAAGAAAATGTTGACAATCAGGTGTTCACAATTTATGATGAATTGATTTATATGCATGAAATTTTTTGTGTTGTGCTGACAGAAGAGTTGGTTGATTTCGACCAACCTCTGGACATGGCTTTGCCTAATTTATTTGATGATGAAGGATATATGAAAGGACAAAACATATGGAAGAATGAATTGGCTCAGCTATTACCAGGGGCTCTAGATAAAGTAAATGACGAGTCAATGGTGGTGGAAAATACACATTCATAGGTTGAGAAAATTTTCACTCTAGAGTTTGTTATGAAATAAATAATCACCAATTTTGATACATATGCTATCCAAGACTATATTGAGCATCTTTCTAACGTCAACATGTTCATTTCTTGAGCAACATAAGGATAGGAAGTTTCATCGAAGACACTCAGCATCAAATACATTATCATGGAGAAAGGACCTTGAACAGATCTTAAGTGATCATGACTACCTTACGGAGATTAATGGACTGTGGTGTACGACATATGCTATGGAATTCATTATTTTGTTAAAAGCATTTGTTAGGGTTTTATTTTATTATTAGCGAAATGTAGATGAAGAGACACCACTTTAGATGTAACGGTTTGAAGCTTGTTGCTTCACGTATATAAAAGGAAACCAAGACTGAGTTTTGATCATCATTAGAATCACCACAATCTTATAGACATTTTACATAATAGAACGCATATAAGACTTTTGATATGAATTGTATTATATTTTGAAGAAAATCAATAAAGAATAATATTTAATCTGGTGGCCTAAGTTTTTGTGTTCAATTGTTTTTTAGTATCAATTCATGTATGTTATCCTTTTGTCTCCGGAGTGGTCTTTTCTTGTTATTCAAATTAAATATATACTTATTTTTTCAACATAAATTTGATGCCTCGGTGTGATTTTTTGATTGGTTTTTGTGAGAAAAAACTAAAATTCCTTTTAAGAGATTTGTTTTAAATGGTTTCTACCCAAAATTAAAATCCTTTTAAATTAATCATATTAATTGGTTTCCTTCAAACAAGAATTAAAATCCTTTCAAGATATCATAGTAACTTGGGAGGATATCATTGGGATTTGTAAGAAGATCCTGATAACTAACAACCTTGCACATTTATAAAGGTATAAACTTCTAAAAGGTGTCAAACAATTAGAGTTCAACCAAGGAGGAACCACATACCATACAAATCTTGACTCCATTCACCCAATAGGAGTAGGCACTGATCACACTCATTTCAAAATAATACTTCATAAAACCTTATCCACACATTTAAATTTCAAACATTAGGAGTAGGAATAGTTGTTAATTTTGCATCTATTTCACATTTACATGCCATTATGGAATAGTTTGTCTAAGTTAAAGAGTACACATAACCACTAAATCCATAATTCTTCTTTACAGTCAAAGGTACACCCGCCTAGGTCTAGCTAAACCTACAGTGCAAGGAGTTCTAAACCATATTGGTTGAATTTGTTCATTGGCCAAAACATTATAAATCTGACCATAGAGCTTGGCATACTCTTAGGGTTTGTAATCTACAATTTTGGGAACTAAGAGATTGGTGACGCTACTGGGGAGAAACGCAGAAAGATATTTGGTTCCAACTTATCTAGTTAAAGAGTCAACAAGGTTTTAAGGACGATCTTCAACCATAGATTCATAATCAAGCGTAATTTTCACTCCCCATTTGATTCACACAACAAACTTATTGGTGACTCTACTAGGGAAAAAATTTGAAAAAACTTGGTGGAAGACCATCATAATAGAGTCAAGAAATTAAGAATTATAACTCTATTGATGCAGAAAACCCCAAAAGATAAAATCATTCCTCTCTAAGAGAGGTGGAGACTCTAGACACAAATCTCTAACACATTGTGTATGAGTGATAAATTGAATATCAGATCAGAAAGATTGGATTTTAGGCACCAAAGCCTTATAATCTTGTCCAAAATGGATGGTAGAAGATCTCTATATAAGGGAATTCCAAAGAAAAATAATGGTAAGTGGACAGATAAAAATGGGTCTTCCCCTGCTTCAAAAGTTACTACTAATAAGAGTGGAGCAACATCAAATCAACAAGAGGTCACACAAAATAATAACCATAGTGATCAATAAAATACATCAGAAGAGCCTTTCATAACACAACAATTTTAGTCCTTTAATTGGATCAAAATTTCACAATAATGATATATTTCCATCAAGACATTTCTATACCTAGCCCGAACAAAACAACTTGAATAATGTTGTTCACCATTCTATCCCTAACCCTAAAAAAAAGAGTGAGTTTCATACCCATGTAGAAGAAGAAAGAATACGAAACCAAAGAGCATATGATTATAGAATAGCACAACAATAAGGTGACGAAACTCAATATGAATTCATGGATCATATGTCATCCAAAAAGACTCATGTTAGTCCACCAAAAAAAAAGGACTATTCAGGAAGTAGAACAAAGCCTACAACAATTACAAAAAGAGCTTGGGATAGCCAAACTAGAGGAAGAAGAGGAGCGAATAAAACAAGAACTACAATAAATAAAATCTCAATGTATGAAAAGCTGCTCAAAGTATATACTCCCCAAAAGCAAGGGGGGAATACCAACCCAACTAATTCACAGGGGTCATATCAAAACACAAGTGGTCCTAAGGTTTCAAAACCACCTCACAATATAGTAGAGATCCAAGAAACACAAATTATGTGCAACAAAATATTCCACCACAAATCCAAAAACCAAAAAATGTTCCTACAACTTCCCAACCCATGGTTAATACCTACCCACCTCCTGGTCAGGGTTATGTCACACCTCATCAACATCACATACCTTAGCAAAATGTTCACGATAATGTAAACCCTCACCAAAATATACAACACAATGTGCCTCACCACTAGTACCAACAAGGTCCTCAGTTTCAACACCACCAATCTAACCAAAACCCCTTCTTGAGAGGACCTAGGTTGAATATAAACAGATATAGGCAACTAGATTTATCTTGATATTAGATTTTTCCAAATCTAATTAGCAATGGTTTGAGAAATGCAATCCCAAATTTTTTTGGGAATCATGTCATTTCGGTAAAAGAGAATATAAGAAATTTTGAAACAGTCATGGATAGCTTCAATGTACAATATGAAGATGTCCTCATGAAGTTATTTATTTTATCCTTGGTTGAAGATGTTAGGGACTGGTATAAGAACTTTCTCGACGCCTCAATCAATTCTTTGGTAGATTTGAAAGATCAATTTAAATAATAGTATGGAAACCATTTGACCCAAATTTTGTCGTGAAAGAATTAACAAGAATCCAAAAGAACCACAATGAATCAATGGTTGATTTCAACCAGAAGTTCTCAAAACTCTACCATAAAATCTCACCTAAATTGAAGCCTCTAGATGTTATGGCCCTAGCCTTGTATCTGAATGCATTTGATCCTAAAATTGGCTATGAAATCAGAAATAGATCTCCCCTTACCCTTCCATATCACACTAGGGCTTATTGCCTATAAAAGAGGGTTTTGGGGTTTGGTACTTTGGTGGATGAGTTTCTAACAAGTAAATATGGAATATTAGGTTTTGACACCTTTATATTTCTGCCCAAGTGAATTTGGAGTGAAAGGTAAAGTTTAAGATTGAGTCCCTTTGTAAAATGGACCTAATTTGAGGCCTAGTTGATGTTAAAAGCCATATTTGAGTGATTTGTGTCAAAGAAACCTATTGAGTGCTTGTGATATGTTGTAGTGTACCCTGAGGGTTCCTTGAAAAGGCTTAGGTCTTGGTTTGAAGGAATCCCATTGGGGATGAATACCCTATTGAAGGAGATTGCAGTGTTACAAGGAATTGTGTGAGATTGTTGAGATAGAGAGAATTTTGAAGAATACTAACTTGAAGGTTATTGCTTTTGTGTGAAATTTTGTTGAGTGTGTTTTAGGACCTCCACTGGTTACATCAAGTGGTATCAGAGCAAAGGTACCAGATCTATGTGGAAGGAAGTTGCAGTTTGTGATTGGAAGGTGAAGAGGCAAGATTGGGAAGATGCCTCCAAAGGCCAATGCAATGGAAAAGGAGATAAAGGAATTGAAAGAGCATTTGTTGCATAAGTAAAGGCTCTATAAAGAGTCTCAAGAAGCCACCCTAGCTAGGATAGCAGTCCTAGAGAAGAATCAAAGAAGAGGAATGGTGAATGAGGACCAAAGTGATAAGGAGGATGAGGGTGAAGGAGAGAACCCACAAGTTAGAATCCAAGATGATGAAGATGAATTAGACCCTGAAGAAAAGAGAATGATCAGGATGCTAAAGTCATTAAAAGGTGACAACACTCCAAAAGTGAAAGTTGAAGTGCCTGTGTACAGAGGTAAGATGGATAGTGAAGAGGTTTTGGCTTGGATTGATGCCTTAGATAATTTTTATGAGTTTGAAAACATAGAGGACAATAAGAAGGTCAAATATGCAAAGAAAAAATTGAAAGGCCCAACCCTAACATGGTGGAACTTTGTTCAAGAAGATAGGGTCAAGAAAGGCAAGTCCAAGATAAGCTCTTGGGATAGGATGGTAGAAAAACTAAAGGCTTTGTTTTTACCAACAGATTATTCCATACAAACTTTTATGAAATTGAAAGATTTGAAGCAAAGAGATTTAGATGTGATGTCTTATATAGAGGAATTTCATAGGTTATGCATTGGAGCAGGTCACAATGAAGATGAGGTGGAAAGAGTGGCTATATATTTGAGTGGTTTGAGATTGAACATAAGAGATGAGATTAGTTTGAACCCTCCTAAGACAATGGAAGAATGTTTCCAAATGGAAATAAGGGCAGAGGATAGAATCAAGAGAAGGAAAGAATGGCAAGGAAGAGGTAGAGGTAACATGAATAGAGGGAGAGCTACAAGGCAGACCAATGAAGAACAAGATAATGAAAGAAAGAGTAAAGAAAAAGCACTTGAATCAAGAGGCGGATGGAGAGGTGGAAGAATAAGCTTTAGGAAAAGAAGAGATTCAAATGAGTTTGCAAGGTGTTACAAGTGTGGTGAGTTTGGTCACCCTTTCTTCAAATGTCAAGAGAATTTTGGAACCACACTAAGTGGAGGAGAAAATAAGAATGAAAGAAGAGCACAAATAATTCAAGAGGATGAGGTTGAAAGATCAACTCCAATACTCTTCATGCTACTCCTGAAGTAGGTGAGATGTTGATGATGAAAAGACAAATGTTGAAGACCACCAAGGAGAAAGAGATAATTCAAAGAAGAGCCTTGTTTAGGAAAGCTTGCAGATGCAAAAATAAGGTATGCAAAGTAGTAGTTGCTTTTGGATGCACTAATAACATGGTATCTAGTGATATGGTGGACAAATTGAATTCGCAAAGAGTGCCTATAGAAAATCCTTATAGAGTGTCTTGGATTAGTGAACATCAATCTATAGTGGTGAATGAACAAGCTACTGTTGAATTCCAAATTGGTCAGTATAGGGATCAAGTCATTTGTGAAATTCTGCCTATGAGTTGTTGCCATGTGTTGGTAGGAAGGCCCTGTCAGTTTGACAGGTCGGCTATGTATAATGTAAGGAAAAACACTTATACCATTGAAAAGGATGGAAGAACATACATATTGAATCCATTGAATGAAGAGACAAAAGATCAAGATGAGATCATTATGATTGGGAGAAAAGAGTTTGTGAGTGTTGAAGAAAGTAAGGAAAAGGGTTGGAATCCAATTCAAGGCCTAAAAAGGATGGGACACTAGGAAGGAAGAATGAAGGTAATATGTAGACAGTAATGAAGAAGAATTCTCTTATGTGTAGAAAGAGGTTGATGGAAATGTATTACAGTCTAATATAGTGCTATATAAGAGGGAAGAGACTGTGGAAAGGAAAGAAATGAGGGATGGCATATTGATAGGGATAGTCAAGTGCCCTATAGTAGTGAGTATAGTAAAGAGGCATTCAAGTGTTTCTGGTACAGAGGTTTTTAAAGTTTTTAAGGCAAAGGGAAAAGTGTTTGCAGGTCTGACAGTGACTGGTAAATGGAAGGGTATAATTGACAGTGGTAAGGAGGCAAATAAACAGAGCATTCGACAATGGCCTAAATATGAAGTAAAAACGGAAGTGATGGTAGTGGATGATAGTATGTGTATAGAGGTGGAGAAGAGTGTGACATTAGTATGTGATGAGGGAAAGATGGAAAAACACCCCACATAGCATAATGTACAGTTGAAGCAAGAAACAAGTGATGGTAAAGGCAAGTATGTTGAAAATAGTGAAGAGCCAAGGCAAGGTGAAACTGTTGTAGATAGACATGAAGGTCAGAGGCATGAAGGATATAAAGGAGGAAAAAATACAATAAACTTTCCAAGGGACTTGGAAAAATTAATAGTTGGGGTGTATGGTGCAGGGGCACCATTTAAAAGTTTTTGTCAATTCAAGGTTTTAAGGTATAGGCTTTAGGATTTTGGGATTTTTGCATAAAATTAGGTCTATGAGACCATCTTCTATTTTAATTAGTCATTTTAGATGAATATTAGGTGTTTATAAGTTCAAGTTTGCAAAAAGTGCAAAATATTGAAAAATTGTAAAGTTGTCATAAAAATATAAAATTGCAAAATTGCCTTGTAAGGGAATACCAATGGTCATAAACATTCAAAAGTAATTTTTTGGGAGTTGGATAGGTATTTTGAAGTAAAAATTATATATGTGATGTAAAATCATCGATGGAGTTGGATTTTTGAAGATTGGGAACAATAAACAATTAAAAAAGCACTGATTTTTCCAAAACTTATGTGTTTTCCTTTCTTGTACAGTCTTGTACGGCCTATACAGGCCCTCTCTTGTAGTGATTTTAATTGTGAATTGAATTAGGGTGAACCTAATTTCTATTCTTTCAATTTTGGTGTAATTTCATAGCAATTTGTGAAAGTTAGAGAGTTTTTATTAAATCTGCCTATGTAAAACAGAGTTAAGGGTTTGAAGACAATACAATGAATTAAAACCCATTCCACCTTGTTGTGATCATTTTAAATAGGTGGAATGGTATTTTTTGTGTAGGATTAGATGATTTCATGCTTTTTGAGTGCAGGGGAGGCCTGAAGCTGCATTGGGCAATAAGCCCTAGTGTGAAAAATGGAGTTTTCCATATGAAAAAGAGAGGTTTTGGTATGTCAAAGTGAGAAAAGAGTTGGGGTAGTGAGATTTATTGGTGGATTGAATTTTTTTAGGCCTTATTGGACCTATTTTATGTATTGAAAAGGTTATTTGAGGTTTGGAAGAGTGATTTCCATTAAAACCCTAAATCATTAAAACCCTTGATTTTTGCCTATAAAAGAGGGTTTTGGGGTTTGGTACTTTGGTGGATGAGTTTCTAACAAGTAAATGTGGATTCTTAGGTTTTGACACCTATGGAATTTTTCCCAAGTGAATTTGGAGTGAAAGGGAAAGTTTAAGATTGAGTCCCTTTGTAAAATGGACCTAATTTGAGGCCTAGCTGATGTTAAAAGTCTGATTTGAGTGAGTTGTGTCAAAGAAACTTACTGAATGCTTGTGATATGTTGTAGTGTAACTTGAGGGGTCCTTGAAAAGGCTCAGTTCTTGGTTTGAAGGAATCCCATTGAGGATGAATACCCGATTGAAGGAGATTGCAGTGTTACAAGGAATTATGTGAGATTGTTGAGATAGAGAGAATTTTGAAGAATACTGACTTGAAGGTTATTGTTTTTTGTGTGAAATTGTGTTGAGTGTGTTGCAGGACCTCCCCTAGTTACATCAGAGATCCCATCAGATTGATGAGGAATTATCATCTTTCGAGGAAGATGGGTTTGAATATGATGTGAGTAGTTAGAAATACAATGTTAACATGGGTAAGCAAGAAATATTTTCTGATCAAGAAGATGACAGTGAAGAAACTGCTAATACATCTAATACAATGCCACAAATTTAATTAAGGAAGACAACTAAAGAAGAGATAAAATCTCTCACAATAATTGTTGTGGTGCAGGCTAAAAGCAACTACAACCTAAGAAATAGGACCATAAATACAAATCAGGGAATACCAAGGAGATTATTCATGAAAGATAAAAAAAACATAAGAAGGATGCTCTTGATCACCGAAAAAGAGGTGAGAAAGAAAAAGTACAAAAAAATCTACTAAAGGAAGAAATAAAGATTGATCAAGATAAGATGAGGAACAATGCTAAGAAGCGAATTGATGAGAAAGAATGCACTAAGATGGAAAAGGCAAAGAAATCGATGACTCTCCCCTCATTTGACATAAAACAAGCATTATCTTAGATCAAGATGTCAATACCATTGCTAGAGATGATGAAAGTGGATGAATATAGAGATAGTGCTCTCAAATTGCTCTCAAATATACCAAACAAGCAGCAAAATCAGAGTAAGAACAAAGATAGATCAAAAACTAAGGTAAATAATGATGGACGAGAAATCATAAAGACACTTGAAGTTTATCTAGGTGACACTTTAACAAAGAATCCTTCTCAGGTGGATCCATTTTACACTACACTATTGATTAATAATAAAATGGTAAAGAATCACATGATCGAATCAGGAGAAGCAATAAATATCATGCCAATGGCTATTATGAAATAATTGGGCTTATGAGTGGATACCATGTATGGGAAATGCTATACAATGGACAAAAAATATGTTCCTATTGTTGGATGTAGAGTTGAATTTAGATTCTTACCTTGAAGCCACTTACAAAATTGGCATTACAGTAGTAGACACCCCTCTACACTATGGCATGTTGTTTTCTAGATAGTGGACTGTTGCAGTTAGGGGAAATATTGAATTAGACTTGCCACATGCAATGATACGAATAAATGGAAAAGATTTCAATTTGTATAGGGAACCAAGATCTGAACATGTTATATAGCATTTTGACCCAAATCAAATGAACTATTTTTGTGATGTGGATCTTGGGAATTTCATAATTGAACATTCACAACCTAAGTTACAAAATATAGATCCAATTGATAGTGAAACTCAGCTTGATGAACATGGTGTATGGCAAATGTATTTTGATGGTGCTTGTAGCAAAAATGGAAATGGAGCAGGAATATTATTTATCTCACCAATGGGTAAAACATTCAAATATTCATTCTTGTTAAAATTTGAATGCACTAACAATATAGTTGAATATGAGGTATTATTGTTGGGCCTCAGCATTGCCATAAGGTATGGAATAAAATGACTAATAGTATATGGAGACTCTGAAATAGTTGTATCACAAGTTAGAGCAAAATATTCTTCAAAAAATAAAAGACTAAAGCAATACATAAATGTTGTTTGGGATACCGTTGAGCTTTTCGATGCAATTTCAATAGATTGGGTGGAGAGATCCAAAAACATAATGGCTAACTTTTTGGAAAATATTGCTCTAAAAAGGGATGATATCACCTTGGCAAGTATAACAGAAGAGGAATTCAAGGCTAGGCCTACAATCCCCAATAATATCTATAATTATCAAGTATTCAATGATGATGAGGACTTAATTAAGTTCATCCATTGCATAGACCAATATGAATCTCAAGAAAGTGACTTTAATGCATTTGTGGAGGAAGTAGATGGTAAAGAAATTGTCTCTGGGCAAGAGGTGGTGTAGCTTAAGAAAAACAAAATACTGAAAGGCCTTGTAGCCCTGGAGAGAGTATTTGATGGACATGACAAATTTAATTTGAAACCTACACCTATTAAACATGAAGATATTGAAGAAATCAATCTTGGGACATAAATAGCTCCTAAGAAGGTGTATATTGGGAAAAAGATCAGCCCTAAAGTTAGAGAAATCCTTATAGCCCTACTCCAAAAATATAAGCACGTATTTTCTTGGTCGTATGATGATTTGAAAGCATACAAAGAAGACCTCTTCCAACATGAAATTCCATTGAATCCTGATGCTAAACCATTTGGACAAAAACAAAGGCCCATAAACCCCACATTAGTACCAAAAATGCAAGAGCTTATGAAGCTTAGAGATGGTGGCATTATCAAACCCATTAAACATTTTTCTTGTCTTTCAAACTTGGTGATTGTAAGAAAGAAAAATGGAGACATAAGGTTATGTGTGGATTTCAAAAATTTGAATGTCCCATCACTCAGATAATTATCCACTTCCTAACATGGAGGCAATGTTGTAAAGGGTGACAAGATGCAAATTGTTGTCTATGATGAATGACTTTTCAGGGTATAACCAAGTGAAAGTTGAGTCAGAATAATACAAAACTACTTTCACCACACCTTGGGGTAAATATATTTATGTAAGAATGCCTTTTGGCCTCACTAATGTTGGAGCCGCATTTCAAAGGGCTATGGATGTAGAATTTGTTGATCTGGTCAATTCTATAATGGTGGTCTATCAAGATGATCCGATAGCATATTCCAAAAGGGTGAAAGACCACTATGCGCACCTAGAAAAGATTTTCATTAGAGCATTAGAATATGGCATATCTCGGAATCCAAAGAAATGCCATTTTTTTGTCATGAAAGTTAAATTGTTAGGACATATAGTTTCAAAGGATGGAGTAAGGATTGATCCTAAATGAGTGGAAGCTATTGATAAGATTCCCATTCAAAATATTGTAATGGCCATCCAGTCCTTCTTTGGACAAATTAACTTTTGTAGGAGATTCATTTCAATTTTTTTTGAGATTATAAAACCAATCTCGAAGATGTTGAAGAAAGGGTCAAAATTTGACTAGACAAAATAAGTCATTGATACATTTGTGTCAATTAAGAGAGAAATTAAGAAATCACCTATATTGAAATCTCCAAACTTTGATAAACCATTTTAGATCTTCTCCTTTGCATCATTTCATATAGTGGCAGTTGTAATGTTACAAAAGAATAAAGAAGGTTATGAGAAGCCTATCTCATTATTTAGTAAATCACTTCAAGGGGAAAAACTAAAATA
This sequence comes from Sequoiadendron giganteum, assembly GCA_007115665.2. Taxonomy (NCBI): domain Eukaryota; kingdom Viridiplantae; phylum Streptophyta; class Pinopsida; order Cupressales; family Cupressaceae; genus Sequoiadendron; species Sequoiadendron giganteum. The sequence goes on from CM021109.1 coordinate 461,300,671, forward strand.
TGATATCACTAAGAAACAATCCTACACACTGGTAAAGGTAGTAAAGGAATTCATGCCTTACTTGGTAGGGGAAAAATTAATTGCATATGTACCAAACTCTACAGTTAAGGATGTTTTCTCCCAAGCAGAAGTCACAGGGAGGAGGTGTAGATGGATAAACCAAATTTAGGAGTTTTAAAATTGGTATTCAAATTACCAAACTAGTGAGGGGGCAAGGATTACCAAAATTTATGGCTAAATCCAATTTGGAAGCAACACATGTATGCAATATGGAAGGAGAAGAAAAGTGGGTATCAAGCATTAAGCACACATCTTGGTACACAAATATAGTGTACTATCTTAAACATATGAAGTGTCCTGAGGGTATGAATGACAACCAGAGAAGGACCTTAAAACTCCAAGCATTAAAATATATTTTTGTGAATGGAGACTTATATTGGAAGAATAAGGATGGTATCTTACTGCTATACTTAGATGAGACACAAGCAAAGTATATTTTGAAAGAAATGCATAAAGGTGTATGTGGAGGAACTTCTCGATAAAAATCACTGCCCACAAGATATTGAGAGAAATCTACTACTAGCCTAAAGTATTCAACGATGCCCACATATATGTAAAAAAGTGTGAGGCATACCAAAGGTTTTCTGAGAAACCAAATTATCAAGGAGCCTTACCATTAAGACCTATGCAGATCAAGGCCCCTTTTCATCAATGGGAAATTGAATTTATAGGAGATATTACAATAGGTCTAGGGGTGGACATAGGTGGATCCTGGTGGCCATTTATTATTTTACAAAATGGATAGAGGCAATACCAAAAAAACAAGCCATTAGCAAGGTTGTGATTAACTTCCTATTAGAAAAAATCGTCACTAGATTTGGGGTTCCTGTGAGGCTCATCATAGATAATGGCATGTTCTTCAAATCAGATGAATTCAAAACTTTTGCAACTCTTATGGCTTAATAATTTCATATGCTTAACCATATAATCCCTAGGAAAACAGACATGCAAAACCTAGTAACAAAAGTATCATAAAAATAATCAAAAGGATGTTAAATAACAACAAGAAGGTGTGGGATTTAGAATTAAGATTGGATTTATGGACAAATAGAATTATTGTAAAGAATTCCATTGGAAAATCTACATTTGAGTTGGTATATGGAGCTCAAGCTAGACTCCCTATGCATAATCTCTTACCAATCTATAAGCTCATCTTACAAGAGAATATAGATGACCTTGAACCTATGGAAGAGAGGATGGAATAGTTGGCAGAACTAGATGAAATAATATCTCAAGCACAAGAGAAAAATATGAAGATTCGGTCACAGATGAAGCATTTATTTGACAAAAGGGAAAAGGATAGGAAATTTAAGATTGATGATATGGTCCTTATGTGGAATGCTAGAAGCTAGGATAAAGGGAAGCATGAGAAATTTGAACCACTATGGTTGGGCATATTTGTCATTACTGCTAAATGTGGTGAAGACTCATACTACTTACAAAATATGGTCGGTGAAGATTAGGAATTGCTAGTGCATGGACAATTCTTGGAATACTTTTTCTCCTAAAATTTATCACTATTCTACATGCACAATAGTTTAGGTTTCATTTCTCTTTTCTTTTATTTTGACCACCTTCACCCATTGGTTTGTTTCCTAGAGAATTTTTCTAGATTCTTGCAATGACCTCACAGTCATTCATCCCCAAGAAGAGCCATTGTCAGGACTAAAAAAAATCAGTCTCAATTTTCCACAAAAAATTTATTTCCCCATCAAATACCATTTCACCTAGCATGTCATTTAAAACTTTATCATTAAAAATACTCCATTTATCCACCCTCTATTCATCACCTTAACAAATTCACATGTGTCATCCTACCCGTATAAGAATAAATTCATATCGATGAGACTACATTATATCGACGAGAGTCATTTTAAAGTCCCTTTGAAAGAACAATGGAGCAAGATAATATGAACACTATTGAAGAGAGTATATCATGCTGATGGAAAATTTTTTAGTGTCCCTTTGACAATATGACTAAAATCTTATTGAAGAAACCTTGGCATATTAGAGGGTAACATTTTGGGGTCTCTTCAATAACCCAAGACATAGATTGCCAAAGAATATAATATTTTAAATTTTACTATAACTCCAACAAGACTCATAGATTAATTACACCTCAGTATTCAAGAAACAAAAAAACATCTCTCAAACATGACACACCAATATATCAAAGTGACAATGAAAAGTTGAAGAAACAAAGCTAGGCTTGTAGACATGAAGAGTTGAAGAGACTTTTAAATATCAAGATGAGCAGTTTAAGGGTCTGCTCGATATGACGAAAGAAGAAAAAATCATCGAAGAGAAAGATATATATCAAAGGGATAAGGGAATTTGTATCTTTGATGAAACAATAGAATTTATTATTAGGGAATAGAAGAACATCAAGAGGGAAAAGGATTCCAGAATATCAAAGTAAAGTGGTTTATAGTCTCTCCAAAAATAAGAAAAGAAAGAGGACATTAGGGGAAAGAATGTATTTTGGTGAGAGCCAAATAGTGGTCCCCTCGATAGCCCTAAAAGAAAACAAGAAAACAACCTAGAAAATGACTCCATCGAAGGGAAGAATGCAATCGACAGAACAAGCATACTAGTCCCTTCAATAAAATAATAACACTTGTGCTTTAGTTTTAATGGTAAAAAAGAAAAGGATCAAAACATCGAAGCGATAAAAGAATTTCAAAGAAACTGCTTGCAAGAAAGCGTTTGGGAGGACATTGTGATATCGAAATGAATCCATATGGAGTCCCTTCAAAATATCAAAAGGGAGAACGAATATGCCATCAAAAGGGTATCGAAGGAAAACAGAAATATCAATGAGAGAAAAAAAATGTCCTTTTGATGTAATGAAAACATTGACAAGACAACGACATGATGAAGAGAAAATTTGATGGTGATGATGAGCAAATCAATGACTTATATTCAAAATAATTAATTACACTCTCGATGACATGAAAGTTCCATCAAACGACATTAATGAACAAGAGTTGAAGACATTAAAAATTGAATCCTGAAATCATTTCAAAATCATTAAGCAACAAGAGAGAAAGGAAATGGAGTATAGCATATTGCAAGAATGAAAAGAATGATGGTTTTGTCATTTATTTCATCTAGTAAATTAGTTATCAACTAGTTTTTGTTGTCATTGATGTCATGGTTGCAGGTTATTGGTTATGTATATCGAGGATATTGAGAAAATTATAATGAAGAAAGTTTGTAGGTGTTCAATTTTTGCTTTGGGATTTGCTCCTATGGTTTTGTGGTTCAGATATGTTGATCGTGGTTTTTAGAAGCTTCTATATCCATATTTTTGGTTGTTGATTCATTGTACAGTATGAGTTGTTTTCACCAATTGTGAACTATGGTTTTTTGTGGTTCTGGTTGAGGTCTGGGAGAAATGTTGTTGGTTCAAATTTCTCTTTGGTAAATTATTATAACTTGTGGTTCTAGAGATGAGTTGTTATGATTGTATTGAAGATAATTTTGGTATCTGGAAGGTTCGTGCTTAATTGCTCTATGTGTTTTACACTGGTTTGTTCGACCTTGTGTTGAAAACTATCTTCAGAGTTGATGAAGCATATTGGATCTATTTGGGTCCTTATCAAGCGTGTGTTTGGGTTTCCCTCATTTTAATTCTACCCTAAGATGTTCTGGTGTCAACCTTATTTGAATTTAATGTTGGATGGCCAACTTTGGATATGTTTCAAAGTTGAAGATGGTATAAATACAGGATGAGTTGTTGGTGAAGAAAGATAAGAGAAGAAAAGATATAAGTGAAAATAAATAGAGTAGATAGATGGGAGATTGATGTGAATCAGTGAGTGTGTGTGATGTGAGTGAGGTAGATCAGTGTGAAGCCTAAATGTTGAGTTTCTAGAAAAAGTGAGTTGAAGGTGTACTCTATCATTCATGCATGACTGAGAGTGGTTGAGAAAATTTTGGTGAATTTCTTTGTTTCATTGAGATTATCTTCTCTCTGTAACATATCTCCTCTATATTATTTGTATCTCTATGGCAATGAGCCCTCCAAGTTGTTAGCCCTATTGGACAGTGAGTCCTAATTCAGACAGTGATTCCTTGTGTTGGCAGTGAGCCTTACTTCTCAGGTAGTGAGCCTTTTGTAATTAGTTTTGATATTCTCTATGATGATTTAATCTTCACTATGGTTTTTCCCTCATTAGGTTTTACACATAAATCTAGTGTTGTTGTGTTTGTGTGATGGTTTTCAGCTTTTGCACTTACACTTAATGTTTAAATCATTTAAGCGGTGTTAAGGATTAGTTTCGGTGAATGAACTAAGGTTTAAATTGGTGACAAATGATTCACCCCCCCTCTTAGTTGTCTTGTTCAACAATTGGTATCAAATCTTGGTTCCTTGGAGAAGAGCTTAACCTCTTAAGGAAGGTTTGGGATGGCTGACAAAGTTACTTATGATTATCCAAGATTCAATGGAACTAATTAGACTATCTAGAAAATATTGATGGATGAATATCTAGAGTATTGTGAATATGATGTGGAGAAAGCTTACAAGAATCCTTACTCTCCTCCTACTAATGGTTCAAGTATGGCTGATGAGATCAAAGCACATGAAGCAAACAATAACGTGAAGTATATTTTGAAGAATAGTCTTGTACATTCCAAGTTGACTAAGGTTTAGAATCTGAAGACTGCTAAGGAAGTCTAGGATACTTTAGAAAGAGCACATGAAGGTGATGAAAGATTCAAAGAGGAAAAATTGTAGAATTTGGAGACACGGTTTGAGATCCTACATATGTCTGAAGATGAGAATGTTGAAGTGTATGTACAAAGATTGGATGAGATAGTAGATGGGATGCGAGGACTTGGTGCTACTATTGATGAAACTAGGATTGTATAGAAGATTCTTAGAACTCTCCCCAATTCTTGCAACAAAAAGGTATGTGCTATTGAAAAGAGTATAGATTATAAGACTTACACTAAAGATTTGTTGTTGGGATCTCTAAAATCTTATGAGATGAGGAAGACAAATTTGAGAAATGAACTCAAATCAAAGACTGTTAAAGATCTGGATGAAGAAAATCTTAATGAAGTGGAATTTTTGAGAAGGATGAGGTAAGGCTCCAGAAAGTATGAAGGTAATTTACCTTTTAAATGATTTATTTATGGAGAGATTTCATTATGCTGTAAAGTGTCTGAAAAGAGATAAGAGGAATAAATAGAGGTGTGAGAAAGAAGAGAAAGGTATGAATATCAATAGAGCATATTATGTGAATGAGAATGCTATTATATCCAATAAAGATTCTGATTATGAAGATCTTGATGACAATGAATGCTTGTTCTTGGCTATAAAGGATGAACATACTTCTACTAATTTTGAAAAACAGGTGAAGGAATACCCTTTAGAGAAAGAGAAAAATGAAGGTACTGTAATCTCTACCCTACATGCTAAACAGAAAAAGAATTATTGGGTTGTTGATAGTGGTTGTTCATATCACATGACTGGTGATAAGAGTAAGTTTGTTAAACTTGAGAAATATGATGGAGGCTTGGTTATGCTTGGAGATGATACTAGTGCTAAAATATGTGGGATAGGTTCAACAAGTTTTGATGGCAAGCATAATACTGATGATGTCTACTATGTTAAAGGTTTAAGGCATAATCTCCTGAGTGTTGAACATATGTGAAGTAAAGGATGTAATCTTGTATTTGAGGATGAGAGATGTGAAATCCAGAAAGTATCTGGAACAATGATTGTTGTAGGAAAGAAATCTAAAAGAAATATCTACCAACATAAGGGTGTTGATGGAAGATACTTTATGACTCAGATTAATGATAGTTGGTTGTGGCATCGAAGAATGTGTCACATGAATTTTGATAACTTGGCGAGGATTAGTGTAGTTCAAGCTGTGAGAGATTTAACAAGGATTACAAAGCCTGTTAATGTTATTTGCAGGAATTATCAGTTTGGAAAGCAAACAAGAAGCCATTGCATATCAAAGGAACAATCTACTATTGGACTATTGGATTTAATTCATACAAATGTCCATGGTCCTATAAGAGTGAGAAGTCTACAAGGTGAAAGGCACTTTATTCTTTTGATTGATGATTATTCTAGATATGCATGGGTTACATTTTTTAGAGAGAAATTAGATGCATTAGATAGATTCAAGATATTCAAGGCTATGGTTGAAAATGAAGTGAATTTGAGGATAAAATTCTTAAGGTTTGATAGAGGTGGAGAATTCACCTCCCATGAGTTTAATATGTTTTGTGAACTGAATGGAATAAAGAGATAGTTATGTGCTCCAAGAACTCCCCAGTAGAATGGATTTTTTGAAAGAAAGAACAAAACATTTTGAGAGACCGCTAGATCAATGATTATTGAGGCTGGTTTATCGAAAGTTCACTGGAGAGAAGTTATTCATACTATTGTTTATGTATTCAATCGAGTTCAAGAAAGAGAAAATAATACAAAGACTCCCTATGAGATATGGTATGGAATAATTCCTACTGTTATGTATTTCAAGGTATTTGGAAGCAAATGTTACATCGGAAGAGATGAAACTTTGGGAAAGTTTGATGCAAGAAGTGATGAAGGCATTTTTCTTGAATATTCTACTAAAATCAAATCTTATAGATGTTTCAATAAAATACCAAGAAAGATTGTAGAAAGTGCAAATGTCAAGGTTGATGAAATAATGAAGAATTCAATTGATATTGATGGATATATATATGATAAACCTGATTGTGTAAGAATTGAATAAATTGTGGAAGAACAACAAAATGATGAGCAAGAGAAATAGAATGAAGAGAATGAAAGAGAAGAAGAAGCTCTGATGGTGTTCCTAAGACACCTAGATATGTGCAAAAGAATAATTAAAAAGTTAGATAATTGGAGATAAGACAGAAGGTGTATTGACAAGAAGCAGAGTTGTTGCTGCTAAAGTAAATCTTTGTTTACTTTCTGAGATTAAACCAAAGACTGTAAGTGAAGCATGTAAAGATGAACATTGGATGGAAGCTACGAAAGAAGAACTTATGCAAATTGAGAAGAATCAAACTTGGGAATTGGTCCCAAGACTGGAAAATAAAAAAATTATTGGGTCAAAGTGGGTATTCAGAAATAAGTTGAATGAGAATGGAGAAGTGGTTAGAAACAAAGCAAGGCTTGTGTGTAAAGGTTACTCACAAGTAGAAGGTGTAGATTTTTAGGAGACTTTTGCTCTGATGGAAATAATGGAAGCTATAAGGATGTTCTTAGAATTTTATGCTCCTAAATATTTCAAGGTTTATCAGATGGATGTCAAGTTTGCATTTTTGAATGGTGAGCTAGAAGAAGAGGTCTACATGGAACAACCAGAAGGATTTTATTTGTCAGATCAAAAAGATATGGTGTGCAGATTGAAGAAGGATTTATATGGATTGAAGAAAGCTCCTAGAGATTGGTATGCAAGGTTATATAGGTACTTGATTCAATAAGGTTTCAACAAAGGTATGGTAGATAGTAATCTGTATTTTAAAATTGAAAATGATAAAATCTTAATTGTGGTTGTATATGTTGATGAAATTATTTTTGGAGGAAATGAAACTATGTGTAAGATGTTTGCAAAAGAGATTCAAAAATAATTTGAAATGTCTATGTTTAGAGAGATGAATTTCTTTCTTGGGCTGCAAATTAATCAAACGGAGAAAGGAATTTGTATTTCACAGTCTAAGTATGTAATTTTAAGAGATGTTGAATAAATTTGGGATGGATGGTTCCAAACTGGTATGTACTCCTATGGTGACTAGTTGCAAATTAGGTAAGATGATGAATCACATAAGAGGCTAATCAGAGCAAGTATAGATCTATGATTGGTGGACTATTGTATTTGACTACTACTAGACCAAATATAATGCATGGTGTTTGTCTTGTGGCTAGATTTCAATAAGATCCTAAGGAAACACATGTTGCTACTGCTAAAATAATATTTAGATATTTGAATGGTACTCTAGATTATGGTATCCTATGGATACTAATTTTACACTAAGTTCTTATACAAATGCAGATTGGGCTGGATGTGTAGATGATAGAAAGAGTACAAGTGGTGGTGCATTTTTTATTGATTGCAGATTGGTGGCATGGTTGAGTAAAAGGCAAGATTTAGTTTCCTTTTCTACTGTTGAAGTTGAGTATATTGCTGCTACATCTTGTTGTACACAACTTCTATGGATGAAAAAAACATTGAAATATATCACAATGGTGTATGATGATCCTATTTCAAGAAGATCTTTAGGAAACACATGTTGTTGCTATTAAAAGAATATTTAGATATTTGAATGGTACTCCATATTATGGTATCTTAGGGATACTAAATTTACACTTTAGAAGTGCTTATACAAATGAAAATTGGGTTGGATGTGTAGATGACACAAAGAGTACAAGTGGTGGTGCATTTTTTCTTGGTTGCAGATTGGTGACATGGTTGAGTAAAAGGCAAGATTCAATTTCCTTGTATACTGCTGAAGCTGAGTATATTGTTGCTACATCTTGTTGTACACAAGTTCTATGGATGAAATAAACATTGAAAGATATCATAGTGGTGTATGATGATCCTATTTCCATCTTTTGTGATAACACAAGTGCAATTAACATTTCAAAGAATCTAGTGATGCACTCAAGGACAAAGCATATATCTATCAGGTATCATTTCTTGAGAGAGAAGTTTATGGAGAATGAAGTAAAGCTTGAGTATGTTCCGAAAAAGGATCAAATTATTGATATTTTTACGAAGGCTCTTCCTAAAGATACTTTTGAGTATCTCTAGGAGAAGTTAGGGGTCATTTCCCCTCCTTTCTTGAATTAGATGCATATGGAGATGCATCAGTCTAATGGATCTATTGGTTTATCTTTCTTCTAGGCTAATGTTTGGTGGCTACCTCTCAGGGGGATCAGGTAGTGTCATGTCTTGTCATTGTGTGAGTATTTTGTTTTTAATGTTAAAGGGGAAATCAATGTGAAATATCTTTTTCCTTTGCTATTAATGTCAAAGGGGGAGAGGAAGAATGTGAAAAAGAGAAGAAGAATGTGAAAAAAAAAATTATCTACTAAAGGGAGAAACAAAAAGAAAAATCTTGAGAAGTGTATTTAGAGCTAGTATGTTGTCTTTGATGGTTTTTCACATCATGTGTTGCCATCAATGACAAAGCGGGAGATTGTTCCAAGAATGAAAAGAATGATGGTGTTGTCATTGATGTCAACTAGTCAATTGGTTATCAACTAGTTGTTGTTTTCATTGATGTCATGGTTGTAGGTTATTGGTTGTGTATGTCGAGGATATTAAAAAAATTGTAATGAAGAAAGGTTGCAGGTGTTTAGTTTTTGCTTTGAGATTTGCTCCTATAGTTGTGTGGTTCAAATATGTTGATCATGGTTTTTAGAAGTCGTTATATCTAGATTTTTGGTTGTTGATTCATTGTACAGTGCAATTTGTGTTCACCAATTGTGAACTATGGTTTTTTGTGGTTCTAGTTGAGGTCTGGGAGAAATGTTGTTGGTCCAAATTTCTCTTTGGTAAAGTCTTATGACTTGCGGTTCTAGAGATGAGTTGTTATGACCGTATTGAAGATAATTTTAGTATTTGGAAGTTTTGTGCTTAATTTCTATGTGTTTTTTACACTAGTTTGGCCAAACTTGTGTTGAACACTATCTTCAGAGTTGATGAAGTGTGTTGGATCTATTTGGATCCTTATCAAGCATGTTTTTGGGTCACCCTCATTCTAATTCCACCCTAGGATGTTTTGGCACTGACCTAATTTGAATTTAATGTTGGATGGCCGACTTTGGATATGTTTCAAAGTTGAAGATGGTATAAATACAGGATGAGCTAATGGTGAAGAAAGACAAGAGAAGAAAAGAGATAAGTGCAAAAAAATAGAGTAGATAGATGCAAGATTGATGTGAATCAGTGAGTGTGTGTCATGCGAGTGTGGAAGATCAATGTGAAGCCTAAATGTTGAGTTTTTGGAATCAGTGAGTTGAAGGTGTACTCTATCATTCATGCATGACTACAAGTGGTTGAGAAAATTGTGGTGGATTTCTCTGTTGCATTGATATTTTCTTCTCTATGTAACATATTTCGTCTATCTTATTTGTATCTATGTGGCAGTGATCCCTCCGGGTTTTTCTCCCTGTTGGATAGTGAGTCCTAATTCAGACAGTGAGTCCTTGTGTTGGCAGTGAGCCTTTTGTAATTGATTTTGATATTCTATATAGTGTGAGTAATCCTCACCATGGTTTTTCCCTCATTGGGTTTTCCATGTAAATTTGGTTTTGTTGTATTTGTGTGATGGTTTTTAGTTTTCGCACTTGCACTTAATGTTTAAATCATTTAAGCAGTGTTAAGGATTAGTTTCGGTGAATGAATTAAGGTTTAAATTGGTGATAACTAATTCACCCACCCTCTCAATTATCTTGTTCAACATAGCAATGGATGGTGACACCAAGAATTGGAAAAGTGTTTGTTTTCCAAGTAAGTGCCCAAAGCTTAAGCTGAAGTTCTCAGTATCTAAAATCCAGTTGAATTATTAAGCACAAAAGTAGGATTTTTTCTACAAAATTTATACTATGGAAAGTATGATTGAAAACCCTAAAAATAAGAGACAAAATTTGGAAACTACACATCTGAATCAGGACTTGATTGATCAATGTCCTGGCTTTGGATAGAGGTCCAGCGAAATGTGCAATTAAAACCCTCAAGATGAGAAATTGGAGAATAGAAACGAGGAGGAAGGAGATACATGGACCACAAAAAGGGGAATATGATTTGTTTATATACCACTACAAGAAGATGCACATACTCCAACCGGTATCCAACCCTTGGAGACTCAATTTAGGAAAGTTGGTGGTACAAAATGTGTTTATCAATATTGAATTGATTAGGCACTGACCAATAGATATGATCCCCAAACCTACACAATTATATTGGAAAATAGATCTTCTTTCATCCATGTTACCAAAAATTATATTACCGTGGTGTTCCAATTAGACACCAACACCAATATGAAGTTTACAATTAAAGACCTTTTGAATGAATACCACAATATGAGCTCTAGTTAAAAAAGGTGGAGATTACCATGATATAGGCCCCACAATGAAGGAAATTGGCTTATGATATTTTCTATAGAGGAACACCCACCCTACTCTATGAAATTGTTTGAAGAATACATCCAATACACATATTACTTTGTTTTCCAAGTGTGTGGCTTGGACACCCCCATATTTATGGCCATAGCACCAATGGTTCTAATGGATGATGTGCAAATTCAAGATGCCTAGCCCCTTGATTATGCTGAATACTTAGCCAATGATATCCACAATGCACTCATTGCTATCAAAAATAAAGATGGAGATGTCAGATTAAGACATTATTCACTATTCATACATCTCATTTTGTATGAGGGACAAAGTATGGGAATGTGGAGTGAACACTTAAGAATAAGAGATGTGGATGATAATGGAGATATTAGACCAGTCCATATGTGGACACACATTTGGGACAGTAGGTGTGCAAGATCACATTATCTATAATTTGAAGAGTATTTTGTGAAGCCTTTATATAAACTCCTGGGTCATCCACATGACTATACTCTGTCACTTGAAGTACAAAGATTCCTAAGACCTAGGGATAAGGATGAAAGAGGGAAGGTCAATCACAACTGGGGCGATTGGTTTTCCAATGAGAATTGTACAAAAATTAGAGTATATGGTTATGAAGGAGCACCATTTTTGCTACCAAAAACTTATCCAAATAGGGTTTGTATATTTAGAGATTGTAAGGCAATTAGCTTACTTAGATTTCATGCATCTTAAGAGTCACAAAAAGCAATCATTGATACCTGGGACATTGTGCTTTGGAGATTTTACTATGTTTTTTGAAAAGGGATATGAATTAATTAACAAAAGGCTAGAATATTACAATTTACCAAAAGGGAATGTGAGGGAGAAATTTGAGCCTGAACACTTTATAAATGATGTCAAAACAAGTCAAAAATTGAAAGAGTATCACCATATAATTTTTGAAGAGGATGATTTGTTAAGAAATTTTGATGAACATCACAGTGCTAGGAGGAGAAGCTTGTATAACAGAGTAATGACATCAAAAGCTTGGAGAACACACAATAATCCTCCATATGAAGGTGCATTTTAGAAATTGAGGATCCCATAAAGAGATTGAATGCATTAATCTCACATGAAGCAGAATTGACTTGGGATGTTCCTCATTTGGTGTTCAAAGTGAAAGAATTGAGGATATTGGGGGAATGCAAGTGGAAAGTGAGACTCCACTGTGTCAATTCTCTCCTCAACCTACACCTGATATTAGATTTTCAGTTGACACATATGTTGTAGAAGAAGAAGTAGGGAGTGATGATGAAGGTGTACAAGTGGTTAAACCTGTGATTGAAAATTATGAGCCCCCAATGGAAAGGAACATTGTTGTAATAGAATCCCCAAATGGGCTTTCAGATGATATAAGATATAGCACCAACCAAAAGTTTACTTTTGATGATGATTTTGTTAAAACCTCCAAGTTTAAGACATTCATGTATGAGTATAAAGGTAAACTAATTAGGGAAAGGATTAAGGATATCACACTTGAATATGAAGTAGAAGTTTTGAAAGAGCTACAGGATGAGGTTGATAAAGAAATGGAAGTCATTACCACATAAAAGGGAAGAAAATTGCTAGAAAAGGTAGGGATCATGTTGCTCCCTGGATGGGATATGAGTTCCACCATTGTATTTGACAGCTTTCAGAGAAGTTAGAATAAAACCTTGCAGTTGAGCACAAAAGGAGTAGATAGATTATACACTGGATCAGGTTATAATCCAAACAATGCAACTTTATTAATGTGGGCCTTGTAACCACCTAACAAAAAACCTTTAGTAATTGATGATCCTAATAAGGAATTTGTCCTTCTCCTTGTACAACAAGTTGAAGATACTGATCTTTTAGAGACTGTAAATTTGAACGTTAATGTTGCTAGGTTCACTAAAGCCCAGATTGAGAGGCTGGTGAGAGATAATAAAATATATATGATTGGAAATGAGAACCTGAAATAGTAGATAGCCATCTATAAAGATAAATGGCCATGCTCATTGAGTACTTGCTCCCAACTGATAGACAATGATAAAAGGGTACTAGAAGCCATAGCTAAAACTACTTGTTGGAGGCACAGGGCTGAGAGATCCCATAAGAGAGGTGATAAATTAGAAGTGGAAATAAAGTCTATCAAGTTCAGTATTGTCTCTAAATTGATAAAGAAAAGGTTTGAAAAAATGCTGACAAGGTATGGGTAGTTCACAATAGAACACATGTTTCTTTTTTAGGAACATAAAAAAATGCATCTCAGAATGATGGAAAAGAAGGAAGAATTAATAGCCAAAGAAAATGTTGATGGTCAAGTGTTCACAATTTATGATGAATTGATTGATATGCATGAAAAAATTTGTGTCATGTTGACAGAAGAGCTAGGTGATTTCGACCAACCCCTAGACATGGATTTGCCTAATTTTTTTGATGACGAAGGAGATCTGAAAGAACATAACATATGGAAGAATGAATTAGCTCAATTGTTACCAGGGGCTCTCGACAAAGTAAACGACAAGTCAATGGTGGTGGAAAATACACATTCATAGTTGGAGCAAATTTTCACTCTAGAGTTTGTTATGAAATACATAATCACCAATGCTGATAAATATGCTAGCCAAAACTATATCGAGCTTCTTTCCAGGGTCAACATGTTCATTTCTTGAGAAACATAAGGATCAAAAATTTCATCAAAGACACTCGGTATTAGATACATTATCATGGAGAAAGGACCTTGAACAAATCTTAAGTGATCACGAGTACCTTATGAAGATTAAAAAAATTGTGGTGTATTGTGTATGTTGTGGACTTCATTGTTTTGTTAAAAGCATTTGTTAGGGTTTTAGTTTATGATTAGAAAAATGTAAATGAAGAGACACCACTTTAGATGTAATGATTTGAAGCTTGTTACTTCTTATATATAAAGGGAAACCAAGAGCGATTTTTGATCATCATTAGAATCACCACAATCATATAAAAAATTTACATAATAGAACACAAAGAAGACTTCTGATATGAATTGTATTATCTTTTGAATAAAATCAATGGAGGAGAATATTCAATCTGGTGGCCTACGTTTTGGTGTTCAATTGTTTGTTAATATCAATTCATATATGTTATCCTGTTGTCTCCAGAGTGGTCTTTTCTTCTTATTCAAATTGAATATATCAGGATATACTTAATTTATCAAGACACATAATTTGTCGGCTCTATGTGATTTTTTGATTGGTTTCTATGAGGAGAATTAAAATTCCTTTTAAGAGATTAATTTTAATTAGTTTCTGCCCAAAATTAAAATCCTTTTAAATTAATCATCTTAATTGGTTTCCTTCAAACAAGAATTAAAATCCTTTCAAGACATCATAGTAACTTGGGAGGATATCACTGGGATTTGTAAGAAGAGCCTGATAACTAACAACCTTGCACGTTTATACAAGGTATAAACTTCTAAAAGGTGCCAAACAATTAGAGTTAAACCAAGATGGAGGATACACATACCATACACATCCTGACTCCATTCACCCAATAGGAGTAGGCACTGATCACACTCATTTCAAAACAATACTTCATAAAACATTATTCACACATTCAAATTTCAAACATTAGGAGTAGGAATAGCTATTATTTTTGCATCTATTTCCCATTTACATGCCATTGTGGAATGCATTGTCTAAGTTAAAGAGTACACATAACCACTAAATCCATAAATTTGCTTTACCATCAAAGGTACACCTACCTAGGTCTAGTAGAACCTAAAGTGCAAGGAGTTCTAAACCATATTGGACTTGGTTGACTTCATTCATTGGCCAAAAAATTGTAAATCTGACCATAGAGCTTGGCATACTCTTAGGTTTTGCAATTTGCAATTTTGGGAACCAACAGGCTACAAATCAATCAAATAGACAAAGGGATATTCATTTCATAGTCTAAGTATGTCAAAGAGATGTTGAAGAAGTTTGGAATGGATGACTCCAAACTGGTATGTACTCCTATGGTGACTAGTTGTAAACTAAGCAAAGATGATGACTCATCTAAGGCTGATCAGAGCAAGTATAGATCTATGATTGTTGGACTACTATATCTAACTATTACTAGATCAGGTATCATGCATGTAGTTTGTCTTGTAGCTACATTTCAAGAATATCCTAAAGAAACACATGTTGCAACAGTGAAGAGGATATTCATATATTTAAGAGGCACTCTGGATTATGGCTTGTGGTATCCTAAGGATACTAATTTCTCATTAAGTTCTTATATAGATTTAGATTGGGCTAGTTGTGTTGATGACAAGAAAAGTACAAGTTTTGGTACATTCTTTCTTGGATGTAGATTGGTGTCATGGTTGAGTAAGAAACATGGTTCATTTTCTTTGTCTACTACAGAGGTTAAATATATTGTAGCAACATCATGCTAGCATAGGTTTTATAGATGAGACAAACATTGAAGGATATCAGAGTTGTATATGATGATCCTATATCTATCTTTTGTGATAATACAAGTGAAATTATTATTTCAAAGAATCTAGTGATGCATTCAAGGACAAATCATATATCTATCAGGTATCACTTTTGAGATAGAAGGTCATGGAGAATGAAGTGAAGCTTGAGTATGTTCCTACAAAGGATCAGATTCTTGATATATTTACAAAGGCTCTTCCTAAAGATACTTTTGAGTATCTCTAAGAGAAGCTCGGGGTTATTGCCCCTCCTTTCTTGAACTTCTAAGGGGGAGTATTCAGAGCAAGTACTTTGGTTTGGTGTCAAAGGGGGAGAACAATGCAAAAATTTATATCCTTTGTCATTGATGTAAAAGGGGGAGAGAGTATCATGTGAAAAAATAGAGAAAGTTGTGTATGTTATCTAATCATTATTGTCAAAGGAAGTGAGACTCCTGTAAGGGGGAGAGAGTTCAAGAATGTTGTGTGGGCAATCTAATCCAAAAAAAGGGAGAGTGTGTTGTGTTGTCTTTGGTGGCTTTTCACATCTTGTGTTGCCATCAATAACAAAGTGGGAGATTTTTGCAAGTATGAAGGTGTTGTCATTGATGTAACCAGGAAGTCTACTAACTGGCATTGTCATTGATGTCAACTATGTGATGAAGATGTCAAGGATATTGAGAAAATTGTGAAAAAGAGGAAAACAAGTTGTGCATGTATAGTTGATATTTTAAGGAAGTGTTGTGAGTACATGGAGCTATATTTTTGTTGCAGAGTCTGAAGATGGGTTGAAATGAAGTAATGAGCTAAGATGATGTCTCTGGTAGTTGGTTTCCAAGTGATTTTGAGAAAATTTGATAAACTGAGTAAACTATTTTGTGCAAGTGTTCATAGTGTGCTTCGGTATTGTGCTCCATGTTTCTTCTATGTTAATGCTATGCCTATATAGATCTTATAGGTTATTCAAAGTTGTTAGAGGTTATTATATTCAAAATTTGGGTTTCTAGATCGTTATACAGTGCGAGATATTTTCACCAGTGTGTGAGCCAATCTTTTAGTGATGTTTTCTATGGTCTGGGAGAAATTTATTTGCTCCACGTTTCTCCACTATTTGGCTTCAAGTTATGTAGATTTGGGAAGTTTTTTATAATGCTTGTGTCTTTCTAGATTCAATTTTTTACTTGATTTGATGTAGTACATGGTGAGTTTCATTTATCAATATGCAAGTAAGGGTTACCAGTTGTTCTGAGTTGAAGTATTTGTTGATGTGAGCTTGGATGAAGTGTTTGATGAATCTTAAGTAGTTTGTGGATTATTATAGATCGTGCTCAAGTGAATTATGTTGTTTGAAAGTTTCAAATTGATTTTTGGAAGCATGTACTTAATGTTTACAGTGTTTTGCACAGGTTCCAGTCAACCTTATGTTTAACACTACATGTGAGGCTTGTAGAAGCGTGTTGAGATGTTTTGGGATCTATTTGGGTCTTAGTTAAGGATTTATGTAGGTCTATTTCATTCTTATCCACCATGGTAATGTTTAGGTGTCAATCTATTTTGAATTTGTATGTATAATGGCTAGTTGCTGACATTGGAGAAGGTTTTGAGGTTAAGGTCAATATAAATATGTATGGTGTTGTTGTGAGTTGTGGTAGTGAAGAAGCAAGAGGCAAGATAGATGCGAATTGATGAGAGTGATGTGTGTGATGCAAATTTGAGCAAAGCAGTGTGAATTTCAATGTTAGGGCTCCTAAAGGCATCTGAAATCATTCATGCAAGACTGCGAAAGTGTGCAAGCAATTGTGGTGGATTCCTTGTTGCATTGAAATTTTCTATGTGTAAACATTCTTCTTCTATCTTCTTGTATTTCTTTCTATGGCAATGAGCCCTAGCTGTGATCCTTTTGGACAGTGTGTCCTATTTTGCCAGTGAGCCCTTTTGTACTGATTTTTCTATTACTTATATTGTGAGCTAATCCTCACCATGGTCTTTCTCTCATTGGGTTTTCCACATAAATCTGGTGTTCTCTTGTGTATGGTGTTGTGATTTTAGATTTTTTATCTGCATTTCATGTTTAATCATGCTAACATAATAAGATTTTAATGAATGCATGTGGATCTAATTATTGTAGAGGGTTTTAAAGGTTTAGTTTGTTACAACTGATTCACCCCCGTCTTAGTTGTCTTGTTCATTTCAATAGTAAGGATTGTAAAGAAGAAGAAAAAAAAGAAATTTGATTTTGATTTTGAGTCTGAGAAGGAAGATGGTGATGTTTTCATTACAAATTTGGAAACTCGTATAAGTAATGATGCATGGTTAATTGATTTAGGTGCATCTTTCCATATGACCTTTAATAGAGATTGGTTTTTTGAATATGAAGAAATTGATGGAGGTAAGGTGTACTTAGGTGATGATTCTTAAACATTGTTGCATGTGGTAAAGTTAGAATTAGGTTTCCTAATGGTAGAATAAAAAGGGTTAATGGTGTGTTGCATATCCTTGGATTAGCATGAAATTTGTTATTTGTGAGAAAACTAATAAATGCAAGTGTGCAGGTAGTATTTTCTGATGCAGGATGCAAGATGGTTAGAGGTGTCAGATATGCCACATTGTATAAGCTTGATGCATGCACTATTGAGTGCAATAGTACTTCTATTAAAAACAAATTTGTGGAAGAGGTGATGGTTTCATCTTTAGTAGATGGTCATGCCTTTTGGGTACCCAAGGGTGCTCTTTCTTTTGAATCAAAGTTACCTGTAGAGAAAACTATGTTATAGAACTAGAGACTTGGCCACATTGGAGAAAAGCGTCTAAGGACCTTGAAAAATAAAAAATCTTGTTGAAGGGTTGTCTAATTGTAATCTTGAATTTGATTTCTGTGAGCATTAAATTTATGGAAAACAAAACCAAATTTAGTTTTACTTGAGTTCTCATAAATCTTGTGGTTTATTGGATCTTATTCATTCTGATGTGTTTGGTCTTATATATGTTCCTTCAATTGGAAAATCCACATATTATGTTTCATTTATTTATGATTATAGTAGAAAGACATGGGTATATTTTCTAAAGAGTAAATTTGAAGTTTCCAGTTGAGTTAAAGAATTTAAAGCAATGGTTGAATTACATATTGTAAAGAAAATAAAATGTTTGAGGATTGATAATGGTAGTGATTTTTTCTCTAATGATTAATGAAATAATCTATAAAGATTGTAGTATTCATAGACAAAAGACAACTCCATATTCTCCACAACAAAATGGAGTTGTAGAAAGAATGAAAAAGACACTAATGGAGAAGGCTAGGAGTATGTTGAGTGGTGTTGGCCTAGAACAAAGGTTTTGGGATGAAGTTGTTTCCATTACATGTTACTTGATTAATAGATCTCTCACACCATTTCTTGTAGATAAGATGTCTATAGAGGCATGGTCGGGTCACAAACCTTAATTAAGACATCTTATATTTTTTGGTTGAGGCATATGCACATGCACCAAAGGAGAAGCGAAAAAAGTTAGAGAACAAGGTGGTGAAATGTATCTTCATTGGATACAATTATGGTGTGAAAGGATACAATCTTTGGGATCATGTTGGATAGAAGGCAATACATAGTAGAAGTGTCATTTTTAGAGAAGCTAAGCCTTCTTCTGTTACATTGCAGCCAAAACAAAGTAAACAGTAAGATGTGATTCAATTTACTTCTACACTTGAGAAAGTAGTATTGAGGCCCATGGATAGACAAGAAGTTGAGGAGAGCTCATATAGCTTCGAATCATCGGAAGAGGAGGAAGAACCTCCAACTCAACTTGTTCGTAGGTCTACAAGGCATAAACAACCATCTAAAAGGTATTCACCTGATGATTGGAGATGCATTTTTTCTTTGAATACTAGCATGGATGAACCTAGATCGGTAGAAGAGGCATTAGGTATGAATGATGTAGAATCTTGGAAGATTTCTATGGATGAAATGGTAGCTTTGAAAAATAATGATACATGGGATCTTGTACCATTTCCTAAAGGACGAAAACCTGTTGGTTGCAAATGGGTGTTCAAGAAAAAAATTGGTTTAGATGGAGGTATTGAGAAATATAAAGCAAAATTGGATGCAAAAGGTTACTCTCAAGTTGAGGGTGTTGATTATGGTGAGATATTTTATCCTGTTGTAAAAATGGCATCAATTAGATTTTTTATTTTTATTGTTGTTGCTTATGATTTAGAGGTTGAGAAAATGGATGTGAAAATTTATTTCCTTCATGGTGACATGGAGGAGGATATTTATGTGATAGGTGAAAGGTATGATTTTAGAATTGAAAACTTAACTTGCTACTAAATTTGAGATGAAAGATCTTGGTGTAGCTAAACACATTCTTGGGATGGAAATTAGAAGAGATAGAGTGAATAGAAAGTTATGGTTTTGCCAAAGTAAGTATGCCAATTCAATTTTACAAAGGTTTGATATGTAGGATTATAGACCATTATGTTTTCCTGCTTCATCTGAATTAAAGTTATCTATTTCAGATTGTTCAACATCCCCATCAGAGATGGAAGATAGAAGCAGAGTGCCTTACCAAAGTGCAATTAGAAGTTTGATGTATGTTATGGTTTGTACTAGATCAAACATTTCATAAGTAGTGGGAGTTCTTTCTAGATATATGTCTAATCCTGGTAGAGAACTTTCATTGGGATGCAATTGAAAGAGTCTTCATATATTTGTGTAGTACCTTAGATTATTCCTTGTGTTATCATAGTAATATGACTGAAGATAAAATTTCTCTTGATATTCATGGTTATGTGGATCTAGACTAGGCAGATGATGTTGATAGCAAATGATCCACTAGTTCTTATGTGTTTACTTTATTTGGTGGTGAAATTAGCTGGGTGAGTAAGTGATAGGTTGTGGTTGCTTTTTCCACTACTGAAGCAAAGTATATGGCAGCTACTCATGCTTGTAAAGAAGCCATTTGGCTTAAGAGACTATGTTCAGACATTGGAATAAAACAAGATGTAGTGACAATTTATTGCGACATTCAAACTGCGATATTTCTAGCCAAGAACCTGAAATTTCATGATAGGACCAAACACATTGATGTACAATATCATTTTGTTAAAGATATGGTCGAAGATGGCAGGGTGAACCTAGTTAAGGTAGAGACTTTGATGAATATTGTTGATTCTTTAACTAAGCCCATGAGCACATATAATTTTAGGTGGTGTTCAGAGACTATGGGACTTTCGGCCCCTAGCAATTAAGAGATGATGTTTTTACACCCTCATGTTGCTCTTGCAAGGTGTTTGACAAGTGTGAGATTTGCTGGGAAAATGTGTCACAACCTTGCAATTATATAAGGTATGTATGATATGTTAGCGATGAGGGGAGGGGGGGCGGGGGGGGGTTTGCCACCCTCATGAGGATTTTGAGGGATCATCCCCCCAATGAGGGGTATGAGGGTCGTGTGCTCGATGGGGGCTTGAGGGCAACACCCTTGAAAGGAAAAATTTATGTATATTTTATTATTGTAAATCTGGATCATTCATTATTAGGTCTTAGATTTGATGGCTGATATTTTATTAGCTTGAAT
This sequence comes from Sequoiadendron giganteum, assembly GCA_007115665.2. Lineage (NCBI taxonomy): Eukaryota > Viridiplantae > Streptophyta > Pinopsida > Cupressales > Cupressaceae > Sequoiadendron > Sequoiadendron giganteum. Next base: position 461,321,841 of record CM021109.1, read on the forward strand.
TTCCCTAGAAGGCAACCCTATTTTATAAGTGAACCACCAAAAATGAACTAGGTAAAGAGGATTCCCCAATAGGCTCCTAGGGTTTTTCACCTAGAAGCTAGGTTGAGGAATGATTCTCTTTCACGCTAAAGGATTCTTGGTGAGTTCATTCAAAGAGTTGGGATTGGATTGGGAGGTATGATGTATGGTGTGGAATGTGCCTAAATGGAATGCCCTAGATGCAATAAACTAAAAATAGAAACTAAATAGTAATGTAAAACCTAAGAAATGTAAAGTGTTGGAAAACACATTGAGATATGCAAACATCAAACTAAATGACCTAGGAATGAACATGAAATAAAATAGAAAGATGGGAAATTAAAAGGGTGTGCACCTAGAAACTTGCAGAGGCTGGAAATGCTACAGAATCCGAGATATAGGCCTATTGGGACATTTACGCCATTATGGGCGACCTAGTCCTTTTTCTATGAAAATATGTCGAAACTTGTTTCTGCCAAAAGGGTACTTAGATCTACAGAAAATCAAGAAATGCATAAACAGTGGGACTAGGTCACCACTAATGGCGACCTAGTCCACTTTCATATTTTGACAGATCTAAAGGTGTACTTTGTGGCTCTTGGTCTGCACTTCTGCTCCTGATAAGTTTTCGGACCCGAAAATATAGAATCTCCAGTCTATAGGTATCCCTTTGTGTAGATTATTGGCATTATCAACAAGGAGATTCCCTAAACAATTCTTCAATCCATTTTTGAATGATCTCCAAGCTTCCAAGATACCTAAATCTATAAACACACAAAGAGAGAGAAGGAAATGGTGATTGTTAGAGTATAGGGGTTTGCCTTGGTCAAACCCCTTTTAGATAATTAAATCAAATGAAGAGACAGGATAATAGAGCATGGAATATGAAATGATGGATTCAATACCTTTCCATGATGAATGATCTTGTGTTGATGCAACAATCAATCCTTGAATGCCTTGGAGAGATGTCTTGATGGCTTAGTATGCAGAAACCCTAGCTTGCTTGAGAAGAATAGTTGATCAGGAGTGAAGGGTGAATGAGAGAGTTGTGAATAATAATAATTTAGGGATTATAATGAATGGAATAGGGTGAAAAAAGATGAGAAAAACCCTTATTTATACAAGTTGTGCCCTAATTTCTCGAAAATAACACCATACAGGCCGACCTTAGGGTTTAGGAGATAAAATCTCGAAAGAAATTTGAATTAAAATTTATTTTTATGCCACATGGGACTAGGTCGCCCAAGGTGGCAACCTAGTCCACCTCGACATTTTTCATTGGTTGTCGGGAATTATCATGTGGTTAATAATGTTTGTCGAGATTGTCCTCTGAAACACACTAAAATAAGGCTTGTATGTGTATTAAGGGGTCATTATAACATAAGAAAGGGTTGGTTTAATGATGAAAAGCCTAGGAAAGTGTGAAAATGTATTGCAACACCTTACAACACTTTGGCACAAGGCTTGGAAAGGGGTAAAAAAAGGTTGAAAAAGGTCCAAAATCCATAAGCAAGGGTCCAAATGAGTGAAAAGTGTCAAAGGCTACACTTTTTGGTGACACAATAAGGGAGTTGTACTACTACTATGTATTGTGATGTATTTTGAGAGTTTGATAGCAGTCGTGTTGCCTTTGGATCTATGCTTGGTGATACTCCTATGAGAAGCTTGCTTTGCAATTATATTGTAATCTTTGTGATTTTTGAATAATATATTGGGCGGCTTTTCAAGTGTGGGATTCTTCTCCCAAAAGGGTTTTCCCCCATGTAAATCACTGTGTTGTGGTATGCATGATATTTATGTTTATTTTTGTTTAAGTTTCTATAATTGTTGAATTTTTTTGTAAATTTTTGCATTAACAACTAATTATACACTTGCGATGTCTCTATGAAAACCCATGAAACATTTCTATAAGCGACCTACATCTTGTTCTAAGTGTTCTCACAACCACCAACAAAGGTGTCTAATTGGGGAAGTCCACCAAATCTAAACTTCTCAATCAAGTTTTTGGATCATTTGATATGCATATGCCCATTTTTTGATTATTTTTCACATTTTTACCATTATAATTACATTACTTGTTGACACTAAAATTTTAATAATTTTATTTTTAAATGTTGAATACAATTTATTTGCATGATTTCATGTTGTATGTAGAATTTTCTTACCAAAAAGATTTTTTAACACATTTCTTTCAATTTCAATCAAAAACATTTTAGTTTTGATTACTCCTTATGTAAGGTGTATGCATATGAATATGTTCATTGTTCTCTACATTCATATTTAAGTTGTATATTTTATCATTTTCATTGTTATCAATGTTCATTAGACCTTTCTTCATTATTCAACAAAGTGTATATTTTAACATTAGTATCTCCACTTATTTTCAATAAACTATAATTAGCATTATCAATATTGGATGCATTCAAAGACTTACCTTCATTCATTTCCACATTCACCTCTTCCACATTTGTCACATCAACTTCCCCATTTAAATATTCATTGTTTCAACATTGTATCTTCCATTTTTTTCTTTTCCACATGTTCTCCACTTGAACATTTACCGCTTCAATGTTTGCCTCTTCCATGTTCATTGCATCAATGTTCCACACTTCAACATTTGTCACTTCAATTTTCATTGTTCCTTGATCTTTCACTCTCCTATTTCTTTCACTTTGCCTCTTGACGTGCTTCAAATTCTTCCCATGTTAAGTTTTTCATCTTCCTCTTCCTTTTGGCTTGTTTACATTTTGTTTCACCCATAATCACCAAATAATTGGTTATAATATATAACAATTAGCAAATAATGGAATATATATATACAATAACCAATACAAACTCAATAATTAGCTTTAAATGTGTACTTCAAACCAAAATGATCACAACTCTTTGAATATTCCTTACAAAATAGGAGTTGCTTTTTGTTTGAAGATTTCTATTTGTTGTTGGGTGTGTATCATAATGGACCCTACAAGACTAAATATCCAATTGAAATGAATATCAATTCCAAGTTCAATTTTCCTAAGATTGGATATAGATAGTTCATTTGGATATTCAATATGAATTAGATATCTAGTCTAGGCGAATATTTTTTCTCTTCAAATTCAAATGAATTGCCCCTCCCCTTATTTTCTTTGGTTTTAGTCTTGGGAGTCCAAACTAAAAGCTTAACCTATAACTACAAGTTTATGATGTTAGCCACTAATAAACTTCACTTCGATAATATGGTTGAAGACTTCATATTGCAATTTTTTTGATGAAATTAGTAATACATGTATGAAAAAAGAAGTCTCCTTTTCAAATATCTATTTATTTCAAACTTTTAAAATTTATTTTTATATCATCAATCAATTTTGAAACATAATATCTCACAAACTTGAAAATGTATATTTGATTGTTTATTAATATTTTTTATTGTCATTTAAAAAAAATAATAATGAGCCCAAGTTAGACACCATGCTCTACACATTTAGTAATAACAATATAATACTTTTAGATAAAGAGAAGGATGTGGCACTTAGGGTAGATCATTTTTTCTTAAATATTTATTGTATGTAATATTAGAAATGCATTTTATATGAAGTCTCATAAAAGACAAATCAATTTGAGGGTTATGATTAAATAAGGAGAGCACGTGAGTTTGATTTGGAAGTTGGAATGACTTTTGGATGTAGAGTCAAACTTAAATATTGAAATGGAGAAATCACACTTCATTGTATTGATTTTAAGAAACCATAATAAATTTATTTGTTACTCTTTTATCTATATAAAAATACTTATAATAAGATAAAGTAATGTGATAAAAACTTTTGAAAAAACAATTTTTTCAAAAATATCATATTATGACCTTTTATTATAAATATAATTAAAATAATATTATTACTTCCTAATTCCTAAGATATGTCATCTTAAATATTATATTATAATCTTTTATTATAAATATAATTAAATTAATATTATTTTCTAAATTATTTTAAAAATAAACCTAAGATATGTCATATTAAGAATTATTGTATAATGAAATTGTTTAAATTTGTCAACAAATTATTTTAAAAATAATTCCTAAAATATTTTATAATGTTATAATGAAATTGTTTAGACTTGTTAATTTATAAAAGATATTTTTCTAAGGTTAGTATTATCCAATTTAAATTTTAAATTAGTTTCTCATTTGAAGTAGTTGCTACAACTCATGAGGATTAAATGTGACGGTCGAATTTGTCCATCAAGAATAATGTTAGTAGAGTGACATCCATTGATCAACCATTTGAATCACACCCAATGATCCATCATCAAAATCATGATGGATCAGTGGATGTGATTGGAAACGTCGATTTAGAAAGCATACACAATTTAAACCAGAAGCATATTCTACTAACTAATGATAGACTGTGAAAAACTCGTACCAACTAAAGAATAATGTATTGTGATAGACCAGAAATAAACAAATATTAAAGTATAATCCTTTACAATCTTTCATGTTCTGCGCAAAAGTTTTAACTTTCATCGATACAGCCTGGAAAAAAATTGATTGTATTTTACTATTACATAAGCTTAAATAGTGTCAGACAGCCATGAAAATTAGGCCTTGGAGAGCCCACAAAAGATTGCAGGTTTCACCGGTAAGAAGAGCATTAAATAGGCAAGATGGGTTTACGCTACGCCAAACGTGTAAGCTGTCAGACCACAGAGAAGGACAGGGATTTCACATCCATCACCCATGCGGATTGCCATTGTCAATGTCAATCACACCAACAACAAGAGCAGAGTCAAAGGCGTCGCCCTCAGAGCTTTTAACTTTTGCAGACGGATTTCCCTCAGTCCAAAGTTAGGCCCACAACACGTGGGGCTCGAGGGTACCCTTACTGCTCCGTATTCCCATCGCCGGCTACGATTGCGTCTTGTCCAGATATCTACAGTTGGTATACCGTCCACAAAGCGGACGGCGGGCAAGGTGGGAGGAAGGAAGGGAGAGTTTACCGCCGGTTGTTGGTTTGACTATTGATAAATGCCCTGAAATTCGGTCACATTAACCAGATTAGAGTGTCCGGGCTGTCCATCTTGATTTTGGCCCACGGTTTTTGTCGAAATAGGAGGAGGTGTGGTTTGTGTGACAAAGAGACAGGACGGATTTGGAGGTCATGAGAAAATGGTGATGAGGTGTAGAGTTATGTTCCTGTCTTTGAATATGTTTTGCCAAAATTGGAGTGTTGGGTAGTATTAACTATCATAATTTGTCATTATTCTGTTAGCACTAGGTGTCCTAGCGTCTAGGGAGAGAGAGGCGTAGGTATTGGATTAGGCTGCGACTTTGGCCGCCGTGCTACGCTTTAGTGCAGTGCACGCTGGGTGTCTTTATTTGTGGGCTTAGTGCCGGACGTGTCATGTATACGTGAGCACGCTTTCTCTTTAGTCTTTTGAATGGAAATCTGAGAGGGGCCTGAGGGGACACTTGCATTAATCTTCGCGTGTGTCGAGACATTTTTGCTCCAGTTGGACATTGGGCTGAAGAATAGAGGGGCTAGGTACTTTGAAATTCTTGATATAGGTCAGCTGTGCACGTCTTCTCTATTCCAGCTAGGCAGCCTCCCGAGACACCCGCATCACGTGTCAGCCATTTTGGGTTTATGAATTCAATGATTTTAAGACCTTGTTGCCTTGCCATTAGGTCTAGCTGTTGTTTATTTGCTTTCTCTAAGGTGTCGAGTGGGAAGATTTGTCAGAGCGCAAGGAATCAGCTCGGGGATAACAGGGAGGTTGCTTCTTGCGTAGGAAGATCGCTTCTTTATGAGGTTGCAATGCAGGACTGTGTGGATGGCGAGTATGGTGGTGAGAAGGAATCACAGCGGGAACGAGAGACGAAGCCGAATGTGAATTTGGGGGAGAGTCGATCCCGTGAAGAGTGTGGTGCTTTGCAGAACAATCCTCGTGGCGTGAGCTCTGGTGGCAGTGGAGCAGAGAAAGGGGCCGGGTTGTGTACGGATGAGGAGCGAACCAGGGGTGAAATTGCTGCCGGTGGCTATACTTCCAGAGATTATGATTACATCCGGTATAACAACACTGCTGTGCATCCTCAGATCCTGCAGAAACGTGAGTACGGGGATTTGGGCAAGCTAGGTCCTAAGACGAAGGAAACCGAGCTCAGATTGGGCCTACCTGTGGAGGCAGAGAGAAATGATGGGTCGGACGCCCCGGGTTCGAGACGCGGGCCGTCGACGAGAACTTCAGATGCGTGTAATGGGCTCTCCATGAACGATACACGTTCTGTGCATATAGATGCCAGTTGGGAAGGCTTCCGTGGCTCTGTCGTGGGTAAAGGAGGAAGCTTAAGTTATAATCTTCATGGGCAATTTTTCACAGGCGAAGTTGGCGGCTTAGACCAGAGCAGATTTTTGACGGGCGCAGAGCCTCATGGCCGTGGTCTGTTATCTCAAAACCAGGATGAACTGAAGCAGAAGACGTCGTTTCAGGACTTCACAGGGCGGGAACTGCCGTTTGATATCCGGTTTTCCCAGCAAGAAAGGAGGGCAAAGCAGATGATGGTGCTTCCACCATTGAATTCCTATTTCAGAACAGCCGGTCCAGAAGATAGGAGAGCGTTCTCTTCCGGCGGCAAACGTATCTTCTCTGATACGCTTCAAGGCAGCCCTACTGTTACGCCACAATTGGACCTGCCCAAGCTTCCCTATCCGCATTCACAGCTTCGTACGTCTCCTCCGACTTTCATGTTTCCCTTTGCTAGCGGACCGAGCCCGCGGCAAGCGATGTGGGATTTGCCACAGAGCAAGACGAATCTGGGAAATTTCGCTGGTCATATGGGAGCTAATCTTGCGCCCGCATTGACCCCCGAAATGCGGATTGAATGCGTCGGAGAGGCCTCGTCGTCTCAGCTACCTCAGCAACCGCCCGCGGGATTGCCGACACATGCGCCTTCTGAAAACAAGTCGAGCCAAGCTCAAACTGAAGGTGCACGAAACCAGGACGCAGAGCAATCTGGACCGAGGTTTGTTCATTTTATTACCTTTTGGGTTCATCGCTTACGTTTTCGTTAAAGTCCAAGTCTTGTTTGATTAACATTTCTCTTTCATGTTACAGGACAGCGCCGGTTGTAGGATGGCCTCCAATCAGGAGTTTTAGGAAGAATTTGGCTTCACAGCCAAAGGTAGCTCCTGATCCTGCTCCTGCACCTGCACCTGCACCTGCACCTGCACCTGCTCCTGCTCCTGCCCCTGCCCCTGCTCCAGCTCTTGCTCCCGCCCCGGTCCCGGCACCCACTCCCGCCCCTGTTCATATTGCAGCTGATCCCGTGGGGCAGAAGAAATCGAGGACCATGTTCGTGAAAGTAAACGTGGAGGGTGTTCCAATCGGGCGCAAGATAGACCTGAAAGCTTATGACAGCTATGAGAAGCTTTACGTGGCTCTGGATGAGATGTTTCGAGGGTCTATTCAAGGTCTGTCCTCATATTTCTACCGCTCAGTTCATACCAGTTGGTTTTACATGGTTTGTTTCTCTGTCTGCAGCTCAAAAGTCCGCGCCAAATCTCTCGTCTGAAAGTAACGAGCCATCTGTGTTGAGAGGCAGAGACTACGTTCTTGTCTACGAGGACAACGAAGGAGATCGTATGCTTGTGGGCGACGTGCCTTGGGAGTAAGCCTATACAACACATTTTAGCCTTTCTTTTATTATGGAATATCTGTTCTGTTCAATGAGTAGTACTTGACTGGTTTTCGTTTTTTTAAAGGATGTTTGTGAGTACTGTCAAGAGGCTGCGCGTGATAAAGAGTTCAGAGGCTCGTGGGCTAGGTGACTTATCTAATTCTGTATTTAATATGTCATTTCTCCATTGCATTGAAGTGGGTGTCTGATTTCTTTCTAATACTGTTCATATGCAGCAGCAAATAGACAATTAACCAAGACAGCTCAATGAATGCCCGATTCAGAACACTATTCGGAAGCCACTGTTAGTTTGCTTTCTTGAGTAAAGCGGCAATGGCAGTGAGTGGTACACGCCTGCAAGATGAGTGGAGTGGAACAAAGAATTCCGTGCACTGTATTCCATACTTTGTGGATAAGAGTGGAGAAAGTCATTTTTATTAATAATTGTTTTCTTTCTTATAATATGTAATTATCCCAGAGATTAAAGTTAGATCAGCAATACTGAATAAAGAATTTTGAAAATGGTGTAAAGCCTGGGCCAAACGAGACAGATCCACTCTCAATTTTTTTTAGGCATTTTTTGGGAGCAAAGATGTAAAATATGAGAATCTGCATTTCTATTTATCTTTTGGCCTAATGTTTTTATCCACCTCCACTGTATCATATAAACCATTTTCATAATCTTTTGATTAAGTTTGCAGCCTGCAAAAATCTTTGATTACGTGTAGTGAAAAAGGGAAGTTGCTCTTCTGACTTTATGCTCTGTATATAAAAGTAAATCCATTACTATAAGAGTCTTAACGTGCAGCCTTTGCATGTCTTCCGAATATGGACAACGTATGCTCTGTTGCATGAAAAATCTGTACCATTTATGCAGTGAATTGTGTGGAGTTGTTGGAAACAATATAATCATACGGGCTAGAAAGCCAATGGTAGAGCAATGTGAGGTTCTAGTGTTGAGTCTCAGAAAAGCTTGACATGATATGAGAGCTAGGCAAAGGACACAAAGTATGAGAACATCGTGGAGTATAGTTTGACGTTTTTTTTTCAATTTTAACATTTATCCTTCATTTCAGTCTTTTTTGACATTTGATTGCTTTGAAGATTATTATATTTGTAGTAATGTTCTTTTTGAATGTAATTTTGTATGGTAGTGGTTCGCGATGGTTAAAAGTTGTTTTTTAAATTGTGATGCTTGTCTTTTCATTTTATTTTATATGTTTATTCATTTATCTTATATAAATAGAAACAAATAATTGTGTTGTTGATATGTGAGTTTGTTTGTAGTGTGACAAATTATGATATTTTATTAGGATTCAATTGCATAGTAGTTGAGTGAAAATTCTTTGATTCATATTTTGTGACTAGTGGTTATAATAAAACCTCTCTCTCACGAGCATGAGTGACATTTTTAGCATTCATTGCATTTAGGTAATGCTCACAAGGGTGAAGCATGGAGACATTTTCAAAAGTCACCTATTCTAGTACCATTTCAATTCAAGCTTGCATAACCAACTCCACTTAGCTTGCTATACCATTTGCAAAATTTCAGCAAGTGTTGTCTTTAAAATTATTCATTATGAGGTGCAACACGTGAAATTATTCATTATAAGGTGCAACACGTGCAACACTTGATCAAGGTTTTGTACAAGTGACAATACTTACAAATGGAGTAGCAAGCTAAATGAGTTTGATTTTAAAGGAAACTCCATTATGTAGTATACTTGAGTTGAAATATTGGGCTTGTACATGGGCTTGTACAAATATTGGGATTTGATTGTAGGTATAGATTGCAAGATTAGAGCGGATGTTGTTGCCATAACTAAAGATTATACTTGCACATGAAAGGGACAAGACCATAGTCATAAAAATTCTATTATATGAAATAAACCACAATGCTTGCAAATCAAACTAATTGACAAAAAGCCTAAAGAAAAATAGAAATAAGAGTCATAACCTTGGTTCCTCCTTCTTGATATAGAATAGATGATAGTTTTCATTGAATACCAAAATCAAATGTTTGAATTTGTGAAAAACAAGAATAACACAGATTTAGTGTAGTTTAATCAAATAAACCTCATTTGACAAATGATTGTTGGGAAAAGATATCTCAACTTTGCATTCATAATGTTCAATTTTAATAATTGTGTATATATTCACTATTTTGTCTTTTGTATATTTTGTCTTCATGTGGAAGAGTTGGTGTCCCATTTGGAGATGACATGGAATTCATTTCTAATGGATTTTTGTCCTCACATGAGGAGGTAGACATACCACTTTAAGGAGGCATAGTTGTGCCATGTGTCAACATCTTGTGATGTGTGTAAGGTCATTGTAACGAGTTACATATGACATTTTTATGACACATAAAAACATGTAAGAGGGAGGTTACATGGGAATCTCGATTGATATTATGACAAGTTTGAACACTTGGCATAGAGATATAAACTTGTCATGAAGGAGCTTTGAAAGGTTGAATAAGGACAAACTTAGGCACTCAAGATTGGATAGTCAAATATGATAGTTTATGACAATATGTTGTAAAGAAAATAGCTTAACATAGTTCAGCCAATCTCTGACCATGGAGGCCATATTGGAATTTGGTATCTTGGTTTGGGCAATATGCCTCCTATGCTATTGCAAATAGTTTTCCCAAGCATTTATAGTTTATAGTTTAAACCCTTGTCTATTTATTGGTGCTTGGAGTTGTTTGTATGAATATTTTTGCATGGGCAATTATGTTGTTAGAATCACTTCAAAATGTATGTTGGAGAAACTCTTATGAAGGCTTGCTCTACAAGTGTATTGCAATCTACTTATTTTATTGAATACTACATTGGACTACTTTGGAGGAGTGTTTCTTTTGAAAAGGTTTTTTCCATGTACACTTTTGTTATGACATTGTTTATTTCATGTTTATATATGTTATCTCTTTTCTATAATTATTAAAGATTGAAATTTACGTAACACTCTCAAAATATTAGTGTAGAAAGAATTTCCATGTATCTTGCTTCCTTTCATTTAGTATTAGAGATTGATCAATTTAGATTTTAAGTGTTAGTAGGGGGTTTTTGGTACTATTTTTCATTTGAGTGGTAGCTTGTATAGAGAGGATTTCATCTTATTGTAGGGAAATATGTGAAGCACATCTAGAATTAAGAGATAGAAGTTCTTTGGTAGTAATTTTAAACTATGGAAATTCAAAATGGAAGATATGCTTGTAGACATAGATCTAGAGGTTGTTCTATTTGATATAAAGCCCTTCACAATGAAATAATAAGATTGAGATATTTTAGATAGAAAAGCTAAGTGTCTCATAAGACTATGTTTGGTTGATTTAGTGTTGTTAAGCATGCATGTTCAAAGACCACCACAACACTTGTTTGGAAGAAATTGGGAGATTTGTACCAAGAAAAATGACTAGCCAACAAACTCTTTATGAGAAAGAAGTTATTTACCTTGAGGATGGACGATGGTGGCTCTATAGCTAAACACACCTGAATACAATTAATATCGTTTTTACTCAATTATACTTGGGTAAAAATTGAGGAAGATTGTTGCATGACTATGCTATGTTCTTTGCTAGATTCATGGTACTATCTTGTTATGGCAATTGGGAGCACTACCACTAAGCTATAAATAAATGAGGTGGTGGCAATGTTACTTTTGGAAAAAATGTGAAGAAATACTTATGAAGATGCAAAGGAAGCCCTAGCTATTTGTGGTATACAAGGAAAATAAAATAAAAATGACAAGAAATAAGATAAAGTTGTGATCTACAAATCCTATGGGAGATCTAAATCACATGGTCTCAAGTCTGAGGTAAAATGTTGGAACTATAGTAATATTGGCCATTTTAAAAGAGATAACAAGGATGAGAAGAAATAGAAAAAGAAAAAGAAAAATTATAATAATGAGTTTGAGAAGTCCTCCTAGGATGATAATGACGCCTTTGTCATAGCTTGGGCAACACATGCATCAAAAAGTGTGGTTGATTGACTCAGCATATTTTCACATGGCCTCACATTGAGGTTGGTTTACAAAATACGAAGAATTTGATGGTGAGAGGTTGTATCTTGGAGATGATTCTCATTTGAAAATTGCTGGCCATAATAGAGTCCTAATTCAATTGCTTGATGGACAAGTAAACAAGATCAATTGTGTACTACATTTTCCTAGTTTGTCATAAAACCTTCTTTATTTAAGTATACTAAATGATTCAAATGTGCAAGTAGTTTTCTCAAGTGGAGGGTGTAAGTGGAATGAAGTAGGGTATGTGAAAACACTTCCTACACCAATCCAATGAGAATATTATTGTGCAAATTTTAATCTTTTCAACTTACAAAAAGTAGAAACGTATATAATTAAATTTAATAATACACTGTAACATATATATACATGGACAAAACCCTTTTAGGAGAAAACTCTATCACTTCAAAGAAGTCCAATACATCATCTAGTAAACTGATAGAATACAATACACTTGTAGAGATCTATGTTTCAAAGATGGCCGTCGTTGCACCAAAAGATTAACATTTTAATGCCCAATACAACCACTAGATTTATACAAGATCCAAGATCCACAGGAGGCGGTTAAACCATGTCACGAAGCTCAAGCGCTGCGTTGGCCCACGCCGAGGAGATCAAGGGTGACACCTTGCAACAATCCCCCCCCCCAACACAAGCGATAGGTTTGAACTTGTGACCTCGGCTCTAATACCAATTGTTACAAAGACGGTTGTCGTTGCACCAAAAGATTGACCTGTTAATGCCTGATACAACTGTTGGATTTATACAAGATCCAAGATCCATAGGGAGCAGTTAAACCATGTCATGAAGCCCGAGCGCTGCATTGGCCCACACCAAGGAGACCAAGGGCGACACCTTGCAACAAACTATTACAAAAGGTTCACCAACATGTAAATCTAGAGTAAATTTGGTAGCATAATGGTGCTTGCAAATCGACCATACAAACTATACCTCTAGATACCAAATAAACAAGAGAAGTACAAATTGGAAACCATGAATAGTCTAGGAAAACTATTTGCAAACCCATGAGAGGTATGGCATCCAATGTATGGGTTCACATTCAAATGCCACTCCTTGGTCTTGGTCTTTGATTAGCGAAAATGAGGCCTTACTATTTCATCCTTTATTTTCCCTTTTACCCTTGTTTATGCTATCTTGTTCATACTTCCTATCACCAATTGTTGAAGGAAAATGGATATGTTAATAAGTTGTGAAAAGAATTAAAACTATCCATAATGCTAATTATTCAAAGAAGTATTAATCATTTCATGGTTAATTGACAAGGATAATGAAGGGCACAAGTTTAGCTATAGTGAGTACGTGGAAGGAAAAACACTAATGAAGAAAAGAGTTGTTGAATTGGAATGGTTGTCGATGAAATTTTACTTAGATTACTTTTTGTTATATTTCTATTTTTGTTAAAGACAAATTCTGATTATTGGCTTTAGGCCAATGATCTATTTTTTATTACATACTTGGTTTGTTGGTTGTAGGCCACAACAAACCCAACTCTATCACTTTTTGGTGTATCATCTAGTTTATATATATGTATATCTCAGATTGAACATATATGCATAGTGATTAATCTATAAACAAACTTTTTCTCTACTTTCATTTGAATACTTCTATGCGTGTGGATGATTGTTTTGGCGTAAAACCAAACTTATTATCTCATCACCAAGTGAACCAAGGAGCAAGGGCCCACTACTTGGATCACTCGGTGATTCTATCAGTTTAGTTGGTATGGTAACACATGTTTTTATTTCTATAATATTTCAATTTCATGAATGCAACATGTGATTCCATTTCTGTAGCCTTTACATTTTGCAATTTGGTTTAAACAGTTTCCATTTTTGAATTAATGTTATATCTAATAATGGTTTGTTAAAAAGAAGCATGGGAATGAGTTTACTCTGAGTAAATTAAAGAAGTTGTTGATACTATTTTATATTATGTTTATATTCTGCAAACTGTTTCTGCTAAACTTCTTGTCACACTTCCTGGCACAACTTCTCTGACTTCCTGTCATAGAGCATAAATACAGTTATTAAACCAGATTTCTAATTAGATAATAATTGTAAGAGTTTGTTGCATTCATCCCCACTTAATTCATTAGTCTCAGCCCTTAGGAAAACAACCACAACACCTTTCATGAGCTTACAATTCCCAAATTGTCACTTAGGAACAAACTAAGGAAACCAACACAAATTTCTCTAGGATTGAATTAAACCCAACCAAATTGATAGAATTACAAGGATAGTTTATTCCCAACACTAGTTCACAATTTTGTCCAAATATTTTGGCATCGTTATCAGGGAAAGGCATTAAAGGCCTGAAAACCTGGTGAGATAAGTTAGGACCAATGCGCCATAGTGAAAGTCTATGTGATTGTCGACCTCACCTAGGTGAGTACCCTTGGTTTTCTCTATTATAAATCATATAGATGCATGAATCGTATTAAAGATAGTAGAGGAAGATTTGTTAAGAAGGATATAGGAAATAGCTCACAAGAAAAATCCACAAAATGAATTAAAGCCATTGATTGTGCACACACCATCTAAGAAAGAGTTAGTTGAACCAGATATTGAGATATGTTTCATTGAGTCCACCACTGTAGGGTCTCCTTCTAGTACCCAACAGGAGTCATTTGAAGAATTATATAAAAGGGTTGCTCAACTATTTCAGGAATCTTACGAAATTTGAAGTGGGAAAACTCTCATACACAAAGACCCTCAGTTATTTTCATCCTTTTACACCCCTTAGGCATTTGGAACTATGGACAACAATAACAATAACAAAAATAATAATAATGAGAGAGCATTGGCCAACAATAAACTTGTTACCTTTGAGTTTCCCATTGCACATCCGAAAGAGGATGCCCCTATGAAGAACATACCTCACTTTGCCCGGCTTGTCTTTCGAGGTCTTTCTATGGAAGACCCTAGTATGTTCCTTTTTGGATTTGATATTTTATATCACAGTTACGATTATCACAATGATGCACATAAACTTAAACTGTTTCCAACTACTCTAAAGGATGCAACATCGCGATGGTTTATGGGACTCGAAATTGAAACCATACATAGTTCGGACAACATGAAGACAAAGTTCTTGGAAAAATACCAAGAATATTGTAAGACCAAGGAAACTCAAGATGAGATATTTTGCATCATGCAACAAGAAAAAGAGACCTTAGAAGATTATTTGGGGCATTTTCTATTTAGTCTATAGAGAACTAGACAAACAAGGTTAAGCAATGACATTTTAAAAATGCTCTTTCTTAGGGGGGTTAGTGATACATGTTTGGATATTTTAAATCTTATGGGTGGTGGAGATATCTCCAAATTGAGGTTTGATGACATCGGTGATGTGTACAGGAACTATTCAAGGTCCACCCATTCAATCAGAGGATATAACAGTAAGCATGTCTCTTCCGGAGGGACATCATGAGTTACAAAAAGAGAATTAGGAGCATTGCTTGAGGACCTCAATATTGACTTACTGAGCCACATGGGTAAATAGATTGACACCTTGTATACATGAAGGAAGCAGGAGGCTGAAAAGTCCCTTACTATCTTTCATCTTGTTTTTTGTAAAAGGCATAACAGTGAAGAGTGACCCTACAATAGAACAAAAATCTCTTCTTTGGAAGATTCTAGTAGAGACACCATTCTAAGACCTCTTCCTGTAGGTATGATTGAAGTAGAGTATACAGATGAGCTTGTTTACTTTATGGCCCAAAGGAGACCTTGGCAACCACGAGGAATTCCCTCAATTTATTATCATGCACAACCTCCAAGTCCTTTTCCTCCTCAACAAAATCCTTTCCCGAACAAACCTAGATGGTTTGGAGGATGGCAACAACCTCCATAATATCCACATGCTCCACAATCATGGCAAGAATGGCGAGCACCACCACCAAAATCTCCATAGTATCAATTACTCCCTCCATATTCACCACCTTCAACAATAAATCCCTATCATCAATCCCAACAACTCTTACCACCCATGCCATCATCATCTAGTCAAAATTCAAGTTCAACCCAACCATCAAAAGCAACACCTATGCATGCACAACCATCACCTGATTTGAATAATAAGGTGGCTCAACTAGTTTACAATAATGAGGTGACAAGAAATTGATACCCAAAATATCCTATCAATACACTAGAAATTGATGGTGTACAACTGAGATCGAGAAAGAATATTCAAGGGCCAACTATCACAGAGATAGAAGATTCTCCAATAGAACTAGTAGAAGAACAACCAAGGCCCCCATTTCCTGATAGGTTTCAAGAACAACCAAAATAATAAGAAACATCTCAATCAAGCTTTGATTTTATGAATGAACTGTGTAATGTTAACATTAAAATTCCTCTTGCAGGCCATTCGAGATGTTTCAGTGTATACAAGAGAAGTTAAAAACTATGTGGGAGAAAACAAAAGAAGAAATAAGACCCCAATACAGTCCAAGTCATTGGACAACTGACATATTTGATGCTAGGAAAGATTTATGTTCCTAAGTATGCAGATCCTGGGAGCCCAATGATAAAGGTACATATTGGTAACATAGTTATCCCAAATACACTTGTGGATTTAGTAGTAGCCATAAATGTAATGCTAAGGATAAACTAGCCCTTCAAGGACTAAGACCTACTCCAATGGTCTTATAAATGGTGGATCATTCCCTTGTAAATCCATAAGGTATGATTGGAGACATTTTTATTTATGTTGAGTCTTGGGAATATCCCATATATTTTATGATTTTACAACCAAAAATTAAGCTAGGGGGATACCCTTAAATTTAGGCAGACCTTGGTTAGCCGTAGCTAATGCTTTTATTAATTGCAGGTCTGGCAACATGGTGATTTCATATAGAGAACAAATGAAGCAACCGACGTTATACCCTGCAACACAACCTTTATTGGAGATAGAGGATCCATTGTGGAGTGATAATGATTTAGATGAATCTTTACCTATTTTGACAATTGATCAAAGTAGAGAATTTGAAGAAGTATCAGAAGACAAGGTTCTTAATAATTTCTTGCAAAATCACTATTTATTTGATAATGTTTTGGAGACAATGATTTTTCCTTTGGGTATAAATGATAATTTCCCTTTTGGGAAGTTTCCATTAGTTAGTAATTCATAATCTATTCAACATTTCATTACTTTGCATCCGTTATTACCACATACTTGTATATATAGCCCATTTTTAGTATCTGGTAATTCTGATCCATCCTCATCCACTTCCCAGTTGCTTGTTGTAAATACTCTTGTCTAGTCTCAGGCTATGGAAGTTTTACCTAGAAAAATGCTTAATATAAATCCCAACTTGAGCCCCTCACAGTTAGAAGATCTCATTGCTATGTTGTGTTCTCATAAAGATGCCTTTGCTTGGGATTACCAAGATATGAGAGGTATACATCTTTCTATTTCACACATCATATATATATAGAGGAAGGAAGTAGACCTATAAGACAACTGCAAAGAAGATTGAACCCAGTCTTACGAGAAATTGTTAAGGATGAACTACAAAAGTTACTTAACATAGGATTCATCTATCCTATCTTCAATAGCCAATGGGTGTCCCCTAGATTGTGGTAGTACCTAAAATGAATGGGAAGTGGCAAATATGTGTAGACTATAGGGCCCTTAACAATGCTACTAAGAAATACCATTTTCCACTACCCTTTATTGATCAAGTTTTAGACACCCTTGTTGGAAAGAAGTTCTTTTCCTTCCTTGATGGATTCAGTGGTTACAATTAGATTTGTATAGCCCTAGAGGATCAAGACAAGACAAACTTTACTTTCCCGTAGGGTACATTTTCTTATAATGTCTTACCTTTTTGGTTATGTAGTACGCTCTTGCTACTTTTCAACAGGCTATATTAAGTATCTTTGCCAATTTGATTCACGATTGTGTGGAAGTTTACATGGATGATTTTACTGTTTATGGTGACACGTATGAGGAAGCAAAGGTAAATTTAGAAAAGGTTCTTAAAATATGTATTGATACTAATTTTTCTTTGAGTCATGAAAAATGTCACATCTTAATGACTAAAGGTATTGTCTTAGGACATTATATTTTTGCAAAAGGAATTGAGGTAGATCCCAAAAAGGTAAAGATAATTCAAGACTTACCTTTGCCTACTTCTCAGAAAGATGTTCGTAGTTTTTTGGGTCATGCTGGATACTATAGAAGATTTATTCAAAATTTTAGTAAAATTGCCTCACCTCTTTTTCTTTTACTAGGACAAGATGTTGAATTTTTGTGGATGCAAGAATGTCAACAAGCCTTTGAAGAAATTAAAGGGAAGCTTATAACTACCCCAGTTTTATGAGGACCAAATTCGGAGTTGTCGTTCCACATTCATATTGATGCTTCAAACAATTTCATGGAAGCAGTACTTGGGAAAAGGATGATTCTCTCTTTTATTCCATTTATTATATTAGTAAGAATTTTATTGGCACAGAGGTAAATTACATTGTAACTGAAAAAGAATTTCTAGTTGTAGTCTATGCATGGTAAAAAAAAAAATTCCATTATATAACTAGGTATAAAGTCTTTGTACATACGTACCATTCTACTATAAGATTCTTGATGAATAAGCTGATTGTTACAGGTAGAGTAATTTGATGGTTTCTTTTATTGCAAGAATTTGATATCACTATTCTTGACAAACCTGGACGTGAAAATTTAGTTGTTGACTTTCTATCTTGATTATAGTGTGATAATGAACCGATACTTGTGGATGATTCTTTCTCATATGAACACCTTTTTTTCCATTTATGTAAAGATCCCATGGTTTGCTGATATTTCCAATTATCTTGTCACATGTAGGTTTCCACCCCACTTTTCTCCAAGAGACCATCAAAATCTTATAGGACTTTGTGGGAAATATAGTTGGATTAATGGTTTACTCTTTCATACTGAAGTTGATAATATTATGTCATTGTGTAACAAAGGAGGATGTATTTGACATACTCTGTGCATGCCATTCTGAACCTTGTGGAGGACACTTTCTAGCACAATGAACCACTAACAAAGTTTTGACTGCAAGATATTATTGGCTAACAATCCATAAGGATTGTAAAAGATATGTTCAACATTGTGATAAGTGTAAACATATGGGTTGACCCACACGTTCCAATGAAATTCACTTACAACCACAATATCAATTGAACCCTTTGAGAAATGGGTTTTGGATTTTGTAGGACCAATTAATCCTCCTTCTAGGAACAAAGAGTATATTCTGGTATGTACTGATTATGCTACTAAGTGGGTAGAAGTAGTAGCTTTGAAACATGCTAGAGATACAAAGGTTGCTAACTTCTTATACTCTGAGATTTTTACTAGGTATGGCATACCATGCGAGATTGTTATAGACCAAGGTCTACAATTCACATATGATTTGGTTGCAACATTGGTTTGGGAATATGAAATCAAACACTAAAAAACTTCTTCGTACCATCTATAAGCCAATGGGCAAGTGGAAGTGACAAATCGAGAGTTGGAGAATATCCTTACCAAGACTATGGCACTACACAAGAAGGATTGGGTAGATAGACTTCTCGAGGTAGTTTGGGCCTACCAAACTACTTGGAAGATAACTATCGGCTTGACCTCATATGAGCTTGTCTATGGTAAAAAGGTTATTTTTCCTATTGAATTTGAAGTGAAGACTCTTTGCACTACCCTTCAACTGGGGATGAGTCTCATTGAAGCCCAAAAGGAAAAAATAACTCAACTTCACTCCTTGGATGAAATGATTCAGCACTCCCCTTTTCACCCAGAGGTGGTGCAACAACAGTGAGCACAATGGCATGACCACTTCATTCGTTAGTGAATGTTTGAACCTAGTGATTGGGCATTGCTCTATGAATCTCAATTCTAGGACTTCAAAGAAATTTTTTATACTTGCTGGCTTGGTCCTTATGAGATCCAGACTGTTTATGATAATGGTGATGTTAAGTTGTGCATTGTGGATTCATAACGTATGGCTCTTCTTGTCAATGGACATCATTTGAAGCTATATGAACAACCCCTTTTGAATGAAAATTTTATTTGTACTGTGACAAAGGAACTCGCTCTTGTTCATGTCACCTCTCCAAAATAAAATAATCTATAAAAAAATGCAATAAAAGATCCAACAATTAAAACCTTTGGGCATTGTTGGCCAGTTATTACCTGAAAACTGGGTTACCAATAAGTAAAAACTGTATAATAATCTTGGAGGTGAAAATAAGGTTTTTGGCACCTCTTGAAAATCGACTTGTTGGTGGTCTGATGTCGTTTTCAATAATTAAAAAAAAGCTACAATCCGTTCTTACTAGCATAGGTGTGCAAGGAACTTTTTCCCTCTCGATATTTTTCTTGCTGCTACCCATTCTATGGTGCGATAGGTATCGATTCACATTTCCATCCTTCTATGATACCTTTGTGTCATCCATTGCTGTTTTTCTTTGTTTTCCTTAGATTGGCTATTTGGTTGGTCACTTGATCCTCAGTTCTCATGGCTCTTCTCTACTTGCCTTTTGTGCCAGGAATCTTCTTGTCACTTTTATGACAGTTAATTGGCTCCTTTCGAGTTTTCCTTTTTCCACGTTGGTTGTCGTACCTACTTGGTGCTATCATTTCTATTCACGTGGCAGTTGTACATGTTCCAGTGCTACCTGGTAGATTGCATGAATTCCTTTCATCACATCATGTCACATCCTTGTGTTCTCCTTCCACTCTTCCAAATCCAAGTTGGTGTCGGTTTTATTGCTTTTATTGACTGGAAAGATCTTTCTCGTGCCCTTATGAATTTTCTGCCACATCCTGGATTCATCATACCCTTCCATACCTGCATTCTCTCCACATCATTCTTTTTACATCTCGTCTGCCTTGTCATCTATCTCTCACCACACTCCATCATCATTTTCGTGTCATGCTTTTCTTGTCGTTTTCATCTCTTCATGTCCCATCATCTTTGCTGGCATCTTTTCCATCCATGCTATTAAATCTCTGGGGATTATGCATTTATGATGGTTCATTCGTTTCCTTCCATCGTTGGATTTCTCGTGCCACCTGATCTCCAACCGTCCTTCGGTAATTGGTAATTTGGTAGGTTTTATATTATTTTCTATTTATTATTTGTATTTTTTCCACATTGACTAGTGACTTGCCCCATGGACGAGTCAGACCTTTAGCTAGGGGGAGGATATATTTACCATATTCCTTATGATTATTCGTGATATTGTTACCTGGGAAGGGAGTATTTTTTGCCCAATTAAGCTGTCATTTTTGGTACACTAACCATTTTTTATTTAATCCCCCATTTTCACTTCCCCATTCTTGCCATCTATATGTTAGCGATTTTGGTTTTCTAGTTTTAATTCAATGTCAACCTCCTAGCATAATCATGGCACAAGAACGCCGACACCCTTATGAACCCACTTCCATGATACATCTAAGAGCTGCAAAGGAAGCCTACAAAAATTTTAAGTAGGCACATTGGGATGTATATTTTAGACGATTGCGTGGATATGACAGTGATGTAGCTAAGGAATTTGAACTTGGATTCTGTTAGAATCAAGTCTCTATCAGGGGATTGAATTTTTCTATTACAGTTGACACAATTGTAGATGTAAGGAGGCTACCATTATCTGGAGATAATTACATTCCTAATAATTCCACAAAAATCATAGATTTACGACCCATGAGAAAACAATTCCTACAAAGGGGCGAGTCTATTGATATGGTTCATGGAAAAGGGACTAAGTTGTGCTCACTTCCTTAATCATGGAACAATGTTGCTAGGTTTATTATACAATCTGTCACTTGTGAACGAAGGTATGCCTATATTTACGTACAACATTTTTTCCTCTTGTTACATTTGCAAAAATGTCCACTTATGAATGTTCCATATTTCCTTCCCTATTCTTTGCAATGTATGAACAAGGATTTTCAAGGTGAGAAGACTTATTCCTCGGCACATCATGGGTTAATCTGGTTATTATTTATTCGAGAATTGCAATTGTTGTCTCCCCCTGGTGACTAGGAGAGTTTTTTCAATATGGGGGAGGATTTAGACTAGGAAGAAGAAAATCCTGAGAAAGAAGAGAGCCCTAAAACTCCAAGCCATAACACACTAAGGAAGAGGCATCTAAAAAACCTCCCACCTCTAGTTCAATCTGAAAACATAAGCTCAATAAAGAAACCACTTCTGCCTCTAGCTCAAGCCCCAAATGTAGGTCTAGCAGAAGACTTTCAACTAGATTAAGTTCAAAACCTCCAATTATTGAAAAAGACTCTCCAAAACATAAGAATGAAAAAGGGTCTATGGACAAATTGAAGGGGCTAGCCCAAGTAGCAAGTTATATTATGGAGTTAGATGACCAAAAAGAGCCTGATTCTAACCTAGAAGTCCTAGCCACAATCTTTGAGAAAAAAGGGAAAGCCAGCCAAGAGTATAGATGGTCTGTACGAAGAAAGAAGCAAGAGAAACAAGGAAAAACTAGCTCTGATGAGGAAGCCTCTAAAGCTAGAAACCTTGAGATTTCTCCACCAATGGGTAATGATCTTAACCCTAATGTTTCTCCTAAGGTATATACTATTGATCTTGGTGAATAAGGGGCAGTTACTTCACCTCACGAGATAAGAGGTGTTGTACTAGAACAAGAAAGCCTTGATTCCCCCACACCGGGTAAAAGAAAGGATACTAACATTGAAATAGGAATGGGTGTGTCGAACACACAGAGAAAATTCAAACACTTAGAAACTATGGGTGGATTTACAAATTTTGATGAAAACTTAGATGATCAGCGGGTTGATGATATTCAAGAAGGTGAACAAGGGGTAGAAGTTCCTATTATCACTAATACAAAAGCTGAAAAACTAGATGAATTGATTGATAGTATAGAAAAGGAGAAAAATGATGACAAAGGATTTCTCAATCAAGATGATCAAGAGGCCGAGGAAGAATTTGAAGAAAAATAAATACTTTTAAAACAAATTAAAGACTTTCAAGGCTCAATTGAAAATCTCAAAGAAGAAAATCAAGAATTGCAGAGCCAACTTCAGCAGGCCAACTCTGCCTCTCAAGTATAGGAAGTATAAATTCAAAGGTTGAAAATGGAGTTGGAACAAGCAACAACTTCCAAAGAACAACATATGCTCATCAAGGATAATGAGGAGGAAATGGAGGCATTGAGACATCTTTGTTCCTAGGAGATTGCTAACACCATCCAAAGACTGACAAGGTTATCTTGGTTTGTAGTTTTTCCTTCCTTGCATGGGGACATACAAGACCTTCAGCTGGGGGAAAATGATGAGAAAAAATGAGGCCTTACTATTTCATCCTTTATTTTCCAATTTACCCTTGTTTATGTTATCTTTTTCATACTTCCTGTCACCATTTGTTGAAGGAAAATGGATATGTTTAATAAGTTGTGAAAAGAATTAAAACTTTCCATAATGCTAATTATTCAAAGAAGTATTAATCATTTCACGGTTAATTGACGGGGATAATTAAGGGCACAAGTTCAACTATTGTGAGTACATGGAAGGAAAAAGACTAATGAAGAAAAGAGTTGTTAAATCAGAATGGTTGTCGACGACATTTTATTTAGATTACTTTTTGTTATATTCCTATTTCTATTAAAGATCAATTTTGTTTACTGGCCTTAGGCCGATGATCTATTTTTGATTACATACTTTGGTTTGTTGGCCGTAGGCCACAACAAACCCAACTCTATCACATTTTGGCATATCGTCTAGTTTATGTATATGTATATCTCAGACTGAACAAATATGCATAGTGATCAATCTATAAACAAACTTTTGCTCTACTTTCGTTTGAATACTTCTATGTGTGTGGATGATTGTTTTGGCATAAAACCAACCTTATTATCTCATCACCAAGTGAACTAGGAGCAAGGGCCCACTACTTGGATCACTTTCATGAATGCAATGTGTGATTCCATTTCTATAATATTTCAATTTCATGAATGCAATATGTGATTCCATTTCTATCTTATTTTTGTAGGCTTTCCATTTTGTAATTTGGTTTAAATAGTCTCCATTTTTGAATTAATGCTATATCTAATAATAATGGTTTGTTAAACAGAATCATGGGAATGAGTTTACTCTGAGTAAAGTAAAGAAGTTGTTGATACTATTTTATATTTTCCAAACTTTTTTGGCTAAACTTCCTGTCACACTTCTTGGCACAACTTATGTGACTTCCTGTCATAGAGCAGAAATATAGTTATTAAACCAAATTTCTAATTAGATAATCATTGTAAGAGCTAGTTGCATTCATCCCCACTTAATTCATTAGTCTCAACCCTTAGGAAAACAACCACAACACATTTCATGAGCTTACAATTCTTGGATTGACACTTAGGAACAAACTGAGGAAACCAACAAAAAATTCCCGAGGATTGAATTAAACCCAACCAAATTGATAGAATTACAAGGATAGTTTATTCCCAACATTAGTTCATAGTTTTTTCCAAATACTCTTCCTAACCATTTTTAGCATATTCTTTACACCCCTTACAATGTCATATTTTGTCATGTTTGACCACCCAAAATTTTGTGCCCCAATTTTTCCTTTTTAAAACATTCAAAAGATTCTCAAAGACAAGTGAACCAACCTATCATATGTTCATCATGATTCGAATATATCCTCCATCTTATATGTTCTCACAAGTCATATAATTTGTCATAAGTAATTCCCTTTTTGACAACCTTACACATACCACAAGATGCTAATACATGGCCAAACTATGTCATCTCAAAGTGGATACCTACTTTCTCATCTGAGGCCAAAAACTCACTAAATAAAAAATCCAGTCAATCTCCAAATGGGAGACCAACTTTCTCACAAGAATACAACCATTAAAAGACAAAATCACAAGTGCATACAAAATGTATTAAAATAAACATTAGGAATTCAAGGTTGAGACAAATTTTCTCAACATTCTCCCACTTGTCAAACACATTACAAGAAAAAAAAGGGAAACTCACCAATACCAAATCTAACTACTAGGAACCAAGAGACCCATAGACTCAGTGTGCCACTTGAACTTCTCTACACTCATAGGATTTTCCAAAGAATCTACAACATTCATCAAGTTTTGTCAACCTTTTCCAACATCACCCTCCTGTCCTCTACCATGTCATGAAAAATGGTATTGGGCTTTAATGTGCTTCATCCTCGCATGAAAGTTGGGTTCTTTACCAGATATATGACACTCTAGTTGTCACATAGACCTATAATAGTCCCTACATCTAGTACAATATAAAAACATAATATCTTGAGCCATGCAACTTTTTTACAAGCATGAGTCACTACCATATATACTCTACTTTTGTAGTGGACAAAGTCACCACAACATGTTGCTTACTCATCCAACTAATGGGCCACCAAACATCATGAAAACATATCTACTATTGGATCTTATGTTGCTAATATCAATAGCCCAGTTGGAATCCATATATCCATGAATACAAACTAAATTTTGGTTCCCTATAGGAGAATTATGATAACATAAATAATACTTATAAGTACCTCACAAATATCTCAAAAAATATGTGGTTTATTGACTCTTGTTCATATTTTCACATGACCTCACATCGATTTTGGTTTACAAAATATGAAGAATTTGATGGTGAGAGGGTGTATCTTGGAAATGGTTCTCATTTGAAGATTGTTTTCCATAGTAGAGTCCTAATTAAATTGCTTGATGGACAAGTAAACAAGATCAATGGTGTACTACATATTCCTAGTTTGGCATGAAACCTACTTTATTTAAGTATACTAAATGATTCAAATGTATAATTAGTTTTATCAAGTCACTAACTCATTTGACCCAAATTTTCGACGAAAGCTATATAATCAGATGTATTGTCGGGCACTTGTGCGAATTTTCATTTTTGTTAATTTTTATACCCGACTTTCGTCGGAATTTCGACGAACCATTTTTTTCGTCTACGTTTCGACGAAGATCTTTTGCTGAAATTTTGATGGACCTGCAAAGTTAAATTGTGGCGGGCATAAATTGAAATGAGCTCGACTATTTATTGTGAGAGTGTTTTGCTCGACGGTTTTCTTGGGGTAAATCAAAAGAAATTCAAGAAGATATCGCCAGGTTGAGGGTAGTCATTGTCTTTTTCCAGAATTCATTTGTGAAGTTAGATTTGTACTTCCAGGTTTGAAAATCATATTTTAAAGCAACATCTCATCAGATTTCATTTTTAGTCTTGTGCATTTTTAGAATTTCATTTCTTGATTTTAGACCTGACTTCACAAATTCTTTATAAGGGAATCGTTTATAATTGATGGAAAATTCTTGATGGATTTGGACAAAGATTATATTTGCAAGGTTTCAATTATAACCCTAATGATCAATTTTCAATAGATTTGGGAGCCATAGCTAGATAATATCAAAGGTGTTGGTTTTTTTTTTACTGTAACCAAGTTTATCTTCTAGACACATAGCATATAAAATCTCAAATAATACTGCCTTACAATACCATCAATCTATATTCTAACCCAATACTACTTATCAAATCCTTATATGAACATAGTCACCTATAACCTCACTCAAGCATTTTAATTAATTCCTTGAATTAAAGCCAAAATGAGAATTACACACACCATAATAGTGAGATGAACAAAATAACCCTTGATCATTTTATTCAAGATAATAATATATTCATACAATGGAGATAAATGACCTTGAAATGAGTAATTTTCATTCAGATGCTAGTACTGTCTTTGAAAATTAAGTACCCATGAAACTAAAACCTACAACAGAATGACACCAAACCTAAGAATAGTATCTTCACTATAATATCAGGCTCTTTACAAATTCACTCTGCAACTTCAGTTAGACTCGACCTAAAGATATCTAACTTGCTAACCTGTATTTCTAGTCCTAAAATCCTTCTTATAGGGAAAATGAAGGAGCAACAAGCATCGGACCAGAAATACACCTGTCATTGGTCACTTGGACCGCCTTATGACATTTCAAAAATTGGTTACAACAGCCGAGTCTCTAGAGAATCTTCTTGTTCATCCCGTCCACTGGAGAATAACTGTTGCATTTTCCAAACTTCAAAAACTTGCACCAAAACTACCACCAAGACATAGCCAAAATTTGTTATAACCATAACTGTTGAGCTGTTAACTGCCAGTTGTAGACTCTGTCCTATTCTTGTTCAATCAATTATTTTTCTACCCATCCTTGATATTCCTCATTCGTTGGCCAATTAAAATTTACCACCTCATTTACCTTGGCACTGTAAGGTGTATACTTTACTGCTACTTGATTCACCTCCCTTTCAAAAGATTCCAAAAATGTGCTAGTGTTAATGATTTTATCCATACTACTCATCAGCATGTCATAATCTGAGTCATCACAAATCATTTTGATTTGTGCATTGATGATTTCATCTACCCTGTCCTGCCATTGCTGCAGTGATCTAACATTTCCTTGGGAATCTATAATATCTGGTAAAGATGTGTCACTCCAGTCATCAAAACTCTTTACCAACTCTTTAATCCTCCTGCTGAAATCATCAGGTAAGGCCTGGAAATCTTGCAGTGACTTCACAAAGTCTTGAGTAGGCCTTAATTGTTGAGGCCTATTAGCTACATTTTGAGAATTTCATTTCCAGATTTTGTTGTGCAAGTTCAATATTCTGATTTTAGGAGTCTAACAGTTGGAAATCATAGTAAAATCAGAATTTAATAATTTCTGGAATTAGCATTTTAAAGTGTTTTTTGGGGTCATTAACTTCAGACTATCTTCTCTTTTGTAGGGGTGGTTGCATGCCGAATTTTTTTGGTGTAAAATATCATAATTATTATATATTGTTACCTGTGTATGATTAAAAATTATTGGAGTGTGAGTTTGATATTTTTGAAGATCTAAATATTCAAGCTTGGTAAATAAAAATCATGTCAGATAATATTAGTCCAGAACAAAATGAAGAGTCACTTGATAGATTGTGGGCTAGATTGAAAAGAAAGGGTGATGGGAAATGTTATTGTCCTTGCAATAATTGCAAGGGCTTAAAGACGAGAAGACTTTTAATCACAACAGCTGAGAAAAATTGTAGGCAGCATGGTCACATTGAAGGGGGGCGTGGCTATCGTCCATTGGTAAGTTGTTTATTATATGTGTTTATATTGATTGAATTTATAAATTTTTATATTGTTTTAACATTTGATATATATATATATAAAATCACTTGATCATGATCATGGTTTATTTGTGTCTGCCATTATTATAAAGGTGGTGTGCCCTAGGGCACATGATATGGATTATCACGGCCCGGAGAATGTGGTTTTGCAAGCGGAGGAACATGGAGCTGTGAATATCGAAGATGAAGTTAATGATCCTATGGAAGAAGATGATCATGTGCCAGAAAACACAATTGAAGATGATGGTACAAATGCATTGATTCATGACACATGTAGTGGCACAACTGATCATGTTGATCGAGATGACTTTGATGATGTTCATGATTTACTTGTACTTGAGAAGGTATACGAGCCCCTTTATGAAGGCTCCCAAACAACTCTTCTCTTTGTTGTATTGTTATTGGTGAACTTGAAGGTTATGAATGGTTTATCCAACATATCAATCTCACGGATGTTAAGGTATGTCATATATGTCATTTTTTTTCATCCATTTTAATTGTTGTTAGTTCATCGCTAGTAAATAAAGGATGACGTATGTAACATTAATATTCTTTATATTAAGAAATATTGTTTTGTTGTAGATTGATTGGTGAATTTTTGTTACCACCATCAAATATTTTACCTCACTCATACCGAGATTTATCTGGAATTATGAAAGATATTGAAATGGAGTATCAAGCAATAAATGCATGTCCCAATGATCATATTATATATCGTAAACAACATCAATTTGCAATAGAATGCCCAGAATGTCATATTAGTAGATATCGAATAGATCAACTAACAAAAAAGGTGCCTCACAAGGTTCTTCGTTATATTCCCATTATTCCACATATGCAACAATTATTTAGGTGCGAAAGCTTAGCGCAATTTATGGATTACCATGCATGAAATAGAAGTGGAGATGACATTCTTCGAATGCCTGCAGATGGTTCTGCATTTAGGGACATGGAGGAAAAATGGCCACACTTTAAAGAAGAACCTCGTAATCTCATGCTTTCATTGGCAGCGGACGATGTCAATCCATTTGGAGAGCTGAGATCTATTTACTCGGTGTGGCCTGTTTTTGTTATCAACAATAACATTCCTCCATGGATGTCAATAAAGAGGGAGCACATAATGTTGGCAATGATTGTTCCAGGTATTTGTTTACATCAATTTTCTTTAACGTAGTAGCATCTCATTTGTCTTATTTGTTGCATAATGACTTATATATTTTTTCATTTAATAGTAATGTACATGAATTTATATATATTGCAGTAAAATGGTTATAATAATTATGTAATGTTTATGTTCATTCAACTAGGTAAGTACCAAGTTAAAGATATGAATGTATATATTGAGCCTCTTATCGACGAGTTACTAAAGTTATGGAATGGAGTGACTATGTATGATGTATCTAGACCAATAGGACAAAGACAATTTGAATTCCATGCAATGCTTGTATGGACAATTCATGATGCCCCAGGGCTAACACATTTTTCTGGTATGTTATAACGTTCGACTGCATGACTTTAATGATATTTAATTTTATGAAGTAGATATCATGCATGTTTTTAAATAATCTATTCATTTTATATAATTATAAAAATTGACATATTTAATCCAATTATATATGATAATTTGTAGGTCTTCAAACAAAGGGAAAATTTGCATATCCAATTTGTGGTCCAAAGATGAAATCTCGTCGTTCAACAAGTTTAGGAAAGCAGGTGTTTGATGAGTATAGGCACTTCCTCCATAGAAACCATAAGTATCGAACTACTGAAAAACATCTTTTCAATGGGAAAGAAGAGACTACATCAAAACCACGAAGAATGACACCTCGCCTATGGAAGTTGGAATATAATAGAATTAATCGTCAAGGTTATACATCAGATCAAATTGTTTATCTATCATATATGATATGTTTTAAATTTATATTTTTATATTGTGTTGTGTTTACTCATGCTGTAATTGACAATGATTATCGTTGTTAATTTGTTTAACTTATATGCTTCATGAAGGTCGTCAAGGCATTAATGGTCGGCTTCCACAGGGACTGAAAAGTTATCCTAGACAATTTAGTAGGTTGCCCTACTATGAGCAACTACAAATTGTGCATTTGTTTGATACAATGCATATCGGAAAGAATATGACAGAAGCGTTATGGAAAATATTAGATGGAAGGCATGACAAATAAAAAATTGTCAAAAATTTGTAGTGACATTCAGGAAGCCAATCATGCAATGAAAAATGTCATTCAATTAAATAGTGATGGAGACCAAATTAATATAAGTGCCCTTCCTTGGTTATTAATGGAGCAACAAAGCAATGCTATAAAAGAAGTCATACGAAAAATTTGATTTTCCACAGGATTTGTTGCAAACATAAACAATATCATAACAAAGAAAGGTGAATTTGGGTCGAGAATGAAAACGCATGATTGGCATACCTTCATTAAGGTAATTATTCTGGTATATTATATATATATTTGTATACTGCATGTACTTTTCAGTGTATTATGTTTACTACTTTTGGGAAAATAATGAAAAGATAATTTTATAATTGTTGCAGTACATTCTACCTCTATCTCTCCCAGACAACTTCGACAACAATGTCAAGCAAGTTATATATGATCTTGGAAAATACATGAGGTAACTAGCGATATTTGTTCAATTTGTTGTATATTTTTGTTAAATCTCATTAATATATTTGTGCCTTGAATCACTTGTAGATGGCTATCATCTAAAGCAATCCATAAAGAAGATATAAATTATTGGAAGAGAAAAATTCCTCGTCTAATGTGTGAAATGCAAAAGTGTCTACCTTCGACATTTTTCAATGCACAAGAACACTACCTTATACACCAAGTTGAGGAGATTGAATTGTGTGGACCTGTACACACAAGGTCAATGTGGATGGTTGAGAGGCACTTGAAATTTTTGAAAGCTTTGGTTAGACAAAGAGCACATCCCGAGGGTTCTATACTGGAGGGATACATGGTATACCAAACCATGGTGTACATTACTGAATATCTTCTTAAGTTTGCAGCAAAGATCCATGTAGATCGCATTTGGGATCCCATGTCCATTAACAAATTCGAAGGGGAGTACATGATGGGGAAAGGTAGATTGAGGAAAATGACAGGTAATTGTAAGATGATCATGGAGATTAATTAGAATACATTTTACATTTGGTTTTTATGTATATTGTACTTATTTAATTATTAATCTTCAATATTCATCAATTATAAATTAAGGTCGTATACCATGGTAATTAACTAATTATATGTCGTTTGTAAATTTCAATTTTTTTTGATACAGTTGGTCGAGAGTGGGATGCACTACATTTATATGTCGCAAACAATCTTGATTGGATGATGGTGTGGATTGAACGATGTCAACAATCTGGTCGTGCATTAACATGGGAAGGTGTGGCTTCATTGGTTAAAGAAGCTCATCGTAATGGAGATTCCAATGTTACACCAAGGGAAATTGATTTAGCATATGGTTTAAGAGATAAATAGGTATGTATAAATAAATTAATCACCCATATTATTTAATTATTTTCAATTATATTGATGTATATATATGTTGAGATTTTTTTCTTTGCATACATTCAGCCAAGAATAAATATGTTTATCAATTGATGATATTGCAATAAGTTTTACATGTTTGACATATTGCAGGTGAAACACCACAAGGCTATGTGGTGCAATGGTCGTAAATTTCAAATCAAAAAGTTGGATGACACGAAGAAAACTTGTGATTCTGGGATAACTGCAGTCTTCCAAGTGACTAATGTTTCATCTAGAAGCGACATACATCCAGAAGTCTCAGAAAATCAATACTATGGGATTTTGGATGATATACTTGAGTGTGACTTTAAGTCCTTCAAATTAGTTATGTTCGTCGTCCTATGGTACAGGCTACGATTGAATGAAAATGATCCCGAGAGAACTCTTATTGAACATGATAATGGATTTACCATGGTTAATACAAGGTATTTTGAGCGAGTTGGAAATGAGCCCTATGTTATTCCAAGCCAATGTGAGCAGGTATTTTACTCAGAGGTTCCAGGTAAAGCGGGTTGGTCATATGTTGTTAGATATGATCCAAGAGGAAGGCCAGTAAAGTATAATGTGGTGGAAGAAGAAGATACTGAAGAAATAGAAGATGATGTAGATGATGATCAGGATCAACAATTAGTTAATGATGTGCCTTACAAAGATGTTGAAGAGGAGGAACTAGATCATGATGATGTAGGAGTTAATGTTCATGAAGATGATATCCGTGTGGATGATGACATTATTGAAACTGATATCAATGATGATGATGATGATATGACCAATCCTTACAATGTTGAATCTAGATCAGATGATACAGACAAAGAGTTGGATGAAGAAGAAGATCAATGACATTGAAATGTATGAGTTATGTGATTGTATTATCTATTTGATATTAATTTCTTGATAGAATTATATTTGACTTATGTGGTTACATAATTAATTTATGATGTTTTAATTTTAATTATATTAGAATATGTTCAGTTAATAGATGTAAAAAATAAAATGGATAAACCAAAAGATGAAAGCGTGAGACCACTGCCTTGTTGGGTGTATGGAGTCTAATGAAGATCTATAAAAGTGTAATCTATGATGGCAATAATTCAAAGTGTTTGGCACACAGATGTAGTTTATAACTTGTATAAATGTGCAAGTAAATGACTGACAAACTCTACTTGAGATAGAATGACAATCCTAGTTATGTGATTCTTCTTATTGATCCAATTAATACTCTTCAGTTACTGTGATTGACTAGAAGGGTTTAATCTTTACTTGAAAGAAAACCAAATAATCACATCACACAAATACAACAAATGTGTATCGGTAAACTGAATATATATATGCTTGATATATCAATTTAAACAATAGAAAAGCATCAAAATGGAGACAACCAGATAACTGTATAATTCCACAAATAGCTGATACCAAGATTAAGCCACAAGTTTAGACATCTTCTTTAACTTCATCAAAATTCATACATGCATGTGAGTCTTTTAAAGGAAAGTTTCCTTGCAAACTATCTATATTATCTTTCTCCTATCCACCTATATCTGTTGTACATTATGAAACAGATATAAATATCAGAAGCTCTCTTGATGATTAGCCCTCCCCTTAGGTGTGGGCTAATATCAGTTACATTTGGCTTTTTGCCCTGGGGTGCCAATGCCCATATGGCCAGAGTTTCATACTCCTCACTGAAGGTAGAGTCTTGCAGAGCTGCCTTAACCTCTTCTTCCTTGTTTTGTATAGGGTGCTTGGACTGTAAGATAGCATTGAATGCACCCGCATCAGCTATGTCCCATTCAGGTTGTTGGTGGTTTTTTAATGTGAACCAGATTTATCTCCTAATCTACCTATGGAATTGCCAGTTCCAATCAAGGGTAGCTCGGAGGACTTGGACCAATTGACAAGGATTTTAAAAGACCTCCTACACTTTGGGTTCTGCAAGACTCGGGAGGGTGATCCCTCAATGTGTTTACAATCTCTACACTGAATTTATAAACAATCATTAACAATTAACAAATAATCCCATTTAATAGCTCAACAAAATAGGATAATACTGAACTGAATTGGCCCTTCATCAATAGTATCAACTACTTGGAGCATGAGATGATTACAATGACATTTCACCACTTAAGATAGTCATTTGATTTACAATTTGGCAGCAAGATCTAAGCTAAGACAAACAAACACAAAACCTTACAAACACATACGATTTAGGCCAGTGCCATATACTATTAGGGAGTCAAATTCACAAATATTTAGATTTCCATAATAGGTTCAAACACATAACATATAAGATCTCTAACAATATTGCATTACAACAGTGTCAATTTCTATCCTAACTCAATACTTCTTATCAAATCCCTTTACAAGCATATCCATCTTTGACTCCATCCAAGCATTTTAATTAACTCTTTGAATTAAAGCAAAAATGGAATTCATACACACCATAACAGTGAGATGAATTCCATAACCCTTGATTATATTATTCAAAATTGTGATATGTTTATACAAAGGAGAGCCATGAAATATATCATTACAACTCAAATGCTAGTACTGTCATGAAACATCAAACCTTCATGCTGTTGGAACTGTGAAATTTTGACAAATTCATTATTTCTTCATGATTATTAGTCTCCCAATAAAGATTCATAATGCAGACATAAAAATCCTCACATAGCATTTTTTACCAAAATCTGATTTAAAATTGTGCCATAACACCCCATAAATTTCATCTGACATTAAAATCTTAACATATGAAAATATCGGCATAAGTTGATGCAGGTCTCATCGATGATAATATACATATCCTAAATGTATCGGCAAGACATCAGAAGGGTCATACCGATCAAGTTATACACAGAGAGAATGTGGGTTTGTATATCTTATCGACAAGACAAAAAGTATTGGCGTGACGATGTAAGGTCACATCGAGCTAAATTACCTTTTGTCGATTAGAGTAACGTAAAGTCTATCAAAGAGACTTTGGTCATCAGAGAGAGATTTTAAAACACTGCCCGAAGCGTTATTAGTCTTGTCGATAAAGCAAGGGGAGGACTCACTCAGTGAGACAAACGATGCTAGGGAGAATTCAGAAAGTCTTACCAACCCCTCGGGTTACACCGACAAAACTGAGCATACGAAGATAAAGGGTGTCAAGAAGACAATGCGCATGGCCTCGCCGAAGAAAAAGCGTATCGGTGAGACATGTCACCGCGGGGAGATCTAAGAGACATCATGGCAAGTATTGTTTTGTCGGCAAAACAAATACTTGGTCTCGGCGATATAAGTCAATAAAGTGAGCATCTCGGTGAGACGAAAAGCTTTCGGAGTAAGGTGAAGAACTGTTGGCCCGATTCATTAAGTTTGGGCGATAGTTGTTTCGGTCAAGGTCATGGCAATAAAAAAGTAGAAAGAAAGAAACTATTGGGGAGACTTGTGATGTCGGGGAAACTGCAAGACATCTTAGCAGATGGGTGAACGTTGAATAGGTGGATTGGCCAGAGGTTTGAAATGTCTTACCGATGTGATCCTTGATGCGACAACGAGAATTTCAAAAAAACTTGCAGCATTCATGTCTCAGTAAAGACATTAATGGTGCCACGAAGCGTAAAAGACAAACAAACACAGAACCTTACAAACACATACGATTTAGGCCAGTGCCATATACTATTGGGGAGTCGAATTCACAAATATTTAGATTTCCATAACAGGTTCAAACATATAACATATAAGATCTCTAACAATATTGCATTACAACAATGTCAATTTCTATCCTAACTCAATACTTCTTATCAAATCCCTTTACAAACATATCCATCTTTGACTCCATCCAAGCATTTTAATTAACTCTTTGAATTAAAGCAAAAATGGAATTCATACACACCATAACAGTGAGATGAATGCCATAACCCTTGATTATATTATTTAAAATTGTGATATGTTTATACAAAGGAGAGCCATGAGCTCTAAATATATCATTATAACTCAAATGCTAGTACTGTCATGAAACATCAAACCTTCATGCTGTTGGAACTGTGAAATTTTGACAAATTCATTATTTCTTCATGATTATTAGTCTCCCAAAAAAGATTCATAATGCAGACATAAAAATCCTCACATAGCATTTTTTACCAAAATCTGATTTAAAATTGTGCCATAACGCCCCATAAATTTCATCTGACATTAAAATCTAACATATGAAAATATCGGCATAAGTTGATGCAGGTCTCATCGATGATAATATACATATCCTAAATGTATCGGCAAGACATCAGAAGGGTCACACCGATCAAGTTATACAAAGCGAGAATGCGGGTTTGTATATCTTATCGGCAAGACAAAAAGTATAGGTGTGATGATGTAAGGTCACATCGAGCTAAATTACCTTTTGCCAATTGGAGTAATGTAAAGTCTATCAGAGAGACTTTGGTCATCGGAGAGAGATTTTAAAACACTGCCTGAAGCGTTATTAGTCTTGCCGATAAAGCTAGGGGAGGACTCACTTGGTGAGACAAATGATGCCAAGGAGAATTTGAAAAGTCTTACCGACCCCTCGGGTTACACCGACAGAACTGAGCATACGAAGATAAAGGGTGTCGAGAAGACAATGCGCATGGTCTCTGTTGGAAGCGTGAAATTTTGGCAATTTCATTCACCCTTCATGACTATTAGTCTCCCAAAAGGTTCATAATACAGACATAAAAATCCCCACATAGCATCTTTTACCTAAATCCATTTTAAAATTTTGTCATAAAGCCCCATAAAATTCATATGGCATTAAATCTTTAACATATGAAAATATTGGCATAAGTTGATGCATGTCTCATCGATGGGTCATACCGATAAATTTATACACTAGGAGAATGCAGGTTTTTATTACTTATCGGCAAGACAAAAGGTATCAGCGTGATGGTGTGAGGTCATATCGAGCTAAGTTACCTTTTGCCGATTGGAGAAAAGTAAAATTTATTGGAGAGACTTTGGTCATTGGAGAGAGATTTCAAAACACTGGCTGAAGCGCTATTGGTCATGCCGATAAAGCAAAAGGAGGACTCAATCAGTAAGACAAATGATGCCAAGAAGAGTTCATAAAAGTCTTACCAACCCCTCGGGTTACACCGATAGAATTGAGCATGTGGAGATAAAGGGTATCGAGAAGATGATGCTCGTTGTCTTGCCGAAGAAGAGGCGTATTGGTGAGACATGTCACCGCAAGGAGATCTAAGAGACATCACAATGAGTATTATTATGTCGGCATAACAAATTGCTTTGTCTTGATGACATAAGTCGAGAAAGTAAACATCTCGATGAGACAAAGTACTTTTAGAGTAAGGCAAAGAACCGTTGGCCCGATTCATTAAGTCTGAGCGATAGTTGTTTCAGTGAAAGTCATGGCTATATAAAAAGCAAAAGGAAAGAAATATCGGGGAGACTTGTGATGTCAGGGAAATTGCAAGACATCTTGGTGGATGGGTGAAGGTTGAACAGGTGGATCAGCCAGAGATTTGAAATGTCTTGCCAATATAAGCCCTGATGTGACAGTGAGAATTTTGAAAAAAAAAACTTGCAGCATTCATGTCTCAATAAAGACATTAATGGCGCCATGAAGCGTAGGAGATTTTGCATATCAGGGTATGATGAATTAAAATCATTGTGTCACATAATTCAAAGAGAAGTAGAGCAAGGAAACCAGCAGAGCAATTAAGGCATTCACCTGGCTTGAGTTTGCAAGAAAGTTACAGTAAGTTTCTCGTCCTCTCAGAATTCGTAAAAAAATGAATTATGGAAGGCACTAGTTCAAGAAAACTAAAGGGCAGAAAACCCAGGGAGGGAAGCCAATCAAAAGCAAAAAAGAAAAAGATTGAGTTGCAACCATAAGGTACTGAAAGGAAGCTAAATCAAGACCTCATAGACCAGTTACCTGGTTCTAGACCTAGAGCTAGGTGTTCTGCACAACTCAAAGCGGAAGTTGACAAATTGGACGACAAATGCAAATTTATAGGTGATGTTTGGACTCCGATTAGAGGCTATGAGTTATTCAATTTCCATTACCACAAGAGAAATCGCTTTGAGCCAATATGCAATCCATGGAGGCTCAATTTAGGGAAATTAGTGTGCCCTAATGTTTTTATTGACGTCGAATTGGTAAAATTGCTAGTCGGACACTATGATTCAAAAAACAAAGCTATATGTGATTTGTCAAGGAATCCATTGATACATGTATCTGAGAATGCAATTGCTAAGGTTTTCAGAATGGAGGGAATATGCAGTGAGAAAGTAGTGACTGAAGAGCTCGATAGTGAGTTCAGAAGGATGGACACCATTTATAAAGGGTGGAGGTTACCTCTGCATAGAATTAGGTGTCATGGAAAACCTACTCCAATGGAAGATAGTGAGGGGCCACCCTTTCATGTAGACCTCTTCGAACCTTACCTAAATATACTTACTACTAAGTGGGACAGGTATTAGGGATGGGGGTACTTGAGCATATGGCGATTGTGCCCATGGTGATTGCTACAGACATTCAATATCACAATTCCAGATCATTTGACTATGCTGCACATGTTTTTAAGCAGCTGGATGCAGGTTTGATGGTGATAAAGAGTGGTGCTTATGTTCTCCATCTCAAAAATTACTCACTGCTGATGCACTTAGTGTTGTATTTTGGACAAGAGTTAGGTTTATGGCCCGAGGAGCTGAGGATTTCACAATCCGACAAGGAAGGTAGGCCATTTCCTGTTCAATTATGGACTATTGTTTGGGACAGTAGGTTTGCCAATTCAAATTTCTTGCATTTTGAAGAATTCTTTGTGAAACCCTTGTATAGATTTTTTAACCATCCTTGTGATTATTCTTTATCTGAAGAAGTAAAAAGGTTTCTTAGGCCTAGAGATTACAATGGAGCAATTAACCACAACTAGGGGGATTGGTATTGCTTAGAGAATGCCACAATGATTAGGGTTTATGGCTTTGAGGATACACCTTTCATTCTGCCCAGAACTGTCCCAGATAGAATTGCATACCTAGAAATTGTTAGGCAAATGGATTACTCCAGTGTTATGAACTTAAGTTCATATGGGAAATACGCTTTTATGCCCAATACATTGTGTATTAGTGATTTCACTGTATTAGCCAAGGAAGGTTATGATCTGATTCAGGACAAATTATTGCACTACAACATGAGAAGAGCACCAGTGAGAAAGAACTTTGATCCAGAAGGGTATATCCACTCTGCCAGACAAAAAATAAATTTCGGAGGGTACCATCATGTGCCCTTTAAATCTGATGACATAATCAGAAACCTGGAGGTAGAGGAAGCTGAAATTGTGATTGAAAAACATAATCAGGAATTAGTGGATGCTGAGTTGTTATCCTCCATTAAGGGGATTTCAGAAATAGACAGGCCAGAAATCTCATCTGGGAAAGTTTCAAGAATGAAGACTTAGGACTATGCCTATGTTACCAGAGAAATAGATGTTGAGGAAACCATGGATGTAGATACAAGACATGAAGACTATAGGTCTTTCATATCAGATGATGAATTTATAAAGACCTCAGAGTTTAAGACATTTTTATATAAGCAAAAAGGGAAAGAGATAAGGGGACAGGTTGACAATGTCACTCCAAGGAATGAGGATCGACTATTAAAAAGATTAAAGGATGAAGTAGACAAAGAGATGATTGACATGACCCCTGAAAAGGGGAGGGAGCTGCTTGAAAAGGCAATTGTAATGATTTTTCCAAGTTTGGATATGAATTCTGCATTAGTTTTTGATAGTTTCTTAAAAGATAACAATGCTACCCACAAGCTTAGTATAGAGAAGGTGACGGAGGTATACACAGGATCAAGATACAATCCTAATGATGAAACATTGATGATTTGGGCCTTGTATCCTCCTCACAAGAAATCAATTGTTATTGATACTGAAAAGGCATTCAGACATGTCATGACCCTGAAGGCTGGGGAGGTTGATCCTGTAGCGACTGCTGATATTGGGATAAATATAGCCAAGTTGAATAAAGCCCAAATCCAAGCATTGATAAGGGAAAGGGAGATGTACAAAACCAATAATGAGAGGATGTTGAGAGAGAATGAATGCTTGAAAGACTTGGTAGGTGCTGTAACAAAACCAATAAGGATGCTCACTCAAGGTGAGAGTTCACAGAAAAAAGACCGTTGGGAAGGGTCAACTGCATACTGTCAAGGGAGAATGGATGCATTTGTTGCAGTAAAAAAAAAAAAGGCAGGTTGTTTTAACCACTTGGTTAAATAAACTCTAGGGAAAACATTCACAGTACGTAGATGCAATAAAGGAACCCAGGAGAGTGGATAGCAGAATTCAGGAAAGAATTGAGGAATTGGAGCAGAAGGACACTCCTAGTAATGAAGAGATTGAAAATGCCAATTGTATTATGGATAGGCACATGGATTTCTTTGAGGAGTTACAAGGGGATATGCAGGGATTGACAAAGGTTGCCGAAGATAGATTGACCAAGTTATGTGATGATGAAGGGAAAATGAAGGAAGCGACTACATGGAAAAGTGAGTGCGAAACAATACTCCAAGGGATGCTGGAGACAACCACTGCGAAAGATGTGATATTGGATGCAACATGTGAGCAAAATGAGCGAATGATAATGATGGAGATTGTGATCCGCGATGCGTTGGGAGATGCCAACACTCATGAGCGCCAGGATTATTCGGAGCATATGTCTACAGTCCATTTGTGGCTTAACAAAAATTAGTTAATAGTGGATTTGTTAAACCTTTTATGCTTTAAACCTTTTTGAAAAGGCACGTCCTTTTGCAAACTGATGTATAAGTATCCATTGTTGGATAAATGTAAAGGGGTAGAAGATAGAATTAGAATAGGATAGACTGCTGTAAGCATTAAATTTTTAGAAATGATGACATTCAAGGAGACTATGTTGCATGTATGAATTTTGAAGGAGATAATGAAAGACTGTTGATTTAGTGGCTTCATTCTGGTATCAATTGTTTGTTGGATTCTTGCGATTATTTGATTGTCTCCAATCTGATTTTTCTTGGTTGTTTAAATTGAAGTATCAAGTATATATTTGATTTATCAGTACACATTTGTTGTTTCTGTGTGATTTGGTTTATTGGATTCTTTAAAGAAGAATTAAAATTCCTTTCAATAAATTACAGTAATCTGAGAATGCCATTTGGATCAGTAAGAAGAATCAAATAATTAGATTTGATATTCTGCCTCAAGTAGGGTTTATCAATTACACTCTTGCATGTTTATACCAGTTGTAAACTCATAGTTATATGCCAAACAATTAGAGGACCTGCTAGATAGAAACCATTCATTAAAGGCTTTCATTTGACTCCGTTTTACCCAATAAGGCACTGGTCTCCCTTATTTACATTAAATTAGTTTTATTCATTTCATTTAACATCTCTTAATTGAACATATTAATCCATACCTTGATATTGTATATACAATTTATACCAAAGTAGGATCATATCTTTCCACTGTTAAATTGCCATTTGTGGATAGTTAGATCAAGTAGGAAACATAAATTGAACATATTAATTTAGTATAAGAGTCAACCAATCATAAGGAAAACATAAATGAACATGAATTTTCTCAAATCTTGTGGTTGTAGATGCCCTTTTGAAATCTATGCAAAATGTGGGAGGATAGACAAAGCCCATGAACTATTTGACACAATGCCTCGAATAATTGTAATCTCATGGAATACACTCTAATTAGAAAAGTCTCATCACTGCCCTCATAACAATCTATCAATTTTTTTTAGTGTCTACTGTGTTATACCCAATTTGGGACATGGGGTATAACAAAATAGACACTAAAATAAATTGAGAGATTACAATTCTTTGAGACATTTTGTTAAATAGTTCACAATATTTTTCTATCCTTCCACATTTTGTATAAATTTTAAAAGGCCATCTACAACCACAACATTTGAATAAATTCATCTTCATATTATGCTTTGATGGATGTCTATACCTTGTTCCAAATCTCCCATATTAAGGAAACCAATAAGGATTTTGGTGAAGGTTGTGGAATTTTTCTTTGCATCTACCAATTGCATTTGTTTGAAAGTTTCTAAAACCTTTTCAACAAATCCATTATGTGTATATTCTAAAATCATTATAGTACACAATTTCACATTTATTTGGCTTTGCATCTACCAATTGTATTTTCTTGAATTTCCCTACAATATTTTCAATGTAGATCTCTTTTGTGGATATCTTATAGTCCTTGTAGTCCACATCACTTTGTTTTTTGAAGAAAATATTACCATATATTTCTTATTTATGTTCTTATTTTGCATACATGTTTATAAGTTTGATATTACAATTAATAATATTAATTTTGGAAAGACATTAAAAGATTTTGTTGATTTTAAAAATATATGCATCCCAATGTAAATATGCCAACAATGGAAGCAATGATTGTAACACATAATTTTTTATGTAGTATCCAATTCAAAGGATCATGTTACAATTTAGGGTTATGATTGGGTATTTAATTAGGGTTAGGATTTATTGTTCGGGTTAGTGTTAGGTTTAGAGTTAGGGTTAGGGTTAGGAAAAATAATGTTAGGATTAGGGTTAGATTAGGGTTTATGTATTATGGTTAGGGTTATATTTAGAGTTTTGGTTATGGTTGGGATTAGATATGAAATTAGGGTTAGGGTTTTGGATTACAATTAGGGATTATAGTATTAGGGTTATCTAGAATTAAGTTTTAGGGTTATTGTTATGATTAAGGGTTGTTTTTATATTTGGCTTAGAGTTGGGGTTAGGATTAGGGCCAAGGATAGGGCTAGGGTTAAGTTTAGGGATAGGTTTAGGGTTATTAGAGTGAATGAAACTAATTAATAAAAGAAAAAACATTTAGGGTTAGGTAATTAGGGTTAGGGTTGGGGTTAGAGTTTTGGTTGTGGTTAGGGTTATAAAGATGGGATAAAGGTGACGGTTAGGGTCAAGGTTAAGGTTTCAAGAAAAAGGGTTAGGTTATGATTTGGATTACCCTAAACTCTAACAATAACCATAAACATAATCCCAAACCTAACCCTAATTGTAGTGTTTGAGGCTAGGCTCAAACACTATATAACCTAACCCTATATAACCTAGCACTAGAAAAAATTCTTCTCCCAAACAATCTCCTCTACTTCTATTCACGCCTACTGGAGTTGCAACATTCAACATTGGTGCTTCAACCATTCATTCAAAGCTAAGAATTTGAAAGCAGTGTTTATTTATAATATAATTAATGATTTAACAATATTATAATTATTATTAATTTAATACAATATTAATATTATTAATAATATACCAATAATATTAATAATCTAATATAATTACTATTAATCTATAGAATATATATAATCTTAATATATCAAATATATCATTATAATTCATATAATGTAATATAATATTGTTATATAATATATTAATATTATAACATTACTATTAATCAAAGTGCTTTAATATTTATGTCGAGTTTTAATACATTATATGACAGGTTACTAAAGCGGCTCTGAGATCCATGTGCTCAAAATCGACGGTGATGTTATAATCTTGATGAAAAGTTGCTTGACGGTTATGTATTCAGTGGTGGTGACTACTATGAATGAACACGATTGTCGATGGTGGAGATCAACGGTTGCTCACCCTCGCGTGATACAAAGATGCAAGGTGTTTATTGATTGCGATATCACAGGCGAGCGCCACGTGTCTTTCCTTGGCGATGCATAATGTGGTGGGCCCTTGGTGTTGAGATGGAGATTACATCAGCCTTTTGAATGCAGCCGTTCGATAACTTCTCAAACACAAGAAGATGTGATTTTGGACCTATTAGGAGAAGAATAAAGAACAATGGAAAATATTTAAAAGTTGATTCTCAACATGAGAATGTATTATACTCATGAGGTAATAATAATTAAAAAATAAAAATGAATGTTATTATTGTAAGAAAAAGGATCACATAGTGTGGACTTGTATAGCTCAAACCAATGATGTTCTTGAGGGAGAACTTAAAGAAAAGTAAAATGATGTTAGCTTAGACTATATATATTTGTTTGTTTCAATCAACATGTTTTATTGTGAGGAATGTAAAACTTAACAGAGGGTGTTGGGTGTTTTCATTCAATTTTTCATGTTTTCCCCTTAGCTCCTACTTTATGTGTGTTTTTTATGGAAGCCTTTGGATATCTTTTGGCTAATAGTATTTCATGGAACCTTATTAAAGGTGCTACTTTTCGTAAC
This sequence comes from Sequoiadendron giganteum, assembly GCA_007115665.2. Lineage (NCBI taxonomy): Eukaryota > Viridiplantae > Streptophyta > Pinopsida > Cupressales > Cupressaceae > Sequoiadendron > Sequoiadendron giganteum. The sequence continues at coordinate 461,365,564 of CM021109.1, forward strand.
TCTGTAGCCCAACTATTCAATGATCATTTTTCTAATGACTCCTTTCTCACTCTCTTGGAGGACAAACATGACATTATTTAGGATATTCAATGCCTAGATATTTTCTGGAAAGCTTGAAGATCAAATATATAGTGGCATAAAACTCAATGTTATAGGAAATCATTCTTAGCTAGGCCCAATTTGTTCAATTCCTATGGATAGAAGGGGGTTGATCATAAGGAAGTGTTGAGATTCCTAAGCATCTCTTTTACCTTTTAGGTTTCTCCTTCCTCTTTAAGGAAACATATCATTTCTAGAGCTGAGAAAAATTATCATATTAAATTATGAAGCCCCTTTCTTTGGCAAGGAGATTCCATGTGTGTTCAAAAATTCTTGTTGCACACATTTCCATTACTCATGTTGCTAAGAACCTTGCAAATCCTCATATTTGAAGATTGAAAAAATCCAAAGGTATATTTTATGGCCTCCCTTTAACCAAGGAAAATGGTTTCACAAAGTATCCTAGGAGTTTTATTATTTCCCTCATGACTATAATAGGCTTGGCTTACTTTATATTCACTACTCTAAATGGTGCCATAATAGGCTTTGCTTGCTTTATATTCACTACTCTAAATGGCGCCATAATTTTAAATTTGATTAACATACTCTAAAACCTAACTAAAGAAGGTTGTAGCTCATCAAATTGGACAAGTGAAAGGTCAATACCAGCGCTGAGGAAGAGTTTGAAGGAGTGAAAACGAGGTCAATACTAGCACCGATGAAGAGTTTGGAGCTAAAACAAAGTCAATAACAGCGCTGAGGATGAGGTTGAGGGCACTCAGGGAAAATCAACGACCAAGGGACAATGAGTACTGTAAGTTTGGCACCCCCATTCTCTTTAACCTTCAATTTTCATGCCTAGTTTCCAAAGATCTTCTCGTACATTGGCCCCCCCATTCTCGTAAAATGGTATAAGATAAGACAAAAAAATAAAATAGCTTAGTCTTTCACATTTTTATAGTGATTACCAGAGGCACATAGACCAATTCTTCATAATAGAAGAATTTGATCATACTTTTCCAGGAGCACTAGAAGACTCCCCCACATGTTTGTACTTCAACCTGTCTACCTCAGTTTGCAGCTCAACATTCCTTTGCTACATTCTACTATACTCTCCAATAATGGTATACTCCATCAAATCCACCATCATGCACACCAACCCACTGATTTACAGTTCCAAGATAGTGGGTGGATTGGTGGATGTCATTTCTATTTAGCCCTCAAACCCTTACACAGGCACAACAGGGTAGTCCCTGTATTTGATTGTTTAATCCCACAAAATAGTGATTGAGAACTTCAAAACAAATGCAAATGAAAGGTAACACATATATTTATCTACACCAATGATCTTAGAGCATTTCAAGCTTGTATGGATCCATACAACACAAAAGAACTTCAGAAAAATTGTAAAAACATAGAAAATTGCTTCAAGAACGTGGTATCTGTTATGAAATTTTGGTATCAACTCCTCCAACAATTGCAATGGGATGGAAATACAATATGATAGAAGTGGGATAAAAAATGCATCGTTTGAAGCATCAAACCAATATGAAAAGATGAAAGAAAGTGCTAACCCCTTAAACTGAAAAAGTTTCTTTTAACTTTAAGTTTCTTAGAACATTGATGCGACCACTCATCCTACCTTAAAACATACCAAAAGTCTCCTAGCAATTAGACATAGGAAGATTTAAGATGACTTAAAAAAAAATTATTACCAAAGCATAAACTTATGATGACTTTACCAGGCCTAGTACACACTCCCTCCCTGTTAGCCACTTAGACATATGGAAATTAAATATAAATTTGCTGCTATTTTTAGTCATGTAGGTGTCCAATAAACCACTTGGTGGTGTTTCCCTTCAAGTTTATTTACTTGAATGAAGAGAAAAAGCCTTTTGATTACAATTAGAGAATGCATTTGATGCCTTGGTTGTGTAACTGGTGGGCCATAGTCACATTTAACACTTGTTACAAAGTTTGGGAGTTAAAAATTTAAGTAGATTTGATTTGTGATGGACACATTTGGATGGTAGTAACAATAACTTGCAATCTATCAAGACTTGATTACCTTATAACCTGTCAATTTCTAGCGATGAAATGATAGATTAATCATAATGTCACCTTCGATCACATCACCATGAAAGAACTTCATCCAACATCCTTATGAGTGCAGGTACCACCAAATAGGTATTTGTCAGATTTGTCTTCCTCAAGCGAGGGAAATTCAGGAAGAGAAGAGGAAAGCGAGACATGTAGTAGGTCTAAAAGAGGGAGATCAACTAGAGGTCAAAAGATTAGAAGAAAATTCTATAAACGCATGGAATTTTTTCTTGCTGAAGGGGGGTCATGTTCTTATGATGATGAGAGCATAGGCGACATCGAGGTGCCCTTGAGGTACAAACATCTACGCAAACAATGGGTACCCAAGGAACTTCCTCCAATAAACATTGATCTTTGTGTCAACGAGAGGATATATCGCATAGCACCATCATCATTACATGGTTTGGGCCTATTTTGCATGGATGACATAAAAGTTTGTTACAAAAAAGTTACTGAGTTGATGGAGTATGTTGGACCCTGTTACAGTTACAAAGATTGGATGCAGCTGGTTCGATATAAACGAAGTATGCGTAGGTATGCACTATCAGCAAATTATATACAACTAAAAGATAAGGATCAAAATAAAGGAGTGGCTAGGTACATTGATGGGAGTCCAAAAGCATCAGGGAATATTGTAGGGTTTATAAATAGTACACGACATGGGTCAGCAAATAAGCAACCCAATTGTATATTCGAGGCATAAGAGGGAAACCGTGTATTTGTATGTGCGATAAAATCAATAACTGCAGGGGAAGAGTTGCTAATTGATTACAATTTGAATCACTTAGATACAAACACAATTACTATGGGGGTGGTATGTACTATATACCATTTTACCCAACCTCCAATTAATGACTCCAATATACCATTTTATTATTATGTTTTTTTTCGTAAGTCTATTGGTTTCATTTTGGTAATGTTTTTTATATTTAATTTTTGTCACAGCAGGACATTCATCATACGAGGAAGGCTTCGGCCCAGAGTGTAGATCGTATCCATCTTTAGGCACTTCTATCCAACAGGTTTACCTCATTGTAATTGTACAAATTAGATACGAGCAAAATGTTTTATTATTATGTTTTTTTCATGAGTTTATTGGGTTAATTTCGATAATGTTTTTAATATTCTTGTTGTAGATGGCTGATCGAGGAAAGGCACCAGCAATACAGGAGAGCATCCATATGGAGGTGCAGTCACTATTATGCGATGATGACACCACATTTTCCGCAAACCTTGTGGATATGATGAGGAAGGCCCAAAAAAAATGCAATGAAGAAATCCTTAAGTTGGTATTCATAGTGCCTCAAATAGATGAGATAAGAGAAAGGGTTAAAATATTGTCTAAGAGAGCACAAAACTTGCAAGTAAGCTATCATGAAGTCTTTAATTATAACATAGGTTCATTCATGGTTTTATATTTTGTACTCTTTTTTTTCATGAACTAAAACATGTGTTGTTTTTATAGGATTATTTGCATCCTCATCATGCTGCTAGCCATGATCAAGGTATTGCAAGTGTTGCTCGGGAAGTAGGGGTCAGTACAAGTGTCAATCTTGATCTTCCTACACATACAACACATCATCCGACCCCATCATCCGTGCCTATATTGTCAACTGAAATGTCGGCAACACATACCATGCAGGCATTCGGTAGTGCACCGTCTGGCAGTGAACACATGCCACTACATGTGTCAGTACCTGTGGATATAGAGGCCACTAGTATTGGTGATGTTTTAGCAGCATTTCCTAGATCTTCTCATATTACTAGTATGAGAACATTGTCGGTCACATTTGTGGTGACTGAGGATTTCCTTCCCATAAAGATAGAGAAGGTCCCAGGTATTTTAAAATGTTTTAATTATTATTATATATAATCCAATTGAAATTTACTTATTGATCACTCTTTAAGACTAATGATCCCATGATCATTTTGCAGGAAATGATGTTTTTTTATAAACATCTAAGTGATATTACATTGGAGCTCTTCGGGCCCACCATATGTACACAGTGGAATGCCCAAAATGAAGATTTAACAGATGAACTCATTAACCGTTTAGTTGTGTTGTTCGGTGATAAAAACATTCAACCGAACGAAGGTCCTTAAGAAAGCTGGTACCTATCTAAAGTATGTGAGGGACCAATATAGGTCACATTTAGAGAAGAACAGAAAGTACGAGCGTCCCCCCATGATTCTGGAAAGGGAGTGGAAGGACTTGGTGTCAGATGGAAAGGAGAAGGCTGAAAAGAAGAAAGGAAAGATACCACCGGGCCAAGGAAGGTATGTGATACTATCAACAATTTAATTGTATACTGATTACTCTTTCTTTTTACATAATCTAACATATTTCAAATTTTTCATAGGCTGCCCGACACATCGAAGGCAACAAAGGAAAGACTAGAAAAACACGGGCAGCACAAACTTGGCTCTGGTGGTTATATGAAAATAGCCGCATGATTTGTAAGTATCAATAAATGAAATATTGCATCGAAATAATAAATTGCAAACAATTTTGGTTTTATCACACCATAGAAGCAAAATTCATGATCACATGCAAAAATGCAGGGCTTTGATTTCAACAGAGTGCCCACAGAAGAGGACCTGAAGATTGCCTTCCACCAAGGCTATGGAGCCCTTACTGAATAGCTAAGAGTCTCGACTGGGCAAACACAATCTTCCACTACATCCAACATGCAGGTAAATAAACTCAATAAAGTTTATTTCAAATTGAATACTTGTGCAATCTGTTCAATATTAATTTCCACCATAATAATGTGCCTATTTGTTTTACACGAATAAGCAATGATAATACTGCACATGACATTGGAATGCAGCCTGGTGAGGGTGGAGCACAACCTGTCGATGAAGGCCATGGTGTGCATCCTGGTACTGGATTTATTCATGTGCTATACAAAACGCAGTATGGATTAATACGATTAAACATCTTTAATTGCATTTGGTGTATTAATCAATGTAACCTTTCGTGTTTCAACTTTAGAGCATGTAGAGCGTGATCAACATGTTGAGCATGATTAGGCTAGACAAGATCAGGAACATGATGTGGCTCCATCAGGTAAAGAGGACCACTCTAATGAAACATATTTAATTGCAATTGGTGTATTAATTAATGTAATCTTTCGTGTTTCAACTCCAGATCAAATACACGAGGGTGTTCACCATGTTGAGCATGAGGCTATAAGATAATATCAAGAACATGATGTGGCCCAATCAGGTAAAGAGCACCACTCTGATGTTCTTTTAATTAATGAAATACGTGTAACAATAATAATAAAACATATCAATTTAACATTTCTTTGCTATTGCAGCAGACCCCCCCTTGCAGCTGCATCCACGTTGTGAGTACACAACTAGGCATACATTAAGATCACGAGCAAAGCTCAAAACAACTGAAGGGGGGACAAATGATTTTGAAAACAATACTCCACTTCAGCTTTTTTTAGCTGCAAAAGGAAACAAAAAAAGAAGTGATTGTAATCATATTATGACAGCCATATTTTTGATAACATGTAAAAACTGAAAAAATGAAATATGTTAATGAATTAATGTGAATATGTTAATGAATAAATGTTATATGTTAATGAACGAATGTTATATGTTATTAATGGATGAATGAATGAATGTTATATGTTATTAATGGATGAATGAATGAATGTGAATATGTTAATGAATGAATGTTATATGTTATTAATGCAGGATGAATGAATGAATGTTATATGTTATTAATGGATGAATGAATGATTAATGTTATATGATCGGGTACAGGGAATTGAGAGTGATGTGAGGGGCGGGAGGGGCTAAATGAGCTTCCACCTTCACGTGGTTGGCCATGTTAAGTAGAGAATATTAAACTATTCTCAAAACAAAGAGAAGCTCAATAAGGTAAGTAATGCACTTTTCAATATAAGAAATGCATCATTTGAAGCATCAAACCAATCTGCAAAGATGAAAGAAAGTGCTAACTTTTCACTATGAACATTGTGTTGTGTGTGGATTTGGTTTCAAAGCTCTGTTTTTTTTTTTTATTTTAGTGGTCTCATTAATTTCACTTTTTTGCATAACAGGTTAGTGGAAAATTTGACAGATCTGAAGGGTTTAGAGGCTTGATTGAGATAGATACACGGATATTTGGATCTTGTTGTTGATGGGAGGCTTCCATTTAACCATGAAATTTTGTACCGTCTGCAGGTATGCTAAAATATCTCTACTTACATTCATTCAACTTACTGTAATATAATATCTAACAAAAATCTCCTTTTCATTATACTTAGATGGATTTTCATGCCCTGTTCCAAAGCACATGTTTTCAAACAGGCAAGAAGGATGCTAGCAAGGGTTAAGGAATTTGGCTTTACACCTGCCAATTGCATAGTTTACTTCATTCATCCAGCATATTGCCAATGCGTTTCACAATTGTTGGAATCATATCCTATAATTACAGAACTAGTAAAATTAAAATATGTAAGTTTCAAATATGGCATTACATATCTTTCTATGAATTTTTGAAAGAAAATATCAAAATGGAGAAGAATTAAAAAATTAATCTACATAATTTATAAGAGATCAGGGAATTTTTTTGCAGAGTTATCTTGAATATATTTAAGACAAAAGTAACTTATACAGGTTGAAGCAGAATATCAGTAGTCTAAAATCACCAGTCAACACATCTTAGTAGTATCTCAATTCAAGAGAACTAGGTCCACTATCCATTAGCCAGTAAAACAAATAAAATCAATTCATAAGATTATTCTGTTCTAATAGGGTTGACTGGTTGCTTGTTTATTTTTGATTGTCAAGAAGTCGTCAATATACACTTGGTTTTCCAGCCTACTCTTGCCTCGTGGCCAAAGAGTTTCTGCAGAAGGCATCAAAGTAACCTTCAAGATTGACAATGGCAATGAGTACAAGGTCAGTATAACTTAATGCTAATTGGGTATGATTTTATTTGTTCAAGACCAATTTAGATTCATTTTCTGCTCACACTACTTTTATTTACATTTATGTTTTGCTAATATCCATTTTCCTTTACATTCATATTCTTCTACACATATTGTATTTACAATAATGTTTTCCTTAATTTAATCTAGGGGAGAGGACCCAGTGCTTGAGCAACTTTCAATGTCATGCTGTTAGGATTTATTGTGAAGCTAATCCAAAGTTTTTCATTGCTGCTAGAGGCCATATTGTAGTGCTTTCTCTAGGAAGCCCACATGATCCCCATCAAATATCTTCTTTTTGTAGTCTCTAAATTTGTTAGAAGAAATCAGCAACCAATTTGTCTAAATGTGGCTCCTTGTTTACACATTAATATCTCTTTTGGCAGCAATGGATCAAAGTGGATTCATGGGGTCTTAAAAAGAAGGCTCTCAAACATGGAGATCAAGAGTGGGACCAGGTAAAACCACTCATAATCATGCTCATATTGTTTTATTGATTGTCTAAGAGCTAAGTATCCAGGATGACATTCTGTATTTTTCTATTGAATTTCCAGAGTGAGAATAATTTTGGGTTTGTAATCCTATTTTTTGGTACACTAGCTAAGTATACAAGACGCACTGCAGGCACTTTTTCTCACCAAATTGCTCATTTTCCACAAATTTAGATTCTAGTGTGTAGTTTAATATTCACTAGTTTGATTTTTTCTTTTTTAGCAAAATTAGAATCCAATTCGTAGGTTGTGCTTGTTGTCCATGACAGTCCCCTTGATCTCATGACTCATCATAGGTTTTATATTTTGCTCCAATTGTTGATCAACATCAAATGTGGCCATCATAATATCATCATAGCCTCCATATTCTACAATTATTCATTGCTCATTTCTCATACATAGTAACCAAATAATCCAGGCCTAGAGCTTGGACTGCAAATGTATGCAAAAAATGATAAATCCCTGCCTCTATAAGCCTAATTAAACACAACAACTGACATGTTGTTTGATATTTTAAACAGTCATATGACTATCCTTTTTCTACCTTGTAAACACTTACTCAATGCATACAATAATTTATTGAAATGCAAAGTTGAATGGCCTCTTAACTCTTGACACTAATGTCATTGCATTTGTCCAAATAGGGTTAATCATATTTTGATCTAAATTTTCATAATGAAGTCTTCCAATCTGTCCTTTAAATCTAAGCATTGATGACAATCCATATTGTCTTTTACTACCCCTATTAAATGCTTATGGTCTTGTCGATATGCTTCCCTTGTGCTTCATCGATGAGACAAGATGAGTATCTCGCCAATGAAACATCATCGCTGAGACCAAAATCCAGTCCTCTCAATATATCTTCTCAGGAAATTTTGATCGTTGTAATAGTCTTGATCTTTCACCGATATGCCTGCATTTCAAAGAATTTTTTTTTTTTAAAAATTGCATTGTTTTGTCCAATTTGCGACGAACCGCACAAAGCATCCGACGAATTTGCCATGTATCCAACGAATTTTTTCCGTAATGACTTGCCTATTTCGTCGCGTGTTCGACGATCTTCTGTCACTATTTCAATCTAAAGTATGTCGCCAAGACTCCTGCCAAAGTATTCTTAACGACGTCACATAGCTGGTCGGGTAGACATTCAAAACTTACTCTGATGATATATGTCTTGCCGATATGCTTCCCTCGTGCTTCATCGATGACACAAGATGTGTATCTCGCCGATGAAACTTCATCGTTGAGACCAAAATCCAGTCCTCTCGATATATTCTTTCATCGAATTTGCACCGAACCACAAAAAGCATTCGACAAATTTGCAATGTATCTGACAAATTTTCGTCGTAATGACTTACCTATTTTGTCGGGCGTTCGACGAACTTCTGTCGCTATTTCAATCTAAAGTATGTCGCCAAGACTCCTGCTGATGTATTCTTTACGGTGTCACATAGCTGGTTGGGTACACATTTAGAACTTACTCCGATGATATATGTCTTGCCAATATGCTTCCCTCGTGCTTCATCGATGAGACAAGATGTGTATCTCGCTGATGAAACTTCATCGCTGAGACCAAAATCCAGTCCTCCCGATATATCTTCTCAGGCAATTTTGATCGCTATAACAGTCTTGATCTCTCAACGATATTGGCAATACGTCCAAATTTTGTCATAATGGCAACGAACTTATGTTGTTAATCCGACGGTTTGGCAAAGGTATGCCTCTCGTGCTCCGAGTACTGTTCATCGCATGATCAACGAATTGGGCGTCGCGGTTCCGATGAGCTTGCGTCGTTGAGGTCGACGTTTTGGCAAAGGGATGCCTCCCATGGTCCGGGTACTGTTCGTCGAGCAATCGATGAAGTGGGTGTCGTGGTTCCGACGAGCTTGCGTTGTGAGGTCGACGTTTTATAGTCCGTCGGGGTATAGACAAAAATTGAGCGACGACGCTGATTTCTATGATTTGTTGGTCGGCTAACAATATATCGTCGAAAGTTCGATGAACAACCATTGGAAATTGGGATCAAATTTAGTAGTGAGTGGAGGGTACAAGTGAAATGAAGTAGGGTATGTGGAGAAACTTCCTACACCAATCTAATGAGAAGAGTATTGTGAAAATTTTAATCTTTTCAACTTAAATAAATATAAACATATATAAACATATATTAATTATTTCAAGGAGGCTTTTTCGGCTCGTACAGGGGCGCCCAACATGGCTCTGGATTGTAAGATCCTCCAGCATCTCCCTACTTCCATATATCTGGAGGATAAATTGGTAATTCTTAGGAGTGTTTCCACGAATGAGGTTCGGTTGGCTACTTTTAGCATGGGGGCCTTCAAAGCTCCAGGACCTGATGGGTTTCCTCCTGTGTTCTTTCAAATCTTCTGGGATATTGTGGGCTGGGACTTTGTGCTTGTGGCTAGGGACTTCTTTAAATCTGGTAAGATTCTTAAACAAATGAATCACACTTTCATTGCCCTTATACCCAAGATTAGTGAGCCTCTTTCAATGTCTGACTTCCGACCTATTAGTCTTTGTAACACCTTCTATAAGATCATTTCTAAGATTCTTGTTAACCGGATCAAACCTCTACTAGATAAAATTATAAGTCACACTCAAATGGGGTTTGTCCCGGGGTGATAGATTCTTGATGCTTCTTTGACTACCCATGAACTGCTCCACTCTATGGATAGATGTAATAATGAGGGGATGGCGCTTAAGCTTGACATTTCCAAATCTTATGATAAGGTTATGTGGGAATTCATTCCAAAGGTCCTGGCTAAGTTTGGCTTTAACAGTTCGGTCATTAAGCTCATTATGGAGTGTGTTTGTACTGTTAAGTTCTCGGTTCTGGTGAATGGATCCCCCTGTGGATTCTTCTCTGCAGGTAGAGGGATTAGACAAGGAGACCCTCTCTCCCCCTATCTCTTTATTATGATTGCTGATGTGCTTAGTAGGAATTTTACGAGTCTGCTGTCAGAGGGCTCCATATCTGGTGTTAGAGCGGCTACTTCTCTTTGTCCGACTGTTGTGCAACAATTTGTGGATGACACATTTCTATTTGGGAAGGCCTCTGTTGTAGAAGCTAGGAAGTTGAAAGCTTTCCTTAACAACTATGCCTCTTGCTCTGGTCAGTGCATCAACTACAATAAGAGCAAGATTTACTTCTTTAATTGCTTGCCAAATTTGGAAAAAAGGGTGACTGCGATCCTGGGATGTGTTGGGGATTCTCTCCCGTCAGTTTACCTTGGGCTCCCACTAACGGTTAAGAAGGTTCAATTGGAGTTCTGGAATTCTATCTTGGAAAGGATCCAAAGGAAGTTGGCTGGTTGGAAGGGCTCTTTGCTTAGTCATGCTGGAAAACTCCAACTTCTTACTATGGCTATACAAGGTATCCCCACCTACTTTCTAGCTATTTTCAAGATGCCCAAGTATATTGTGGAAAATTTTGAAAGAATTCAAAGGAATTTCCTTTGGTCCGGTACTGAGGAAAAAAAGAAGATTGCTTTGGTAAATTGGGAAAGGGTTTGTCACGCTAAAAATTGTGGTGGGCTTGGGATAAGGAAGATTGTTATCTCTAACAGGGCACTGATGGCCAAGGTTGGGTGGGACCAGTTAAGGAACACCAAGGATTGGTGCAAAATTTTGAATGCTAAGTACCTCCAGAACAGGCCTTTGATTGATTGTCTTTCGGAACCCCATCCCCATGGTTCCGTTATCTGGAGGAGTATCTGCAGCACACAAGGCCTGCTAAAAAAAGGGATCAAATGGAAAATGGGAAATGGGGTCAAGATCAGATTCTGGGAAGATGCTTGGCTTTTGGAGTCCCCCTTGGCTGGTTCTAATTTTGGAGTGGTGATGGATGAAGCTCAAAGATTCTTTGGTTTATATATTAGCGACTATGTGGTTGGCCCTCCTGGAGCTAGGATTTGGAGAGATCTCCCCCTTTGCTACCCCCACTCTCTTGACCTTTGCCGCCTAGCTAGATCCCTTCAAGTGTTGCTCTCCAGTATTAGATTTCCTTCCTATGACAGGGAGGATGAGTTCTTTTGGGCTTTAGATACGTAGGAGAATCTTTCAATTCGATCCACTTACAGACTGCTGACTAAGGAAATTTTTGTTGAGGAACACTGGAGGAGGGTTTGGAATCGTCATATGATCCCTAAAATAATTTTTTTCTGGTGGACGACCTGTCATAATAGTATTTTAACTCAAGACAATTTGAGAATTTGGTGGTTGTGCTTTCCCAATAAATGTTTCCTTTGCAAGGAGGGGGAGGAAACTGTCAGCCACCTTTTGTTACACTGCCCGTATGCTGCTGAAGTTTGGGGGATGGCTTTTGAGAAACTTGATGTCCATTGGGTTATGAGCAAAGACCTTTTTTCATTTATTCTAGGCTAGAATGGGCCTTTTTTCCATCCTTTGACTAGTGAAATTTGGAGGCAAACCCCCCCAATCTTAGGTTGGTGTTTATGGAGGGAGAGGAACAACAGGGTTTTCAGGAATATTGAGCGGAGCCCCAACGAGGTGTTTGGCATTGGTGTTCGGCTCATAGAGGAGAATATCTCCCTCTTTGATGGGAAACTTCTAGAGTTGGGGCCATTGGACTAGGAAATAAAAATGGCTAAGGAATGCCATCCGGATCTAAAGGCTAATGCCTTTGATAATTCGAAACTATTAGCTAGGAAAAATACCAAATGGGAGCCTCCGGATTGTGGATGGTTCAAAATTAATTTTGATGGGGCTGCTAAAGGCAACCCAGGAAGGGAAAGTATAGGTGGGATTATCAGAGACTCTATGAGAAATATGGTGGCGGGGTTTGTTGGTGGCATTGGGGTTCAATCGGCTCTGGTTGCTAAGGCTCGTGTGCTGTTTATGGGCCTCAAAATTGTTGTTTCTCTGGGGATTGTTAATCTCCAGATTGAAGGAGATTCCAAAGCGGCGATGGATGCAGTGGAAAAAGATAGATTTATAGGTTGGAATACCAAGCACATTTTGATGGATGCTAGCTTCCTTATGTCCAAATTAAGGGACAAAAAGGTGACTCATATTTTCAGAGAAGGCAACTGGGTGGCGGATGCCTTGGCTAATCTTGGCTCGGGTTGGGATTTGGCTTGATGTTGGAGGAATAAGGAAAGACTGCTGCCAAATATTCAAGCTTTGATAGAGCGGGACAAGGCTACCATGGTTTATAATGATTTTCAACTTTTGGATGACTAGAGCTGATTGGGCGGCCCACTGGTTGATTTGGGTGTGCTGGTGGATGAATTTCAATATTGGTATGGAGTACAGGTGGAGTTATCCTGTCAAAGCTGAGCGTGTGTGGGGTAGGGAAAGGAGCATCCACGTGTATGTCCTTTAGACTTGGTGGATGGGTTTAGTTTATAAGATTATGATGAGATGGCGGGGAGGGGATTTAAGTGAGGAGATCAAGTCTAGTTTTGGTGATGTGATGCAGGTTTATTGGAAGGACGTGACTTCTTATCAGGTGAGGGACCGTACTGTGCGTGCTACCCTTTTGGGAAATGGATTGCTTGTTTTATATCCTCATTACATTTGGAGGAGTGAGTGTATTTATAATGATGTGACTTTCTATGATGCGATTTGGCCGCATTCTAGAGACTTCGGGCCGGCTAGTTTAGCTAGGGGTTCCTTTGGCTTATTTTGGAGGTTTACTAAATTTAGTTTATTGGTCTGTTCAAATGGGGTTTCATGCTTTCCCTACATCTCTGCCAACTTTTGGCCTCTCTACTATAATCATTAATTCATTAATTCTTGTGTCTTTTCTCACTGTGGTATATTTCCTCTCCGCTCGTGTGAATGGTATGCGGGGTTTAATTTGCTTCGCTGTAATCCCAGCCTTAACTATCTTTTAGAGATTATTGTTCGCGATTGCTACTTTTGGTATTTCTTGCATTTCTGTGAGCTTTCTGTGTAGTCTGGCAGTATGGGTGGTGATCGCGTTCGGACGGAACTGGACAATTGTGATGAATTTCGAAACAACCCACTAGTTTGGCACATTTGTGTGGAGGGAGGAATTGCTCCGCTCATGGAATGCTTAGTCGGCCATGATCCCATTTTATCGGGTTAGTTTGCAAGTTCGTGGAAGGATAGGAGGGTTTCCATTGGTGGGATTTCGTTGGAAATCAGTGAGGATGTCATTGCGCAGGCTACGGGTTTGCTGTGCGAGGGGAAAAAATATCCTAAACACACTAAAAAGTTGGACCACGAGAGCCTTAAGGCATTTTTCAAAGGAGAGGAGACCCCAGTTAGGAACCAGGCGGGGTTTGAAAGGGAAGAGCTTCCTAAGCTGCGGGACCAGGTTTGCATGACGCTGATGAAATATGTTACGCTAGAAGGTAGATACAAAACTTGTTTCTTTTATCATTTCCCTCTGTTAAACCACCTTAGGCATAAAATGCTGCTTAGTTTTTCGTTTTTCCTTCTAATGGACTTCGAAAATTCTGTGGACAAGTGTAAAGCGTTGGCCAGCCAAAATCCCTCTGATCTTCAGCCGCTTCGGCTCCATTAGGGGCTAATCCTCTGCCTGTATCACTTTCATCTTGCCCTCTACCCACCTAAAGCCATCACCGATGTCCACATTGAGAACATTGAACCCCTCTCTACAGTGCATATCTCCCCAGCCGAGTCCAAGAGTTCTCCTCGGAAGTCTAATATTGACAATGTGGGGAACGCCAAAACCAAAGTTGCCACCAAAAAGATTAAGGGTGGGTTAGGAAAGGCCCATGCTAGTGCGGCGGAAGGGCTCTGTGAGCTAAAAGCCACTCAGGCTGACATGGTTGTTACTGTCACAATGTCAAAAAAACGTAAGGAGAAATGCATGCAGGCTGTGACTGTTAAAGATGGCAAGGGTAAGAATGCGGTTAGGAAAGATTCTAGAGGGAATACCGTTGTGGGGAACACGAAGATTGACTCGAGGGGAAAGTGTTAGGAGGAGATCTAGGAGGCTGGCTAAGAACAACAAGAAGAGGTTAATCATTGAGGATTTGGAGGAGGAGCAGTCAGACAGCAAGGGTTACAAGGAAGAAGAGTCTGAAGATGTGGAAGAAGATATGGTGGAGAGGCCCCAGCTTACTCCGGTGGACAACAAGCTCCCTTTTAATGGCTCTGGCTCGCACTCTCCACAACCACTGGTGGATGAGCCTGGTGAGGTTCAGGGTGCTATGGATGTTGGGGTGGATTTGGACAAGGTGGCGAAGAGATTGGACACTCTGGACAAAAGATTTTGGGGGCTGACCCACTTCACCATGAAACTGGGTCACTTTGTTACAAGTACTCTGTCTAATGCCATAAAAGAGGAACTGGAGGGGAACAATAGCCAGGAAAACAAAGAGTGGGTGGGAGACGAGGCGGTGGACCTCCTAATTAAAAAATAGGACGATGCTAGTTAGTTGCTCCTGGTGCTGGTCTGTCGGTTGTTTCTCGACTGTTGATGTGCTGCCTTTGGGTTGTCTCTATTTTTTCCTGTTTATGTTAGTTGTTTAAGACTTGTCCTTTTTTGGCCCTAGTGGCTCATTGTGTAGGGTACAATGCCTTGTAAATGTTGTTTAACTTTTCAAAAACAATACACCATAACACAAATATACATGGAAAAAACCCTTTTAGGAGAAAAATCTAACACTTCAAAGAAGCCCAATATATTATTTAGCAAACTAATAGAATACAATACACTTGTAGAGAAAGCTATTATAGAAGGTTCACCAACATGTAAATCTAGAGTAAATTTGGTAGCATAATGGTGCTTGCAAATCAACCATGCAAACTATAATTCCAAATACCAAATAAACAAGAGAAGTACAAACTGGAAACCATGAAAAGTTTGGAAAAATATTTTTAAACCCATGAGAGGTATGGCATCCAAAATGCATGGTTTCACATTCCAATGCTACTCCTTCGTCAATATGGTCTTCCTAACTATTTTTATCATATTATTTATACCTCTTATATTGTCATATTTTGTCATGTTTGACCACGTACCAACCTATCATAATGTTGGTCATGATTCTATTGTAACCTCCCTCTTATATGCTCTTATGTGTCATATGTATCTCCCTTTATGATGACCTCACACATACCACAAGATGGAAATACATGGCAAAACTATGCCATCTCAAAGTGGATACCTACCTCCTCATGTGAGGCTAAAAAATCACTAAAGAAATTTTTTATTTATCCTCCAAATGGGACACCAACTTTCTCACAAGAAGACAACAACTAAAACAGAAAAATAGCAAGTGCATACAAAATTTATTAAAATAAACATTAGGAATGTAAGGTTGAGACAAATTTTCTCAACATTCTCCCACTTGTCAAACACATTACAAGAGAAAAAAGGAAACTCACCAGTACTAAATCTAACTCCTAGGGACTTTGAAGAGACCCATAGACTCAATGTGCCACTTTAACTTCTCTATTCTCATAGGATTTGTCAAAGAATCTACAACATTCATCAAAAAAATTCAACCTTTTCCAACATCACCCTCCCATCCTCTACCATGTCATGAAAAAATGGTATTGGGCTTCAGTGTGCTTCATACTCGCATGAAGATTCGGGTTCTTTACCATATATATGATAGTCTAATCATCACATAGAACTGCAATAGTTCCTACATCTATTCTCATATCAAAATCTAATCTCTTATGCGATGCAACTTCTTTACAAGCATGAGTAGCTACCATATACTCTACTTTTGTACTAGACAAAGTCACCACAACATGTTGCTTACTTATCTAACTAATGGTGCCACCAAATATCATGAAAACATATCTACTATCAGATCTTATGTTTTCAATATCATCAATCCAATTAGAATCCATATATCCATGAGTATAAACTAAATGTTAGGTCCCTATAGGAGAATTGTGATAACATAAAGAATACTTATAAGAACCTCACAAATATCTAAAGAACCTCTTCACTACATCACAATATATTTTTCTAGGATTAGTCATAAATTGAATAAGACATCACATTGCTTAGGAAATGTCTAGTCTTGTACATACCATAGCGTACATCAAATTTTCTACACCACTAGCATAATGAACTCTACTCATATCCTCCATATCACTAGGAGATTTTAGACATTACTCAATTGATAACTTCACTCTCATCATAATAGGATCATGAAATTGTTTACAAGATGCCATGTTGAATCTCTCCAATACTAAGCTCACATACTCTAGCCAAACCATAGTTTTCTAATAACCTCATCTCTTTTGATCTTCATCTCCAAGATGTACCTAATTTCCCTTAAATCCTTCATTTCAAACTATGCTAAAAGATGAGATTTTATATCACAGATCAAACTCATTCCATTACCAAAAAATATGAACATAAACATACAATTTGATAATGAGAATATGATCACCATTTAATTTATAGTACTAAGTAGATGTAATGATATAATTTGGATTTAAAAAATCCCAAAATTTATCACAAAGGAATTAAATTTTTGGTGCTACATCTTAGGAGATTGATTTAGACCATAAAAAATTTCTTCAACTTACAAACCAAATACTTTTCAATGCATTTCTCATGCTATGACCTATAAATCTCTTCCTCCAAATCACTATGAAGGAAAGTTATCTTCACATCCATTTTATCTACCTCAAGACCATATAGGTTATTGCAAGTGATAAAAGAAACCAAATGGATGTCAACTTTACAAGTAGGGAGAAAATATCACCATAATGAATTCCCTCAACTTGGAATTTTTTTTTGCAACCAATCTCATCTTGTACATTTTCAACATTGTCATCTAAACCAATTTTATTCTTGAACGGATATTTGCATCCAATATATTACCTCCATTAAAGAAATTTTCTAGATCTCATAATTTATTTTCTTTAATGTCACCATCTCTTCCTCCATGGCCTCTTTATAGGAGTTTGCATCATCCATAACCATAGTCTCCTTTAAAGTCTTAGGGTGTTAGTAATCAAAGAAAAGTTACATATCTAATAAAAGAGAATATCTTTGTAGCTGCTATTGATGTCAATTTTGTTAGGATTTAGGTGCCATCTACTTTGTAAATCCTACATTATTTTATATTTTTCCAACATCCTTGGAAAGTGTCCCTAGGAACTTAAGGTGTTGTTGAATATTAATTTATATATTTCCACTTATTATTAATACGCTCATAAGTTAAAGGTGAGGTCCATCAGTGGTAATGGTGACTTTTGGAGACAAAATTAATTAATTAAAGTTCCACCTCCAAGTGGAGTGCTTAGGAAAGAGTGGAGGTTGACTCTTGAGTTCTAGAGATATGTCTTTTGGCATTCCCTAGGTTGGGTGCTTGGGAGAGTGAAGACAAATATTTTTTTATTTTATTTGAGCGACTTTTGGTATTTTGGAGGTTATCTATGAGGCTTGGGCACTTGGGAGGGAAGAGGGTGACACTTGAGTTTCCTTGGAAATGGGAATTCATGAAGTGTCATTTTTGGACGTCTTGCTGGAAACTATTGATCTTTATTTTGTTTTGTAACCACCAATGATTTCCCCTTTCATGAAATTCTATAATTGGAGCCTTGGGATAGTGAAAAGTGCTACAACATGTTGTAACAAGAAGGAATAGTTGTAGGAATATGATGGAGAATTAGATGTGTGAGATTTTTCATTGGTAGTTAGGTGCTACTAGATTGGAGGTAAAGAGGAGAATGGAAGTATGATTGTATTGTAATACTTATTTCAAAATTAATACATGCTTGGCCTCTCTTCTTGGTGGATTTTTTTCCTAAAAGAGTTTCTCCACATAAATTTTGTGTTATGTGTTGTAATAATTGCGTTTTCCAATTTTTTATATTTGTTGATTTAAATCCATCAAATTTTTTCACGCTAATTCAAGATTATGAACAATTTTAGATTTAAAAACAAATTTCAGATTTATATATTGCAGTAGTCTAAACCTTGCACCTCACCATATTGGTATCATAATTTAATGTTAAACAATTGGTTTAAAGATTATATTTTCCAAAAGAGTTGACTTTCTTGAGAGTTGAGGAGGACATTATACTTTCTCTTCTAAACTATATAAACTACTAAAGATCTTGTCTTTAGGTTCATTGTGTTATTTAAGTTTAAATTGATTGGTCTTTGGACTTCACTAAACCACATTATTATTTTTTCTTTTTTTGGATATAATGTAGTGGAATAAGGCTTAGATTCTTTGAAGATCACACTTAGATTCTATACAAAACTCTTTCAACACAAAATTCCAAAGCTCAAGTACCTTTTTGCACTAATACCGTGAAACCAATAAAAAACACTTAATAGAATTATTCTCCAACTTTGACCTCTTCTATCTTAGCACATTAGCATATGCCTCATAACCAAACACTCTAAGTTGTCTCAATGAAGGATTTTTTTCCTAAAGACACCTCCATAGGCATCTTCTAGATAAGTGCAAAAAGATGGGGAAACCATTTTTTGGTCCCATAAAAAAAATAATGCGAGTGTGTTATAACACAAATATGATTGCATTATGGATTAGTAGTGACCGAGCCTAGTCTTAATCACTACTAATCCATAACACACTCACATTATAATGTGAGCACACTATAAAACACTCGTGTTTCTAAGAAGAAGAAAAAAAATCCCTCTCTTCCTATCTCTCTACCTCCTTATATAGGTCATTCTCACTCTTCCTCTTATATTTTAAGTTATATTTCATGTATATAGTTTTAGGATGTTTGAGAATGGTTTCAAATATCTATGAGTTATAATGTAGATTCTAGGTTTTGGAAGATCTTATAATTTTTCAAATAGTCAAATTTCAATAATCAATAGGCTCCTATCATCTTGCTCTCTCTCTAGATCTCTCTATCTCCCCTAATCTTTAGACCTATCTCTCTTTGTCTCTCTTTGTCTCTTTCTCTCTCTATCTCTTCCTATCTTCATTCCTTTCTCTACCTCTCTCTCCCTTGAGATTAAGACCCCTCCCTCTCTCTCTCACTCTTTGCTTCCTTCTTTACTCCTCTCTATCTCCCCTCTTCCTCTCTTTGTCTCTCATTCGTCTCTCTCTCTTTCATCTCTACTCTCTATCTCCCCTCTCCCTCTATATCTACCTACCTTTCCCTCCCTCTCTATCTATCTCTTAAGGTAGGCAAGTGGAGAGAGAGAGAGGTGGGTAAAGAGGGAGAGGGGGATAGAGAGTTGATAGGGAAAGAGGGAGAGAGGGAGAGGTAGAGAGAGAGGGGGAGGGATGGAGAGGTAGAAGAGAGAGGGAGAGGTAAGGAGGGTGGGAGAGGTAGCTAGAGAGAGGGGATAGAGAGTAGATATGGAAGGAGAGAGGGAGGGAGAGAGATGATAAGAGCCTATTGATTATTGAAAGTTGATTATTCAAAAAAATTATTATATTTCAAAATCTATAATTTGCATTATAACTCCTAGAGATATGAAACCATTCTCAACACACTATAATGTGCTCGTGTTTATGTGAAGAGAAAGAGAGGTAGTGCAAAGAGATTTATTTTTTCTTCACAAAAATGTGAGCACGTTATAATGCAACACACTTGCATTACAATGCGAACACAATATAATGTAGTAGAAAATTAGTAAAAAATCATATATTCATTTAAAAATTAGTAGAAAAATTGAGCATAAACTATATGATTTAGCTATGTTTTCACCAAAACAATTTTTTAAATATTAAAAAAAAGGTTAACATTTTAGGGGGGGCGCACCAGATACTATTATATTCTTTGATAAAAATAGGAGCACTTTATGTGGCCCCCTTAATCTCCAACATGTTTAAAAAAAAAACGAGTTTAAAAAGTAGATTCAAAGCACTACATCTCTTGTTCTAGTTGCATCTTCAATTTCTCAATCAGGATCAATTTTTTAATTTAGAAAAACATGATCACTTAAGACCCCCTTTTGATCCTCCATTTCCCAACACATACCCTTCTCAACAAAAACTAATTTAAGAGACTCCTTAACCAAATAAAAAGTCACGACATATTGTTCTATACTAACCCTACTAAGCATACTCCTAGACCTCTCGTCCTATTCATCCTTTTATAGCTCCACGCTGATAAAGGGTATACAAAGTTACTTGGTAAAAGGATGTTTGTGAGTACTGTGAAGAGGCTACGCGTGATAAAAAGTTCAGAGGCTTCTGTTTTAAGTATGTCATTTCTCCATTGCATTGAAGTGGGTGTCTGATTTCCTTCTAATACTGTTTATATGCAACAGCAAATAGACAACTGACCAAGACAGCCCAATTAATGCTCGATTCAGAACACTAATGGGAAGCCACTGTTATCTTGCTTTCTTGAGTAAAGCGGAAATGACAGTGAGTGGTACACGCCTGCAAGATGAGTGGAGTGGAGGAAAGAATTCCGTGCACTGTATTCCATACTTTGTGGATAAGAATGGAGAAAGTCATTGTTATTAATAATTGTTTTCTTTCTTATAATATGTAATTAATCCCAAAGATGAAAAGTTAGATCAGTAATACTGAATAAAGAAATTTATAAATGACGGGAAGACTGAGCAGAACGAGGCAGATCCACTGTATCATTTTTTTTGGGTATTTTTGGGAGCAAAGATGTAAAATATGAGAATCTGCATTTCTATTTTTCTTTTGGCGTAATGTTTTTATCCACCTCCACTGTATCATAAAAACCATTTTCATAATCTTTTGATTAAGTTTGCAGCCTGCAAAAATCTTTGATTACGATGTAGTGAAAAAGGGAAGTTGTTCTTCTGACTTTATGCCTGTATATAAAAGTAAATCCATTACTATATGAGTCTTAACGTGCAGCCCTTGCATGACTTCCGAAAATGGACAACGTACACTCTGTTGCATGAAAAATATGTACCATTTATGCACCAAGTTATGCAGTGAATTGTGTGGAGTTGTTGGAAACAATATAATCATACGGGCTAGAAAGCCAATGGTAGAGCAATGTGAGATTCTAGTGTTGAGTCTGAGAAAAGCTTGACATGATATGAGAGCTAGGCAAAGGACACAAAGTATGAGAATATCGTAGTATAATTTAACTTTTTTAAATTATAGCATTTGTCCTTCATTTCAGTCTTTTGACATTTGATTACTTTGAAGATTGTTATATTTGTACTAATGTTCTTTTTGAATGTAATTTTGTATGGTGTGGTTCACAATGGTTAAAAGTTGCTTTTTTAATTGTGATGTCTGTCTTTTCATTTCATTTTATATGTTTATTCATTTATCTTATATAAATAGGAATGGATAATTGCATTGTTGATATGTGAGGCATTTTTTGTAGTGTGACAAATTATGATTTTTTAATAGGATTCAGTTGTATAGTTGTTGAGTCAAAAAAAATGATTCATATTTTTTTAACTAATGTTTCAGATGCACTCACTTCTCATGAGCATGAGTGGTATACTTAAATTCATTACATTAGGTAATGTCCATAGGGGTGAAACATTGAGACATCTTCAAAAGTCGCTTATTCTAGGACGATTTCTATTCAAGTGTGCATAACCAACTCCTCTTAGCTTGCTATCCCATTTGCAAAATTTCAGAAAGTGTCGTCTTATGAACTATTCATTATAAGGTGCAACATTTTATGAAGGTTTTGCTACAAAGGACAACACTTACTGAAGGTTTTGCAAATGGAGTAGCAAGCTAAATGAGTTTGATTTTGGAGGAAATTCCATTATGTCATACACTTGAGTTGAAATAGAGTGGTATGGGTGACTTTGGAATAAGTTTCGATGTATCGCCTCTATGAGCATTGCCTAGATGCAACAAGTGCTAAGAGGCCACTACTTATGAAACATTAATGTGATCTATTCAAGAACTATGGGTTAATGAGTTTAACTACAAGTAATTGTGTTAAATTGTAATTACAAAGAAATAATTACAAAAATGCACATTAAAAAAAAAGATGAAATGTTATAGGAGGCAACAAAAAATGATATTTCAATAGCTTAGGGAATATGTTAGATATTTTATTGTAGAAACTTAGTGGACTTAGTTTGACACATCCATTTAGTACTCTTTGTCATCTTTCTTAAGGTATCCAACACCATAACATTTTCAATTCTATGTGTAACTTCATTTCTAGTGAGGATATTTTACTTTTCAAAACTATAAGGAAAGTCCCCAAAGGTGTCCATGAGCTTGTACAAATATTGGGATTTTGATTGTAGGTATAGATTGCAAGATTAGAGGGGATGTTGTTGCCATAACTAAAGATTATACTTGCATGGGAAAGGGACAATACCATAGTCATAAAAAATATGAAATAAACCACAATGCTCGCAAATAAAACTAATTGACAAAAACCCTAAAGAAAAATAGAAATAAAAGTCATAACCTTGGTTCTTGATCTAGAATAGATGATAGTTTTCATTGAATGCCAAATTTAAAATGTTTGAATTTGTGAAAAACAAGAATAACATAGATTTAGTGTAGGATAATCAAATAAACCTTATTTCACAAATGATTGTTGGGCAAAGGTATCTCAACTTTGCATTCATAATGTTCAAATCTAATACTTGTGTATATATTCACTATTTTATCTTTTGTATATGTTGTCTTCAAGTGGAAGAGTTGGTCTCCCATTTGGAGATGACATGGAATTCATTTCTAATGGATTTTTTTCCTCACATAGGAGGTAGACACCTTAAGGACACATAGTTTTTCCATGTGACAACATCTTGTGGTGTAAGGTCATCATAACATGAGTTACATATGACATTTCTATGATGCATAAAAACATGTAAGAGGGAGGTTACATGGGAATCTTGATTGACATTATGACAAGTTTGAACACTTGGCATAGAGATATAAACTTTTCATAAAGGAGCTTTGAAAGGTTGAACAAGGACAAATTGAGGTACTCAAGTTTGGATAGTCAAATATGATAGTTTATGACAATATATTGTAAAGAAAATTGATAAATATAGTTCAAACGATCTTTGACCATGGAGGGTCTGTTGGAATTTGGTATCTTGGTTTAGGAAATATAACCCCTATGCTATTGCAAATAGTTTTCCCAACCATTTATAACTTTTATAGTTCAAACCCTTGTCTAGTTATTGGTGTTTGGAGTAGTTGTTTGTATGAATATTTTTGCATGGGTAGTCATGTTGTTAGAATAGCTTCAAAATTAATGTTGGTGAAACTCTTATGAAGGCTTGCTCTACAAGTGTATTGCAATCTATTTATTTTATTGAATAATACATTGGACTACTTTGGAGTTTTTTCCATGTACACTTTTGTTATGACATTGTTTATTTCATGTTTATATGTGTATATCTTTTCTATAATTATTAAAGATTGAAATTTACATAACACTCTCAAAATATTAGTGTAGGAAGCATTTCCATATATCTTGAGCTTCCTTTCATTTAGTATTAGAGATTGATCAATTTAGATTTTAAGTGTTAGTAGGGGTTTTTTTTGTACTATTTTTCATTTGAGTGGTAGCTTGTATAGAGAGGATTTCATCTTATTGTAGGAAAATATGTGAAGCACATCTAGAATTAAGAGAGAAGTTCTTTGGTAGTAATTTTGAACTATGAAAATTCAAAATGGAAGATATGATTATAGACATAGATCTACGAGTTGTACTATTTGATATAAAGCTCTTCACAATGAAATAATAAGATTGACATATTTTAGATAGAAAAGCTAAGCGTCTCATAAGACTATGTTTGGTTGATTTAGTGTTGTTAACCATACACATGTTCAAAGACCACTACAACACTTGTTTGGAAGAAATTGGGAGATTTGTACCAAGAAAAATCACTAGCCAACAAACTCTTTATCAGAAAGAATCTATATACCTTGAGGATGGAGGGTGGTGGATCTATAGCTAAACACACCTGAATACAATTAATATGGTTTTTTCTCAATTGTACTTGGTAAAAATTGAGGAAAATTGTTGCATGACTATGCTATGTTCTTTGTGAGATTCATGGTACTATCTTGTTATGACTATTGGGAGCACTACCACTAAGCTATAAATGAATGAGGTGGTTGCACTGTTACTTTTGGAAAAAAATGAGAAGAAATACTTATGAAGATGGAAAGGAAGCCCTAGATATTTGTGGTATAAATGAAAAATGAAATAAAAATGACAAGAAATAGGATAAAGCTATGATCTATAAATATTATCAGAGATCTAAATCACATGGTCTCAAGTCCAAGGGAAAATGTTGGAACCATATAGATTGGCCATTTGAAAAGAGATAACAAGGATGAGAAGAAATAGAAAAAGAAAAAGAAAAAGAAAAATTATAATAATGAGTTTGAGAAGTCCTCCTATGATGGTAATGAAGGCTTTGTCATGTTGGCAAGAGACACTATAAATATCATTTGGTGTTGTCATTGATGGTAACCCTAGTCCATGATTGGATCCGCACATCATCATCTGATCATACCAGTAGGTAGATTGCAAACAGTTAAGGAAGAACAGAGCATTCGATAGTTTTGTGCTCATCGATTCTCATGAAGATTTTATGTTAATATTTTGTGTTGTGTATCTCAAGGAAGGTTGATCGATGTATGCTTTATGTTATCCATGAATCTCAGTGCCTCATATTGATCCGTGTGCGAGTTGGGAGATCTGGTTGGTTACTTTTTTGTTTACTAGTGCTTGGAGGCCGACTCAATTATCATAACATATTGTGGATATTCAAAGAATAATTATTCAAGTGTTTTTGTGTTCGAGCATCTTTGTTTGGGTCCTAACTAAGTTGTGGCTGAGCATTGTGGATACGCATTAAGGATTAGTCATGATTTGAGCCGACAATTGTAAATATTTTTGTGTTTTATTGATGTCAACATATTGCGATTAAATTCTTGATCGCGGATATATATAAGTGATCGATCATATCATTTTGAGATATGTAGAAGGTGTGTCGATGTGAATTGTGAATATCAGAAGTGCAGAAGAGTGATTATGCAGAGTTTCACTTGTGCATTAAGGATTTTGTGATGCGAGTTTGAGTAGAGCAGAGCAAAAGTGCAGAATCAGTCAGAAGGACAAAAGATTGATTGTTGAGCCTAATCAGAAATGTAATCAAGAATATGTAGATGCTAATCTATCATTTCAATCTCTCAAATGGATTTAATTTGATTATCTTTGTAAGACAACAAGTCTTCTTTGAGCAGTGAGCTCCACGAAGTGTGCCTGAATGCAAGTGCATTCCCCATATTGTAAACTTCATTCTAAGTATACTCAGATCATATTGTGGATTGACCATCCACCATGGTTGATCCCCTAATAGGGTTTCCATGTAAAAATCCTTGTGTTATGGTGTTGTGATTGTTTACTTATTGTTCATGTATTTTGGTTGAATGTTTCAAGTGCTTTGAAGATAAAGATTAATAAAGTTAATTTTTGCACAACATTGATTCACCCCCCTCTTAGTGTAGCTTGTTTCCAACAATTGGTATCACAGCTAGTTCCTTGTAAGAAGTCTAACAACTTGGGGAGATCTTGGAAAGTGCTTCAAGGGATTCAAGCAGTCTTCAACAACATTTTTTGGTGGCCTTAGATGATCTTGACCAGTCAAAATCTGAGAACCGGGAATTGTAGGAAAGTATTTAGAATGCTGAAAAATTCATTTAATCATTAAAAGACCAAATCAATAAGTCCAGGGAGAGGAGAAAGGAACTCTGTGATCAAATCCAGTAGCATGATAGTAAAAAAATTGAAGATGAGCAACTCAGTCAAGCCTTGAAGGAAAAGACAGACGAATGTGAAAAGCTTACCAAAGATAATACTGTCCTAAAGCATGAGATGTAATCTATCATGATGAGGATGAACAAGGAGATTGAAGATAAAAAGAAGAATGAAGAGAACCTAGCACAGTCTCTGAAAGAAAAATTTGAAGAATGCAGCCATTTGGATAATGAACTGGAACAATCTAAAAACAATGAGGAAGTACTAGAAAAACAGATTGATGATCTCTGAAATGAACTTGCTACTGCAAATGAGTACAAGGAGAAGTTCAAAGTTAGCTCAACCAAGCTTGATGAATTGATTAAAGGTCAGAGGACTGATGGTGACAAGAGACGTCTTGGATATGAAGAAGGAGAAAGTTCAAAATCTGGACAAAGGAGATTTAGGCAAGGAAATCAAATAAACAATTTTGAAAGGCATCCGGTAAGGCAACCTAATGCTCAAAGATTCAATGGATACTGTTTCAGTTGCAATAAATTTGGATACATGGCTACCCAATGTAGAAGCAAGATGAATCCAAGTGGTCCATCATTCCTAGGTTAGTGCTTTAATTGCAATAAGTTTGGTCACAAGTCAAATGAATGCATAAATGTGGTGAACAACTTTCATAGAGATGTCAGATGTTATACATGCAATAGACTTGGCCATATTTCCAACCAGTGCAAATCAAGAGAAAATCAGTTGAACAACTGGTTTGGACAGAAAAATGTTGTGTGCTATAACTGCAACAAATTTGGTCACATTGCTAAATTTTGTTGGAACAAAAAAGGTTTGGTAAATCAAAGGAGAAACATGCAAAAGGATGTTAAGGGAAAAGACAAAGTCACTACAGATGTGATCGGGAAGCAAATGCAAAATAAATGGGCGATGAAAGGTCTCTTTGTTGAAAGAAATGTGCCAGCACCAGAACCCACTTCTGGTAATTTCTCCAGGAATTAGTTTCAAGCCTTTGGCCTAGGGGGAGCTGTCAAGAAAATATCTTAACCCCCTACTGGTAACTGACACCGAGACGTGGATAAGTTCAATAAGTACATTGATGCCCTACAGATGTTAAAACTATTGGAGGTCCATAGAAGAATCATCTTTCACTGCGCATGGAAATAGGGTAACCAAATGAGTTAGGGTAAAAGCATTTATTGCGTCAAAAAGGGTTAAGTGTGCAAGTGATAAAAAATCATTTTTATCTTTCATTTGTCACTTTGCATTTTGAAGAAAATAAGTTTGGAGAGATCAAAGGCAAACCTTGGTGAATTGAGGCGAAAATCAAGTGAGAAGAAGCATTCAACAATCAAACTTTGATCTGACAAAAAGGTATTTATCAAAAAATCCCTGTGAATTTGTGAATTGTTGAAAATGGCTGCTCCATTGGTAGTAGAAGTTAAGGATAGACCATATCCCAAATTCAAATGGAATCCATTCAAGTCTATTGAGACCAAGCCCTTAGGTGATTTTTCATTTTTTTTGTACGACGTCTTACACACTGAAGATATTAGGGCATATATTCATGTAAACATTGAAGAGCTAGGAAGCTCACAACTATTAAATATATATAACAATCATATAATTGGTGAGGACTTCTATGTCAAACGAGAATTTAAAACCCTAGAAGAGAAGAAATTTACACAGATTGTTAAATTCCCCGCATTTGATGAGAGTGAATGGTTTCATTACATCTTGAGTTGAGTTCATGATGAATTCATTTGGTTAAGCATACCCTTCAAGATTACGAAGGAGGCTATAAGTGTCATTACAAGTTAAAATTCTTTTGGTGAATTACAAATTCTGAAGTCTGTAAAGAATCAAACGGTGACTGATGCAACAGGTTCAAAATATGATCGAAGAGCCATGACAATCGAAGATATCATTGAAATGGATGTGAAATTTGCATTGATGATCATTGGCTACAAGATATATCACTCAAGTCGGGACAATTCTATGTCTGGTACAACCATTTATATAGCCTATCAAATGGTAAAACAGAATGCAGACTATGATCTTTGTGAATTGCTCAGGAGTCAGCTAATGGAAAATCTTGGTAAGATCAAAAAGGACAAGAAAAATTATTTGAAGTATGGTCACTTTTTGTTATGTTTATTTTTCTATTTCATGAGTGAAGTTTCGGGTGTTGGGAAAGTACATTGGCAAAGAGATTGACCTGTAGTTGTTCAAATAAGGGAGATGTTGTATGGAATTGGAAATAGTCAAACCAAAAGAACTGCAATTTGGAGATACTTCAAGAATTTTTAGAATATGATGCATGCCAGAGAAATAATTCCTACCTCTATTGTGGAGAAATATAAGGATACTATTTTCTTTATGGTAGACATTGATCAATGCATGATGGAAGCCGCTGATCCCAGAATAGTCTGGATCGTGCCCATGGGTTATGAAGTTGAGGAGAACATTCTGGAAATGCATGTACAACATTTGTTGAATAAGCCTCTGGATCCAGCAGAAGAGAGGTTTGGAACTTATGCAGAAAAGAATATACAGGTACATAATGAACTTAGAAAACCTGTGATAGTCAAAAGAGTTAGAAAAGAAGTAGAAATCCTAGAAAAAAGTATGGGCATATCTGCAAAAAAATCAAAAGAAGCTAGAAGGAAAAGAGAAGAAGCTGAAGCATGAAAATATTCAGCAAAAACTGAATTTGCTAGTCCGGCAGCACCATCTGCCTGAACTAGGTCAACAAGGAGCTTTGCATCCCTATCTACCCCTGCATCAAAGCCAATTCTTGTGCAAACTCAAGTGAAGACTTTCAGAAAGGAAGGAAAAAGAAAGAAGGATAAAAGAAAAAGAGTCTATATGGCAATCTCTAAGGATGAAGAAACAAAATCTAATGAAGGAATCAGAAAAATCAAGCATCAAGGTGCTAAGGTAGTAATAGTTACTAACAGAAAGCCCTTTGGTGGAGAAGAAGACAAAGATAAGAAGAAAGCAAAAATTGGCAAACTAGGTATGTCAGTAGAAGAAGTTGAAAAAGATTTGGTCAAGGATGGCAAGCTTAAGCCACTTTGTAAATGGTATGAAACCTTTGATAAATCTAGCCAAAGAACTCTTGAAGAGGCAACTATAAAGCATTTGAATATTTTCAATAAATTTCTCATTGAAATAATTCCTAATTGAAATAATTCCTAACTTACCTAAAATCCTGGATGAGATTTTGGAAATGAGAAGAGTAAATGCTAGATCAGAAGAAGAGAAAATCAGAGAGAATTCTTGTTGAGTTATGTCCAGTAATATCCATGGAAGAAATGAAGGCAATCTTGAATAAAGCAGAAAGGGAATTCAAGAGAAAGACAAGAGTGAATAAGCTCATGATTGGTCAGACTAAGGAAGTTGTAGAAGAAACTAAAAAAATATTGAGAAATTTTTTGTTAAATTATAGAATTGATGTTGTCGTTGAAGAAGTGAATGTTGAAGGTATTGCATTTGATCTAGTGAATGAAGAGGTAAATGATGATATGGTTGAGGATACTTCGATTCCTCCTGTTTTGAATAATACATAAATACCTATGGAGATTGATGCTCCTGAAATTATATCAATTGAGAAAGTTGAGATTCTTGAAGATAAGCAAGAACTGACAGCTGAGGAAACAATGGTAGAAGAAAATGTTGGGAACAGGTGCCTCAACTTCTGGCTTGGATCTCTGAAAAGACTTGGCAAAATAATCATCCATTCTCAGCCTCTATTGCTCTACCATTGAGAGTCTTTAATAGAGGCGCGGTCTAGCGGTTTACTACTTTACCGCGGGCCTCTGTCGATCTATCTGTGGTTGAGTGGTGTCATCGCCATACCGCGAAGTCTTCTTCCTAGGCTGACGGTAGCGCGATTGGTGAGTGCAGTCAGTGTGAAGCTTTACCTCCTTACCGCGGGTGTGGTTTGGCGATGGCACGACAACATAGTGAAGGGCGGCGGTCAAGTGGATGGTTACTGCCTTACCGCGGGTGTCGCTCTATGGAGCCATGATGGCTACGGTAAATGGCTAGTGGTCCTCGAAGAATGCTTACTGCCCTACTACGATGGCCTTTTGGCCATGTTGCGGTGGCGTGGTAAGCCATGGCGGTTGGTCGGGATGGCTACCTCGTTATTGCAAAGGCCTTGTAGTCAAGGCACGGTAGCACAGTGAAGCCCGACGGTCGGTACAGGTGGTCACCGCCATACCACAAGATGTCTCGTAGGGCTCGATGATGGTGTGGTAATGGTAGAAGATAGGTTGACAAGGGCTTACCGCCATACCATGAGGGTGTTAAGATGACCTCACGGTTGGGAAATGGGACTGCCATGCCATGGTGAGTGCTTTGACTTGGAGAGGTGGCACAGTAAGAAAAGCTCAGAGCTCGGGTTGTAGTTTTGACTCATGGTCAAAGCGATGAGCAAATGGAAGGGCGACACATGGCAAGAGATCAATACCTGATTGGTCAAAGTCTGGAGTGGTGAAATCAGTAAATGCTAGACGTGTTTTGGTTGGTGACAAGATCCGATTAAGGCAAAGGAATTTAATGCCTGGGCGGCTCAATGTAGAGAAGATTGGTCAAAAGATCAGATTACTTGAATGGGTGATCAATGCATCATTAAGACTTGTGATTGGTTAGAATGTTAAATGCGATGTAAGACTTGTGCATTCAATTACATGATTGATATAAGTCAATCAAAGGGTGAAAGAAAAGCAAGTGACAAAGACTAAGAAGTTAGATGTAATTCATTGTATACTTGTAGAAGTATTGTAGCAGTGTGAGTGTATGAATTATCAATGTCTGCTACTCTAAGCTAACTATCAAAGAATGAGGACTATGAGCTTTGTATGTAATCTTATCTTACTGAAATACAAAGTGTCTTCTCTTGGTGTGGTGGGTTTTTTCCTCAAAGGGTTTTCCCACATAAATCTGGTGTTATCCATGTTTTCTCTTTTCTGTTATCCCTTTTGCTCTATATGTGCTCATCTCAGTTGTTTTAAGAAGCTTTAAAACTGGTCTTCTGCACTTCTCCTCTATTGTATTAGCGTCGGGAAAGCAACTCCACAACTCTATTTTCCTTTCAAGTGGCATCAAAGCCTGGCCAGTTGTGTTATCCTTGTTAGTAAGGTTGGTTTTTTGTGCTAATACTGTTCCACTGGGAGTCTTGCAAAGTTAGAACTTAGTTCTATTTGAGATGGTAAGTACATCAAGTAGAGTTGAGATTGAAAAATTAAATGGTGGCAACTTTGAGTTATGGAAACTCAAAATGAAAGACTTTCTTGTGGATAGAGACATTTGGATTACTGTGTCTGGAACTATGCCACAAAGTATGAAGCAAGAAGATTGGGACCTTGCAGATAGAAAAGTGAGAGGTTTGATAAGAATTAGTCTGGCCGATTCTGTACTCCTGAACATCCATGAGGAGAAGTTTTCAGCTTCATTATAGAAGAAGCTTAGTGACATTTATCAGGGAAAGTCTCTGGTAAATAAGTTATTCTTGAGGAAGAAGTTGTACTCCTTGAAGATAGAAGAAGGTGCATCTATTGCAAACCATCTGAACTCGTTTAACATGAGTGTTGCTCAGTTGGCATTTGTGGGTGTAAAGATTGAGGAGGAGGATCGTTGCATGCTCCTGTTATGTTCATTACCTGGCACTTCGGATCATCTTGTAATGACTATTTGAAGTACGACCACTACTTTCAACATGGAAGACATTGTTGCCTCACTGTTGTCTAAAGAGATGTGGATGAAGTCTTCAGAGATGGCCAAAGAGACCCTTGTTGTTTGAGGTAGATCGAAGGAGAAAGGCAAGAATTCCAAATCTAAATCTGTAGGGAGATCAAAGTCTCCTGGTAAAAAGTCCAAGGTGAAATGTTGGAACTGTGGGCAGCCTAGTC
This sequence comes from Sequoiadendron giganteum, assembly GCA_007115665.2. NCBI lineage: Eukaryota > Viridiplantae > Streptophyta > Pinopsida > Cupressales > Cupressaceae > Sequoiadendron > Sequoiadendron giganteum. The sequence goes on from CM021109.1 coordinate 461,397,706, forward strand.
ATATCCGAAAGGATTGTAAGGAGAAGAAGAAGAAGAGTAATGCTTCAGATAATGACTCTTCTCAAAGTGATGCAAATGCCTTCATTGCAGCATTGGCAATTTAGGCATCAAATGATGTCTGGCTGGTTGACTCGGGTGCATCCTTTCACAGACGTCTCATATAGAATGGTTCACTAAGTACGAGAAGTATGATGGTGGAAAGGTGTAGCTGGCAAGTGATTCAACATTGGAGATTGTTGGTCGTGGAAGATTCAAGATACAATTCCTTGATGGTAGAATCAAAGGGATTGGTGGTGTACTGCACATACCAGGTTTGGCTTGTAACATACTTTATGTCAATAAGTTGAATGATGCTGGTGTAGAAGTTTTTGTCTCGAGTAAAGGATGTAGGATGGCTAGAGGTGCAATGGTGCTGGCTAAGGGTGTACGTATTGGAACTTTGTACAAGCTGGATGCACGTCCTGTTCAATGGAACAACGTCTCTATAAATTCAAGCAAAGTTGCTCCTGTAGAGGAAGATGAAAAGGCTTCTCTAGTTGCAAATTCTTTGGAGGTGAAACTCCCAGTAGAGAAAACCATGTTGTGGCATCATAGACTCGGTCACATAGGTGATAAAGGTTTAAAAACCTTGAAAAATGAAAATCTTGTTGAAGGGCTTGATGATTGTAACCTTGAGTTTGATTTTTGAGAACACTGTGTTTATGGAAAACAACACCGTGTTTCTTTTTATTCAAGTCCTCATAAATCTTTTGGTATACTGGATTATGTTCATTCTGATGTGTTTGGTCCAGTTAATGTTCCTTCGTTATCGAAGTCTAGATATTATATTTCCTTCATTGATGACTTTTCGAGAAGGGCATTTATATACTTTCTTAAGAGTAAATTAGAAGTGTTCAGTTGGTTTAAAGAATTTAAAAATTTGGTAGAGAATCAGACTGGAAAGAAAAATAAATGCTTGAGGATGGATAATGGCAATGAGTTTTGTTCTGCAAAATTTGAAAGTTACTGCATAGACCATGGAATTAAAAGGCATAAAACTACACCTTATACTCCACAACAGAATGGAGTTGTTGAAAGGTTGAACAGAGCGTTAATGGAAAGAGAAAGAAGTATGTTGAGTAGTGTTGGTCTGCAGCAGAAGTTCTACGCTAAGGTTGTGGCTACAACATGTTACCTGGTAAATCATTCACCTTGTTCTTCTCTTTTTGAGAAGACACCTTTGGAAGCACGGCCTGGTAAGAAGCCCTCTCTTAGACATATTTGTGTCTTTGGTTGTGAGGCATATGCATATGTGCCAAATAAGAAAAGATCAAAGTTGGAGAACAAGGTTGTTAAATGTATCTTCATCGGCTATGGGGTTGGTGTGAAGGGATACAAGCTTTGGAATCCTGATACTGAGAAGGTTATGTACAATAGAAGTATAATATTTCGTGAGTTGAAACCTTCAGTAGTTGATCCACAACTCGAGACAGATAAAAGAGAAAAGAATAATGATGTGGTTCAAATTCCTCAAACTCCATAAAAAGAGGAACTACATAGTGTACCTAAAACTGAGGAGAGTTCAAGCAACTCTGAGAGTTCTGAAGATGAAGAACCACAACCTCAGCCATTTAGAAGGTCTTCACGTGAAAAATGAATACCTGAGAGGTATGGTTTCTCTATTTTAGATTCGAATTGTGCCTATTCCTTGATTACTAGCACTAATGAGCCTAGGACTATAAAAGAAGCTATTAGCATGTTTGATTCAAATTCCCAATTGGAAGCCATGAATGAAGAAATGGAATCATTGAAGAAAAATGAAACCTTGGATTTAGTACCTTTTCTTGAAGGGCGAAAGCCTATTGGCTATAAATGGGTATTCAAGAAGAAGACTGGTCTAGATGGCAGTGTAGAAAAGTATAAGGCAAGGTTGGTTGCAAAGGGATTTTCCCAAATAGAGGGAATTGACTATGGAGAAATTTTTTAACCTATAGCAAAGCTGACATCTATCTGATTTTTGTTGTCATTGGCAGCAACTTATGACTTAGAGATTGAGAAAATGGATGTGAAGACAACGTTTCTCCATGGAGATCTGGAAGAAGAGATTTATATGTCCTAGCCAGAGCACTTCGTTGAAAAAGGTAAACAAAGTTTGGTCTGTAAATTATAAGAAATATGTTTATGGTTTGAAGCAGTCTCCTAGAATGTGGTACCATATATTTGACACTTTTGTGTTGTCTATGGATTTTGTGAGATCAAAATCTGATCAATGTGTTTATTATAAATCTAAAAATGATCATGTGCTTATTATTACCTTGTACATGGATGATATGTTGTTCATAGGAAATAGTAAGTCTATGATTTCTAATCTCAAATCTCAGTTGTCTGCAAAGTTCGAAATGAAAGATCTAGGTGCAGCAAGGTATATTCTAGGAATGGAGATAACCAGGGATAGAACAAGCAGAAAGCTTTGGGTAAGTTAGAGCAAATATGTCAATACAGTCCTAGAGAGATTTGGTATGAATGATTGCGAGAAACTAGTTATTCCAATTATATAGGGAACAAAACTATCTATTGAAGACTGTCCTAAATCTGCTATTGAAATGGAGGACATGACTAGGGTACCTTATGCTAGTGCTATTGGTAGCTTAATGTATGCAATGGTCTATACAAGACCAAATATTGCCCAAGCAGTGAGAGTTCTTAGCCGATTTATGGAAAATCCAGGAAGGACGCATTGGAATGTTGTAAAGAGTGTTCAAATATTTGAAGGGGACTTCAAAATATGCTCTATGTTACCATGGGAGTTCGGTTCCATCACAGAGAACACTCAAAATTCGTGGATAAGTTGATTCTGATTGGGTAGGGGACATTGATAGTAGAAGATCCACCAGTGGATACACGTTCATGTTAAATGGTGGTACAGTTAGTTGGATGAGCAAGCGACAAGCTGTAGTCGATTTATCCACCACAGAGGCTGAATACATGGCAGCAACACATGCCTGCAAAGAAGCAGTTTGGCTAAGTCGATTGTGCTCTGATATTGGTTTCAATGCAGGGCAGATTACAATATGTTATGACAGTCAGAGTGCCATTTGTTTGTCAAAGAACCCGACTTTCCATGCCAAGACAAAGCACATTGATGTGTAGTATCACTTCGTGAGGGATATGTCTGGAAAAGGTTGACACTTTGAAGAATGTTGCAGATGCAGTAACAAAGCTAGTGAGCATGAAAAAGTTTAGATGGTGCACAAACTAAATGGGCCTTGGGGCCTATGATCATCAGTAATTTTTTTGAAGTCTAGAGGAAGCCAAGAAGTCTTCATCAAGTGGGAGCTTGTTGGCAACAGGTGCCTCAACTTGTGGCTTGGACCTCTAAAAAGACTTGGCGAAATAATCATCCATTCTTAGCCTCTACCGCTCTAGTGCTGAGAGTCTTTAATAGAGGCGCAGTCTAGCGGTTTATTGCTTTACCGCAAACCTCTATCAATCTATCCGCGGTTGAGCGGTGTCAGCGCCATACCACAGAGTCTTCTTCCTAGGTTGGCGGTATCCCACTTGACGGGCATAGTCAATGCGAAGCTTTACCTCCTTATCGCGGGTGTGGTTCGATGATGGTGCGGCGGCACAGTGAAGGGCGGTGGTCAAGTGGATGATTACCAACTTACCACGGGCGTCGCTCAGTGGAGCCACGATGGTTGCAGTAAATGACTGGCAATCCTCGAAGAATGCTTACCTCCCTACCGCGATGGCCTTTTGGCCATGTCGCAATGGTGCGGTAAGCCATGGCGGTTGGTCGGGACGGTTACCTCCTTGAGACAAAGGCCTTGCAGTCGAGGCATAGTAGCACGGTGGAGCCCGACAGTTGGCACAGGAGGTCACCACCATACGACAAGATGTCTCACAGGGCTCGGCGATGGCATGGTAACGGTAGAAGACGGGATGACAAGGGCTTACCACAAGGGTGTTAAGATGACCTCGTGGTTGGGGGGTGGGACCACCATACCGCGGTGAGTGATTTGACTCGAAGAGGTGGCGCGGTAAGAAAAGCTCAGAGCGCGGGTTGTAGTTTTGACTCACGATCAAAGCGATGAGCAAATGGAAGGGTGACACATGGCAAGAGATCAATACCTGATTGGTTGAAGTCGGGAGCAGTGAAAGTGGTAAATTCTAGATGTGTTTTGGCTAGTGACAAGATCCGATTAAGGGAAAGGAATTTAATGCCTGGGCAGCCCAATGCAGAGAAGATCGGTTAGAAGATCAGATTACTTGAATGGGTGATCAATGCATCATTAAGACTTGTGATTGGTTGGAATGTTAAATGCGATGTAAGACTTGTGCAGTCGATTGCATGATTGATATAAGTCAATCGAAGGGTGACGGAAAAGCAAGTGACAAAGACTGAGAAGTTAGATGTAATTCATTGTATACTTGTAGAAGTATTGTAACAGTGTGAGTGTGTGAATTCTCAATGTCTATTGCTATAAGCTAACTATTAGAGAGTGAGGACTGTGAGCTTTGTATGTAATCTTATCTTACTCTTCTCTTGGTGTGGTGGGTTTTTTCCTCAAAGGGTTTTCCCACATAAATCTAGTGTTATCTGTGTTTTCTCTTTTTTGTTATCCCTTTTACTCTATATGTTTTCATCTCAGTTTTTTTAAGAACTTTAAAACTGGTCTTCTACACTTCTCCTCTGTTGTATTAGCGTTAGGAAGATGATTTTGCAACTCTGTTTTCCTTTCAGAAAAGAAAGTTGATGTGAAAGAAATTCTAGTAGAAGTAAGAGACATTGCAGAGGTAGTGATGAAATTTTTGGTAGAGCAAAAGGAAGAATTTGATCCTGAATTGGTTGAAGGTCCCATTGACCTATCCACTTTGTCTCCAATTCAAAAAATTAAGGTTGCATAATTTTCCTAGGCAAAAGCTAGAGAAGAGCTGTTGAAGTCCCACATTGAGGACATTGAACTCTTAAATCTTGCATCTGGAGTTCTAGAGAAGATAATTCCTACTCATGTCAGAGGTCCTTTTGGTTCCTCCTCTAGTGAATTGAAGAAGCTCATAAACTCTGTAAGTACTCATTTTGAGTCACTTGAGAAGTTGGCCATGGTTAAAGTTCAGAAGGAATTTGATGCCAAAAGGTTCATCAGTTTGAAAGCAATGATAGCTAAAGATAAAACTCTATTAGCCACCTATGTGAAGAATATCCAAAGTGCTCTATGTGAAGGTGGAAAGATCTATAAGTCATGTTTGTTGTTGTCTAAATTCACTGAGGACAATGAAAAGAAGGTTAAGGATCTTAAAAAATAGTTAGCTGCTATTTTTAAAGCTTTTGATCCTTTAGTTGGTGGTGTTGAAAAGAAAGAAGGTCAAGTGATATCTCTACTTAACAAGACAAGGAGCTTGAAACTTCAAAATGACAAAATTGTGGAGAGAGCATGTGGACTTAGAAGCCTAATTGGTCCAAAGATTGAAATTATGTTGAGTGCATTAAAAGAAGTTGAAGATGGTATGGCAGTTAGTGATCCAGTGAACCTTGAGTCTATGGAGACACAATCTTACTTGGTCTATGGTCACATAACAATTTTGGAGAGTCTCAAAATGGTTTGGGACACTAATTTGAGCATGCTGAAGAAAGATTTTACAGATGTTTTCAAGTTTGTGTAAGTTGTGCTTGTACAGTCTGAAGATTTTATTTGATTTTTGATCTGCGGATTCCTGCCTTTTCCATTGATGTCAAAGGGGGAGAGTATTAGAGTGAAAAATGTATAATCATCTCAAGGGGAGAGTTTTGTTTTTGAAAATTTGGAGAATGACAGTGTAATTAATGTTGGTACTAATTCGACACTTAGTCATTTTTCACTAAGTGTTGCGATCAATGCCAAAGGGGGAGATTGTTGGAAAGAGACATTGCGAATATCATTTGGTGTTGTCATTGATGGCAACCCTAGTCCATGATTGGATCTGCGCATCATCATCTAATCATACTAGCAAGTAGATTGCAAATAGTTAAGGAAGAACAAAGCATCAGATAGTTTTGTGTTCATCAATTCTCATGAAGATATTCTGTTAATATTTTGTGTTGCATATCTCAGGGAAGGTTGATCGATGTATGATTTATGTTATTTGTGAATCCCAGTGCCTCGTATTTATCCGTGTGCAAGTTGGGAGATCTGGTTGGTTAATTTTTTGTTTACTAGTGCTTGGAGGCCGACTCAATTATTATAACATATTGTAGATATTCAAAGAATAATTATTCAAGTTTTTTTGTGTTCAAGCATCTTTGTTTGGGTCCTAACTAATTTTTGGCTAACTGTTGTGGATGCGCATTAAGGATTACTCATGATTTGAGCTAATAGTTGTAAATCTTCTTGTGTTCTATTTATGCTGACATATTGAAATTAAATTCTTGATCACAGATATATATAAGTGATCGATCATATCATTTTGAGATATGTAGAAGGTGTGTTGATGAAAATTGTAAATATCAGAAGTGCAAAAGAGCGATTATGCACAGTTTCAATTGTGCATTAAGGATTTTGCGATGCGATTTTGAGTAGAGTAGAGTAGAAGTGCAGAATCAGTAAGAAGGATAGAAGATCAACTGTTGAGCCTAACCGAAACTGTAATCAAGCATATGTAGATGCGAATCTATCAATTCAATCTCTCAGATGGATTTAATCTAATTATCTTTGTAAGACAGCGAGTCTTCTTTGAGCAGTGAGCTCTAGGCAGTGTGCCTAAATGCAAGTACATTCCCCATATTGTAAACTTCATTCTAAGTATACTCAGATCATATTGTGGATTGGCCATCCACCATGGTTTTTCCCCTAATAGGGTTTCCACGTAAAAATATTTGTGTTATGGTGTTGTGATTGTTTGCTTCGTGTTCATGCATTTTGGTTGAATGTTTCAAGTGCTTTGAAGATAAAGATTAATAAAGTTAATTTTTGTACAACACTAATTCACCCCCCCTCTCAATGTAGCTTGTTTCCAACATGTCATAGCTTGGGAAACACATGAATCAAAAAGTGTGTGGTTGATTGACTCATGTATATTTTCACATGGTCTCACATCGAGGTTGGTTTATAAAATATGAATAATTTGATGGTGAGAGGTTGTATCTTGGAGATGATTCTCATTTGAATTTTTTTTTCCATAGTAGAGACCTAATTCAATTTCTTGATGGACAAGTAAACAAGATCAATTGTCTACTACATATTCCTAGTTTGACATGAAACCTACTTTATATAATTATTCTAAATGATTCAAATGTGCAAGTAGTTTTCTCAAGTGGAGGGTGTAAGTGGAATGAAGTAGGGTATGTGAAAACATTTCCTACATGAATCTAATGAGAATAGGATTGTGCAAATTTTATTCTTTTCAACTTACAAAAAGTAGAAACATATGTAAAAATTAAATTAACAATACATTGTAGCATATATATACATGGACACAACCCTTTTAGAGAAAAATCTAACACTTCAAAGAAGTCCAATACATTATCTAGTAAACTAATAGAATACAATACACTTGTAGATATTTATTACAGAAGGTTCACCAACAATTAGATCTAGAGTAAATTTTGTAGCATAATGGTGCTTGAAAATCAACCATACAAACTATACCTCCAAATACCAAATAAACAAGAGAAGTACAAATTGGAAACAATGAATAGTCTGGGAAAACTATTTGCAAATCCATGAGAGGTATGAAATCCAATTGCATGGGTTCACATTCCAATGCCACTCCTTGGACTTGCTCTTCCTAACCATTTTTAGCATATTCTTTACACCCCTAACATTGTCATATTTTTTCATGCTTGACCACCCAAACTTGTGTGCCCCAATTTTTCCTCATTAAAACGTTCAAAATATTCTCAAAGACAACTAGACCAACCTATCATATGCTAGTCATGATTCTAATATATCCTCCCTCTTATATGCTCTCACATGTTATATAATTTGTCATATGTAATTCCCTTCATGACGACCTTACACATACAACAAGATGCCAATACATGGCTAAACTATGTCATCTCAAAGAGGATGCCTACTTTCTCGTGTGAGGCCAAAAACTGAGTAAATAAAAAATTCAATCATTCTCCAAATGGGACAACAAATTTCTCATAAGAATACAACCACTAAAAGACAAAATCACAAGTGCATACAAAATGTATTAAAATAAGCATTAGGAATGCAAGGTTGAGACAAATTTTCTCAACATTCTCCCACTTGTCAAACACATTACAAGAAAAAAAAAGGGAAACTCACTAATACTAAATCTAACTACTAGGAAGAAAGAGACCCATAGACTCACTATGCCACTTGAACTTCTCTACGCTCATAGCCTCTTCCAAAGAATCTACAACATTCATCAACTTTTTGTAAAAAAAATCCAACATCACCCTCCCATCCTCCACCATATCATGAAAAATGGAATTGGGCTTTACTATGCTTCATCCTCGCATGAAAGTTGGGTTCTTTACTAGATATGTGACACTCTAGTTGTCACATAGACCTATAATAGTCCCTATGTCAATATCTTGAGCCATGCAACTTCTTTACAAGCATGAGTCACTACCATATACTCTACTTTTGTAGTCGAAAAATTCACCACATGTTCACTCATCCAACTAATTGTGCCACCAAACATCATGAAAACATATCTACTATTGGATCTTATGTTGTTAATATCAATACCCAATTGGAATCCATATATCCATGAACACAAACTAAATTTTGGGTCCCTATATGATAATTATGATAACATAAAGAATACTTATAAGTACCTCACAATTATCTCAAAAAATGTGTGGTTGATTGACTCTTGTTCATATTTTCACATGACCTCACATCGAGGTTGGTTTACAAAATATGAAGAATTTGATGGTGGGAGGGTGTATCTTGGAGATGGTTCTCATTTGAAGATTGTTGTCCATAGTAAAGTCTTGATTCAGTTTCTTGATGGACAAGTAAACGAGATCAATGGTCTACTACGTATTCCTAGTTTGGCATGAAACCTACTTTATTAAAGTACACAAAATAATTCAAATGTATAATTAGTTTGATCAAGTGGAGGGTACAAGTGAAATGAAGTAGGGTATGTGGAGACACTTCCTACACCAATCTAATGAGAAGAGTATTGTGAAAATTTTAATCTTTTCAACTTTAAAAAGTAGAAACATATATAAACATTATGAATGCAAGGTTGAGATGAATTTTCTCAACATTCTCCCACTTTCCAAACACATTACAAAAGAAAAAGGGAAACTTGCCAATACTACATCTAACTACTAGGGACCTTGAAGAGACCCATAGACTCAAAGTGCCACTTGAACTTCTCTATGCTCATAGGCTTTATCAAAGAATCAACAACATTCATCAAATTTTTTTCAGCCTTTTCCAACATCACCCTCCCATCCTCTACCATGTAATGAAAAAAGCGCATTGGGATTCAGTGTGCTTCATCATCGCATGAAAATTTGGGTTCTTTACCATATATATGACACTCTAATCACCAAATAGAACTATAATAGTTCCTACATCTATTCTGATATCAAAATATAATCCCTTATGCATGTAAATTCTTTACAAGCATGAGTAGCTGACATATACTCTACTTTTGTAGTGAACAAAGTCACCACAACACATTACTTACTTATCTAACTAATGGTGCCACCAAACATCATGAAAAAATATCACAAATCAAGCTCATTCCATTACCAAAAATTATGAACATCAACATACAATTTGATAATAAGAATATGATTGAACCATTTAATTTGCAGTAGATGTAATGATATAATTTGGATTTAAAAAGTCCCAAATTTAACACAAAGGAATTAAATTTTTGGTGCTACATCTTAGGAGATTGATTTAGACCACAAAAAATTGCTTCAACTTACAAACCAAATACTTTTCAATGTATTTCTCATGCTATGACCTATAAATCTCTTTCTACAAATCACCATGAAGGAAAGTTATCTTAACATCCATTTTCTCTACCTCAAGACCATATATGTTATTGCAAGTGATAAAAGACACCAAATGGATGTCAACTTTACAAGTAGGGAGAAATCATCACCATAATCAATTCCCTCAACTTGGAGCAATTTTTTGCAACCAATCTCATCTTGTACATTTTCAACATTGTCATCTAAACCAATTTTCTTCTTGAACAAATATTTGCATCTAATATATTTACCTCCATTAAAAAAAATTACTAGATCTCATGCTTTATTTTCTTTAATGTCACCATCTCTTCCTCCGTGACCTCTTTATAGGAGTTTGCATCATCCATACCCATAGTCTCCTTTAAAGTCTTAGGGTGTTAGTAATCAAAGAAAAGTTACATATCTAATAAAAGAGAATATCTTTATAGCTACTATTGATGTCAAGTTTGTTAGGATTTAGGTGTCATCTACTTTTTACATCCTACATTATTTTATATTTTTCCAACATCCTTGGAAAGTGTCCCTAGGAGCTTAAGGTGTTGTTGAAAATTAATTTATATATTTCTACTTATTATTAATGTACTCATAAGTTAGGAGAGATCCATCATTGGTAATGGTGACTTTTGGAGACAAAATTAATTAATTGAAGTTCCACCTCTAAGTGGAGTGCTTAGGAAAGAGTGGAGGTTGACTCTTGAGTTATAAACATATGTCTTTCGGCATTCCCTAGGTTGGGTGCTTGGGAGAGTGAAGACAAATATTTTTCAATTTTATTTGAGTGACTCTTGGTATTTTGGAGGTTGTCTATGAGGCTTGGGCACTTGGGAGGGAAGAGGGTGACTCTTGAGTTGCCTTGGGCATGGGAATTCATGAAGTGTCATTTTTGGATGACTTGTTGGCAACTATTGAGCTTTATTTCATTTTGTAACCACCAACGATTTCCCCTTTCATGGAATTCTATAAATTGGAGCCCTGTGATAGTGAAAAGTGCTACAACATGTTGTGACAAGAAGGAATATTTGTAGGAATGTGATGGAGAATTGGATATGTTGAGATTGTTCATAGGTACTTAGGTGCTACTAGACTAGAGGTAAAGAGGAGAATGGAAGTATGCTTGTATTGTAATAATTATTTCAAAATTAATACATGTTTGGCCTCTCTTCTTGGTGGATTTTTTTCCTAAAAGGGTTTCCCCACATATATTTTGTGTTATGTGTTGTAATAATTGTGTTTGCTAATTTTTATATTTGTTGATTTAAATCCATCAAATTTCTTCATGCTAATTCAAGATTATGAACACTTAATTTTAGATTTAAAATCAAATTTCAGATTTCTATATTGCAGTAGTCTAAACCTTGCACCTCACCATATTGGTATCATAATTTAATGTTAAAAAATAGGTTTAAAGATTATTTTTTTCCGAAAGAGTCGACTTTCTCAAGAGTTGAGGAGGAGGTTATACTTTCTCTTCTAAACTATATAAACTAGTAAAGATCTTGTCTTTAGGTTCATTGTGTGATTTAGGTTTAAATTGCTTGGTTTTTGGACTTTGCTAAGTTTCACATATTTTTCTTTTTTTCTTTTTTTGGATATAATGTAGTGCAATAAGGCTTAGCTTCTTTGAAGATCACACTTCTTCTATACAAAACTCTTTCAACCATAAAATTCTAAATCTTGTACCTTTTTGCACCAATACCATGCAATCAATAAAAAACACTTAATAGAATTATTCTACAACTTTGACCTCTTCTGTCTTAGCACATTAGCATATGCTTCATAACCAAACACTCTAAGTTGTCTCAATGAGGGATTTTTTTCCTAAAGACACCTCCATAGGCATCTTCTGGATAAGTGCAGAAAGATGGGGGAACCATTTTTTGGTCCCATAAAAGAAATAATTCGAGTGTGTTATAAAACAAATATGATTGCATTATGGCTTGGTAGTGATTGAGCCTAGTCTTAGTCACTACAAGTCATAACACACTCACATTATAATGTGATCACACTATAAAACACTCATGTTTTCAAGAAGAAAAAATATATATCTCTCTCTTCCTATCTCTTTCTACCTCCTTATATAGGTCACACTCTCCCTCTTCCTCTTATATTTTAAGTTATATTTCATGTATATAGTTTTAGGATGTTTGAGAATGGTTTCAAATATCTATGAGTTATAATGTAGATTCTAGGTTTTAAAAGATCTTATAATTTTTCAAACAGTCAAATTTCAATAATCAGTAGGCTCCTATCATCTTGATCTCTCTATCTCACTCTCTTTATCTCCCATAAGCTCTAGACCTATCTCTCTCTATCTCTCTTTATCTCTTTGTCTCTCTATCTCTCTTCCTATCTTCATTCCTTCTCTATCCCTTCCTCTATCTCACTCTCTCTCCCCTAAGATTAAGACCCCTCTCTCTCTCTTTGCTTCCCTCTTTACTCCTCTCTATCTCCCCTCTCCCCCTCTCTCTCATTCCCTACTCCCCCCTCTCTCTCTCCCTCCTTTCTATTTTTCTTTTGGCTTAATGTTTTTATCCATCTCCACTGTATCATAAAAACCATTTTCATAGTCTTTTGATTAAGTTTGCAGCCTGCAAAAATCTTTGATTACGATGTAGTGAAAAAGGGGAGTTTCTCTTCTGACTTTATGCTCTGTATATAAAAGTTAAATCCATTACTATAAGAGCCTTAACGTGCAGCCCTTGCATGACTTCCGAATGTGGACAACGTATGCTTTGTTGCATGAAAAATCTGTACCACTTATGCACCAAGTTATGCAGTGAAACGCGTGGAGTTGTTGGAAACAATATAATCATACGGGCTAGAAAGCCAATGGTAGAGCAATGTGAGGTTCTAGTGTCGAGTCTGAGAAAAGCTTGACATGATATGAGAGCTAGGCAAAGGACACAAAGTATGAGAATATCGTAGTATAATTTAACTTTTTTAAATTATAGCATTTGTCCTTCATTTCAGTCTTTTGACATTTGATTACTTTGAAGATTATTATATTTGTATTAATGTTCTTTTTTAATGCAATTTTGTATGGTAGTGGTTCGCAATGGTTAAAAGTTAGTTTTTTTAATCGTGATGTTTGTCCTTTCATTTTATTTTATATGTTTATTCAACAAATAATTGTGTTGTTGATATGTGAGGCATTTTTTTTTATAGTGTGACAAATTATGATTAAATTGCATAGTTGTTGAGTCAAAATTATTTGACTCATATTTTTTGACTAGTGTTTTAGATGCACTCACTTTTCACGAGCATGAGTGGTATACTTAAATTCATTACATTAGATAATATTCATAGAGATGAAGCATTAAGACATCTTCAAAAGTCGCCTATTCTAGTAACATTTCGATTCAAGCGTGCATAACCAACTCTGCTTAGCTTGCTACCTCATTTGCAAAATTTCAGCAATTGTTGTCTTATGAACTATTCATTATAAGGTGCAACACTTGATGAAGATTTTGCTACAAGGGATGACCCTTGGTTTTGCAAATGGAGTAGCAAGCTAAATGAGTTTCATTTTGGAGGAAACTCCATTATGTAGTACACTTGAGTTGAAATAAATGGTATGGGTGACTTTTGAATAAGTTTTACTGTATCACCTCTACGAGAACTGCCTAGATACAACAAGTGCTAATAGGCCACTGCTTATGAAACATACTTTAATGTTAACTATTCAAGAAAATATGGGTTAATGAGTTTAACTATAAATAATTGTGTTAAATTGTTATTACAAAGAAATAATTACAAAAATGCACATAAAAAAAAAGAAGATGAAATATCATAGGAGGCAACAAGAATTGATATTTTAATAGCTTAGGGAATATATGTTAGATATTTTATTGTATAAACTTAGTGGACTTAGTTTGACATATTCATTAAGTACTCTTTGCATCTTTCTTAAGGCGTCCAATATCATAACATTTTACAAATCTATGTGGAACTTCATTTCTAGTGAGGATATTTTACTTTTTAAAATCGTAAGGAAAGTCCCCAAAGGTGTCCATGGGCTTGTACAAATATTGAGATTTTGATTGTAGGTATAGATAGCAAGAATAGAGAGGATGTTGTTGCCATAACCAAATATCATACTTGCATGGGAGAGGGACAAGACCATAGTCATAAAAATGCTATTATATGAAAATAAACCACAATGTTCGCATCAAACTAATTGACAAAGAGCCTAAAGAAAAATAGAAATAAAAGTCACAACCTTGGTTCTTATTCTTGATTTAGAATAGACAATAGTTTTTATTGAATGCCAAATGAAATGTTTGAATTTGTGAAAAACAAGAATAAAATAGATTTAGTGTAGAATAATCAAATAAACCTTATTTGACAAATGATTGTTGGGAAAAGGTACTCAACTTTGCATTCATAATGTTCAATTTTAATATTTATGTATATATTCACTATTTTGTCTTTTGCACATTTTGTCTTTTGTATATTTTCTCTTCATGTAGAAGTGTTGGTGTCCCATTTGGAGATGACATGGAATTCATTTCTAGTGGATTATTTTTCCTCACATGAGGAGGTAGACAGACCACTTTAAGGTGGCATAGTTTGGCTATGTGTCAACATCTTGTGGTGTAAGGTCATCATAACATGAGTTGAATGATACATCAAACTACTTTGGAGTGGAATGTTTCTTTTGAAAAGGTTTTTTCCTTGTACTCTTTTGTTATGACATTGTTTATTTTCATGTTTATAAGTGTATCTCTTTTCTATAATTATTAAAGATTGAAATTTACGTAACTCTCAAAATATTATTGTAGGAAGCATTTGCATATATCTTGCTTCCTTTCATTTAGTATTATAGATTGATCAATTTATATTTTAAGTATTAGTAGGGTTTATTGTACTATTTTTTCATTTGAGTGGTAGCTTGTATAGAGAGGATTTCATCTTATTATAGGAAAACATGTGAAGCACATACAAAATTAATAGAGAGAAGTTCTTCGGTAGTAATTTTGAACTATGGAAATTCAAAACGGAAGATATGCTTGTATACATAGATCTATGGGTCGTACTAATTGATATAAAGCCCTTCACAATGAAATAATAAGATTGACATATTCTAGATAGAAAAGCTAAGGGTCTCATAAGACTATGTTTGGTTGATTTAGTGTTGTTAAGCATACATGTTCAAAGACCGCTACAACACTTCTTTGGAAGAAAATGGGAGATTTGTACCAAGAAAAATCACTAGCTAACAAACTCTTTATGAGAAAGAAGCTATATGCCTTGAGGATGGAGGGTGGTGGCTCTATAGCTAAACACACCTGAATACAATTAATATGGTTTTTACTCAATTATACTTGGGTAAAAATTGAGGAAGATTGTTGCATGACTATGATATGTTCATTGTGAGATTCATGGTACTATCTCATTATGGCTATTGGGAGCACTACCACTAAGCTATAAATGAACAAGGTGGTGACATTGCTACTTTTGAAAAAATGAGAAATACTTATGAAGATGCAAAGGAAGCCCTAGCTATTTGTGGTATACAACATAAAAAATGAAATAAAAATGACAAGAAATAGGATAAAGTTGTGATCTATAAATCATATAGGAGATCTAGATCACATGGTCTCAAGTCCAAAGAAAAATATTGAAACTATAGTAAGATTGGTTGTTTTAAAAGAGACAATGCAAGGATGAGAAGAAATAGAAAAAGAAAAAGAAAAACTATAATAATGAGTTTGAGAAGTCCCCTTGGGATGATAATGATACCTTTGTCATAGCCTTGACAACACATGCATCAGAAAGTGCATGGTTGATTGACTCTTGTGCATATTTTCACATGGCCTCACATCGAGGTTTGTTTACAAAATATGAAGAATTAGTTAGTGAGAGGTTATATCTTGGAGATGATTCTCATTTAAAAATTATTGGCCATAGTAGAGTCCTAATTCAATTGCTTGATGGACACGTAATCAAGATTAATGGTTTACTACATATTCCTAGTTTGGCATGAAACCTACTTTATTTAAGTATACTGAATGATTCAAATGTGTAAGTAGTTTTCTCAAGTGGAGGGTGTAAGTGAAATTATGTAGGGTATGTGAAAACACTTCCTACACCAATCTAATGAGAAGAGTATTGTGAAAATATAAATCTTTACAACTTACAAAAAGTAGAAACATATATTATCTAGTAAGCTAATACAATACAATTGTAGAGATCTATTATATAAGGTTCACCAACATGTAAATATAGAGTAAATTTGGTAGCATAATGGTGCTTGAATATTACCCATACAAACTATAACTCAAAATACCAAATAAACAAGAGAAGTACAGATTGGAAACCATGAATAGTTTTGGAAAACCATTTGCAAGCCCATGAGAGGTATGGCATCCAAATGCATGGGTTCACATTGCAATTCCACTCCTTGGTCTTGGTCTTCCTAACCATTTTTAGCATATTATTTACACTTCTTACATTGTCATATTTTGTCATGTTTGACCACCCAAACTTGTGTGCCCCAATTTTTCCTCATTAAAACATTTAAAAGATGCTCAAAGACAAGTGGACCAACCTATCATATGCTAGTCATGATTATAATATATCCCCCCTCTTGTATGCTCTTACATGTCATATGCAATTCCCTTCATTATGACCTTACACATACCACAAGGTGCTAATACATGGCCAAACTATGCCATCTCAAAGTGGATACCTACCTGCTAATGTGAGGCCAAAAACTCACTAAAGAAAAAACCCAGTTATCCTCCAAATGGGACACCAAGTTTCTCACAAGAATACAACCACTAAAAGAAAAAATCATAAGCGCATACAAAATGTGTTAAAATAAACATTAGGAATGCAAGGTTGAGACAAATTTTCTCAACATTCTCCCACTTTTCAAACACATTACAAGAAAATAAGGGAAACTCACCAATACTAAATCTAGCTACTAGGGACCAAGAGACCCATAGACTCACTATGCCACTTTAACTTCTCTATACTCATATGCTTTTCCAAAGAATCTACAACAATCATCAAAGTTTTGTCAACCTTCTCCAACATCACTCTCCCATCCTCTACCATGTCATGAAAAATGGTATTGGGCTTTAATGTGCTTCATCCTCACATGAAAAGTTGGGTTCTTTACTAGATATATGACACTCTAGTTGTCACATAGACCTATAATAGTCCCTACATCTAGTCCAATATTAGAACATAATATCTTGAACCATGTAACTTCTTTACAAGCATGAGTCACTACCATATACTCTACTTTGTAGTGGAAAAATTCACTACAACATGTTGCTTATTCATCCAAGTAATGGTGCCACCAAACACCATGAAAACATATCTACTATTGGATCTTATGTTGTTAATATCAATAGCCCATTTGGAATCCATATATCCATGAATACAAACTAAATTTTGGGTCACAATAGGAGAATTATGATAACATAAAAATACTTATAAGTACTTGACATTTATATCTCAAAAAATGCATGGTTGATTGACTCTTGTTCATATTTTCACATGACCTCACACTGAGGCCAATTTACAAAATATGAAGAATTTGATGGTGGGAGGGTGTATCTTGGAGATGGTTCTCATTTGAAGATTGTTGGCCATAGTCGAGTCTTGATTCATTTCCTTGATGGACAAGTAAATGAGATCAATGGTCCACTACATATTCCTAGTTTTGCATGAAACCTACTTTATTTAAGTGTACTAAATGATTCAAATGTGTAAGTAGTTTTATCAAGTGGAGGGTACAATTGAAATGAAGTAGGGTATGTGGAGACACTTCCTACACCAATCTAATGAGAAGAGTATTGTGAAAATTTTAATCATTTCAACTTTAAAAAGTAGAAACATATATAAACATTACATAAATAATACACCATAACATAGATATATGTGGATAAAACCCTTTTAGGAGAAAAATCTAACACTTCAAAGAAGCCCAATATATTATTTAGAAAATTAATAGAATACAATACACTTGTAGAGAAAGCTATTATAGAAGGTTCACCAACATATAAATTTGGAGTAAATTTGGTAGCATAATGGTGCTTGCAAATCAACCATATAGACTATAACTCCAAATACCAAATAAACAAGAGAAGTACAAATTGGAAACAATGAATAGTTTAGAAAATAATTTTTAAACTCATGAGAGCTATGACATCCAAATGCATGGGTTCACATTCCAATGCCACTCCTTGGTCTTGGTCTTCCTAACTATTTTTAGCATATTACTTACACCTCTTACATTGTCATATTTTTTCATGTTTTACCACCCAAATTTGTGTGCCCCAATTTGTCCTCATTCAAACATTCAAAAGATGCTCAAATACAAGTGTACCAACCTATCATAATGTTGGTCATGATTCTAATGTAACTTCACTCTTATATGCTCTCATGTGTCATATAATTTGTCATATTTATCTCCCTTCATGATGACCTTACACATTGCACAAGATGGCAATACATGGCCAAACTATGCCATCTCAAAGTGGATACCTACCTCCTCATGTAGGGCTAAAAACTCACTAAAGAAAAAAATAGTTATCCTCCAAATGGGACACCAACTTTCTCACAAGAATACAACCACTTAAAAAAAAAATATCAAGTGCATACAAAGAGTATTAAAATAAACATTAGGAATGCAAGGTTGAGACAAATTTTCTCAACATTCTCCCACTTGTCAAACACATTACAAGAGAAAAAGGGGAACTTTCCAATACTAAATCTAACTACTAGGGACCAGGAGACCCATAGACTCAATATGCCACTTGAACTTCTCCATGCTCATAGGCTTTATCAAAGAATCTACAACATTCACCATATTTTTTTCAACCTTTTCCAACATCACCCTCACATCCTCTACCATGTCATGAACGAAATGGTATTGGTCTTCAATGTGCTTCATCCTCACATGAAAAGTTGGGTTCTTTACCATATATATATATATATATATATCACATAGAACTATAATAGTCCCTACATCTATTTCAATATCAAAATGTAATCTCTTAATCCATGCAACTTATTTACACGCATGAGTAGTTACCATATACTCTACTTTTGTAGTGAACAAAGTCACCACAACATGTTTCTTACTTATCTAACTAATGGTGCCACCAAACATCATGAAGACATATCTACTATTGGATCTTATGTTTTCAATATCACCAGCCTAATTAGAATCCATATATCCATGAGTACAAACTAAATGTTAGGTCCCTATAAGAGAATTGCAATAACATAAAGAATACTTATAAGTACCTCACAAATATCTAAAGAACCTCTTCACTACATCCCAATATATTTATCTAAGAAATAATCATAAATTGACTAAGAGATCCCACTGCTTAGGTAATATCTTGTTTTTTACATACCATAGCATACATCAAACTACCTAAAACACTAGCATAAGGAACTCTTCTCATATCCTCCATCTCACTAAGAGAATTTGGACACTACTCAACTGATAACTTGACTCTATCATAATAGGATCATGAGATTGTTCACAAGATGTCATGTTGAATCTCTCCAACACTAAGCTCACATACTCTAGCCTAGCCATAGCTTTCTAATAGCTTCATCTTTTTTGATCTTCATCTCCAAGATGTACCTAATTTCCCTTAAATCCTTCATTTAAAACTATGTTGAAAGATGAGACTTTATATCACAAATCAAACTCATTCCATTACCAAAATATATGAACATCAACATATAATTTGATAATGAGAATACAATCACCATTTAATTTGTATTAGATGTAATGATATAATTTGGATTTGAAAAATCCCAAATTTAACACAAAAGAATTATTTTTTTGTTGGAACACAATGATCTACTGAGAGGGGGGTGAATAAGTAGATATTAAAACTTTTTAGTTTTTTTTTTTTAAATTGCAGATTCAACCTTAAACTCAAATGCACAAATTGAAATACTAATAGATATAATAATCACAAGCACAAGAGAGATCAACACATAACAACAGATATACGTGGAAAACCCAAGATGGGAAAAACCACAGTGAGAAATGCTGCTAGGATCTACCATCCTAATCAAGCCTCACAAGCATCAAAGTTCGGTTACAATGTTTGGGGCTACAACCCAAAGGAAGCTTCCAACTCCCTGCTTCAAAAGCAACAACTTCAAGGATGCTACAACGCCTTGATCTGAGCTACAACTCAATGCAAATGGAGGCTATAACCTCTTGTAGAATTACAAGTTCAAATATGCATATGAGTGGTTCTACATAAACCTGAGATGCATCAATACATACAATACAATGTCGCACTTATTACAACTTACACTCTATTGTTGTAGTTGTACTCTCAGCAACACATACTTTTTTTCTTCACTCTCCTCTGCTCTGCACTCTCTTCTCTACCTTATTCTCAACTGTCACACTTTGTGCACTAGCTTACCCTTCTTTTTTTCTCTTGCAAACTCAAAAAACATCTATTCAATACCTGATAGTCTTCCTTCTTTACCAACCTGCAATTATTACCTCGAGATCTACTACATCGGCCAGATCAACCCTCACATCTTGTTAGGGTTTCCTTTTCTTGCAAACCTCACCAGCAAGCTACTTTTGCATCGAGCCACATAACATTTATTTTTGATATAAAGAATTTTCCTTTGTTCTCTCTGTCAAGCCCTAAAATTTGATTATGCATTTAATGTATTCTCTTGTCAATATGATCTGATCTTGATTCTTGTATCTGCAATCATCTAAACCGCCACCCTATGCATCAAATCCCAATACAATTGTTGTTCAAACAGATAGATCATTTAATTCTCATTGTCATGTTGATTACTCGTTGAAACCCTCATTCACACTTGTCATAGTCGTTCAGATCTTTGCATTTGAACTTTGGTCGTCGATCTATTCCTTCATGCCTTGATCTTGTGATCATCATTCACTACAGTGTCTTTAAATCCTGATTTTTGGATAATAAATCGCTTAAACCACCATCGTCGATCTATCATATCGCTTTGCCATTGGGACTCCATTCAGACTCCCACCAATAGGCTTCCCATGTTATCTAATCGGGCCCACAACCTACATGTCATCCATTTCATCGCCATTTCATTCACAACACCAATGGGAAATGACATATCAAGCAATATTTCATTGCCATCTGTTAACCACCATCACACTCAGGTTCCACTTAGCACTTCATCGTACTATTGGGAAGACCTTCTTCAAGGTACTGGCAATGTCACTTTTTCCATTTGATAGGAAGGTCATTGTTGTATTGGGGGGACAACCTTAAGTGTCCTACCGATGATGTTCACTCAAACCAATAAGGCTTCCATACTCCATTTGGGGTCCACACTCATCTTGTCATCCTCATGTTTACACTGTCATCATCCATGTTAGTGCTTCATAATCCACAAAAAGGATGTTTATTATAGTTCATCTAGTCTTGTCATGCCACGTGCTAGCATCATCATCCCTGTCAAAAACATCATTATACTTGGGTCCCACTGAAAAATTCTTCCTTATCATTGCTACGTCGAGGGGACAAGATCTTAGGTCCCACCAATGAAATTTACTCTCGTCGATGAAGTGACCATCGGACCATCATAGGGATGACCAACCATGTCTCATCGATAGCATGAAGTCACCTCAATATTGATCGAATGATCAGAGAATTGCATGAGCATGTTATATCAAAGGTATCGGGGAATCAAAGATTATGGTGCCCTTTATGCCTCTATCAGCTTTGATGTCCTTAGAGACGTAGGCTTATATGTTGATATCACTAACCTCACAAAGGCATATTGGGCAATAGGACCTATCGGGTCTAATGCCATATAAACAATATGTTGTGTACACCCGATGTGCCAACAACCAAAAGCCTAATACTCCATATAGCATAAAACCTTTCTGAAATCCTCTTGAAAATCCCATCACGAATCTACACCTTGTTCACCCTTTTGACATCAAGGACAACAATAGTCCAACAATATCCCCCTTTGGCATTGATGGAAAAACTCTGACTGTTCGATCAGGCACTACTAAAATTCTACACCAATTTGATTAGCACACTGTAAAACTACAACTCCCCCTATGACATACATCTCATCTCTTCTCTGTAGCATCAAATTTCTCCCCCTTTGACATCAATGGAAAAGGCTACACTCCCCCTAAATAAAGGCTCCAATTTTGAACTCTGCAACCATCAAGTCGTTAGAAATCCTCCAATTTTGAACTCTACAATTTACATGACTTGATCACACTAATCTTAACCAGGGTTGAATAACTAATCAATGAAGATCCCCCTAGATGCATGCCCTATCACTAGAGTTCAGTGATATGAGTTGGGAGAAATTACTCCTAGCTTCTGCCTCAGGTATTCAAACTACTATGTAGGAAGGGGCTTTATAAATATATCAGCCACTTGTTCCTTGGTGGGAACATACTCCATGTTGACTTCCTTATCTGCAACATTTTCTCTAATGAAGTGATACTTGATGGATATATGCTTTGTTTTGGAGTGCATCATTGGATTCTTTGAGATATTAATGGCACTTGAGTTGTCACAAAGAATCGAATTGGGCTCATTGTACTCTACCTTGGGGTATGTGCAGGATCATCATGGAAAAAACAGGTCCTTAAGTGGCAATGAAAATTCAAAAAATCAAAGTTGGGCAACTTGACATAAAAATTTGAATAAGTTATCTATATTATTTCAAAAATATGTAAGAATAGAATCTGTGGAAAATTGAATGTAGTTTCTAAACTACTAGGTTAATTTTTGTAAAAAAAAAATCTATTTGGTGAAAATTTGAAATTTCAATACAGTAGTACTAAAATTTCAGGGAAAAAATAAAAAGTAGGTGTCATTCTGACCACCGTAACCATAATAAAAGCATAATATTTTTTTATAAAATTTTATATATAAGTAGAGGACACATGTCTGGATGTGATGCATATTTTTTTGTAATCTTTTTTCAAATAAATAATTAATTATGAATTTGTTATTACAAATTTTTGAAAATATTAAAACTCGTATGTCTGACCACCTTAACTTGGTCAAAACTTAATGGAATTCATTTTTATATTTTTAATCCTATAGTATGCAAAGCATAGAATGTGACGCATGTTTTGGATTCAAAACATGTGATACCATTTGAAAGCTATAGATGTTTTTCTATCAGACTATCAATCATGACTTTAGTCATAATTCTAATAAAATATATATATATTATTTATTAGATTCTAAAGAAAATATAATTTATACTGGTAGAAAGCTGAGAAGGTCCTTTACAAACCCTTTTCGTTTTATCAATTTTAGGTAAAATAAAATTTGTCAGCCACATGGGCGAAGTCTAGAAAAACAAGGTAAGTTGTCAAACAGGTTTTACGTGTTGAATTATAGGATTAGCAGGTCCGAACCAAATCCTGAGCCTAATACCAAGGCATTAAATTTTGCGTCACAATATCGGATATCCGATTCAAATCAGATATTGGATTTGAATACAATATATGATATCTTTTAGATCAGTTTTAAAACAATTTATACAATCTTTAATATATTATTTAAAAATGCAATTAAGTTTATAATTTAATATATATAATATCCAATAAAGTTTATAATGTAATATATTTAATATACAATTTATGGTAATCTCTTACCGAATTATGTATTTAATATATAATATATTATTAAATGTATAATATTTAAATATTATTTCAATATTTTAGTTAATCTATAAATAGTTTAATATTATTTCAATATTTTAGTTAATCCATAAATAATTAAATATATATATTACCAATTTATAAAATATTTAAATATTATCTCTTTCCCTCTTGCTCTCTCCACCTCTATCTCTCTCAAGTCTCTCACTCAATCACTCCTCTCTCTCTCTCTCTCTCTCTCTCTCTCTCTCTCTCTCTCTCTCTCTCTCTCTCCTTCTCACTCCCTCTCCTTCTATCTCTCCCTCTCTCCCTCTCCCTCTCCCTCTCCCTCTGCCTCTCCCTCTCTCCCTCAACTCTAAACCCTCTCTCCCTCTCCAACTCTCCCTCTCCCTCCCCCCCACTCTCCCTCTCACTCTCTCACTCTCCCCTCTCCTTCTCACTCCCTCTCCTTCTATCTCTCCCTCTCCTCTCCCTCTCCCTCT